>CAJRST010036666.1:5818329-6188177 GCA_907169785.1 Menidia menidia
CTACTACTACTACTACTACTACTACTACTACTACTACTACTACTACTGCTGCTGTAAGGCTGAAGGTAAGAAAGGTCAAGCCCTTAAATGCCTTTCTATCCCACGAAGCAGCAGGGCTTTGCCGTCTTATAATGTACACTCTGTATTTTCTGCCAGATTACCAGCCTATTAAAGGTTATCAGAGCTCAAAATAATAGCCCCACAGGGCAGCTCTCCATATGTGCCCCATCTTATTATATATATAGCTTCTCCAACTGATGCTGGTGTCAATGTTGCATGCAGTGGGGGGCAAGAAGATGAGCTGCTTTGCGCGCCTTTCTTGATAAGCTATGAGGGAATGGACATATAAAATATATCAGCACAATGAAAGATAGCTATTTTCCTCCCAAAAGCTTTGGACCTTGGCCTAAATACAACACTTGAACAAGTGCAGGTTGTAAAAAAACAAAAAAACAAGTCTAGTAAACAGTCATGCACACGACATGCATCACTGCCAAGACATTATTAAAATCAAATCTTCTGTTTGAGGTCAACGCCTCCTCCGGATGAAATAAAATAAAAACGGAAAACGACGTGACTACTTTAGTCACAAGGACAGGCGCAAGACGCATTAGTGAAAATTGAGTCTAATGCTGCCCAGTGTTGCCTCCTCACCTCAGATGCTCCCCCTGTCTTCAATGAATGCTTTCTGAGACAAGAAAAAAATAAATAAATAAATGAAAAGAGAACAAAAAACAACTAGCCTTTCGGAAGCTCATCAATCATGGTTGAAGACAAAGGCAAGAGGGAAGGAGGGTGGGGCTGAGGAGACTTTGCCAAGTCTTGTCCTTCACAATCCATTATAAAAGGATAAATGGGGGGTCTCTGCAGTCCACATGTGAATGAGCAGACCGACTTGTGCCAAAAACAAACCATAGCAGGTTTAAAATGGGGTCAAAGAGCCATCCAACAGGCCCTTGAATTAAAAAAAATGATATTCTCCCATAAATGCATGGTGAAATTCCCTTTCTTTGTTCCTTTTGTACACTTTCACATGACTGTGATGCACAGAAACACAAGGTCACTCGTTTCAGGTGCAGAAATAAGTGTATGAGTGAGCGAAGAAGCTATCACACCACAGTACACATCAGTCTTACCTGGATGAGTGATTCGCTCAGTCTTTCCTCGTCTACCTCCAGCACAATGTCCCGGATCTCTTCATAAGGCAGGCGGAACGAGCCCAGGAAAATTGCTGTTGTGATGTACAGAAAAGAGAGTCATTTCCTCCCCCTTTTTTATGAGACTGCAGGCTTCAAAGAGACAGTTCAGTACTCATCACTCAGATAAAATGACCACAAAACCTCACATGCCACTTGAACAAACTATGTCAGTCAGACACAAACGGGAAGAAAAACATCAAGATTTTGCCTTCAAGGTTCAAAATCAAAATGTTTTCTGTGGGTCTGTTTTTGTTTCTTTTAAAACAATAATCTCACACAACTCCAACAAGAACGGTTGGAGGTGGTCACAATGTGTGTGCGTCATCTGGAAATGCAACATGTTTTTGTTTGGGGTGTACAAAGGGCCACAGTAAATTTGCCTCAGGGGGGAAGCCTGGTGGGTGTTTCACACTCCAGGTGGGGTGGCTCCATTGGAAATTGGAGCTGATGGTGTATCCAGGTGGAAGTCACAGGTGGAGTTTTGGTAATGAGTTGGAGGAGAGTCACTCAACAGCTGCTATATGACTGTAGCAGTGGGACCTGATGTCTGTATCTGATGGGCAACAAAAGGGAGAGGCAGTGCATTTTTACCCCGTTTCTTTTTTTTTCTTTTTTTGCCTTGTTCTCTATTCCCCTAGAATATAGTTGTGTTGTTGTGATGGGATGCCTGGAATAAAGCCTTGGAATAACTTTGTTGCACACTGACTGATTCAGTATTGTCTGCCATCAGTTCGCACTCGTTTGGTGTCTTTACAAGTTAAACATAAACCCAACTGTGCTGAACTTGATGAAGCGGTGCAGGTGTCCATTTTATTAGTGCAGATTCTGCAGTGCAATACAATTCAGGCCTGCACTTCAGCAGAAATAAACCAAGCCCCACTTATCTGCTGAACAGTGCTCTGAAATCTTGCTCAAATGCACTGAACCCTCTTTTTGAGGTTAGTCCGCGGACAAAAAAAAAAAAGATAAGCAACAGAAAAATCAGGCCGTGTGGTATTTCTGTAACTTTTCCTTCAGTCAGTGATTGCGGTGACAGGGATACGCCCCTCTCTGAAACAGCTGCTGTTTGGAACCCAAGCTGTGTGGCACAGGGTTTCTCAACAGCTGCTGTCTATTCAATGTTTTTTAACTATCTTAACAGCATTTGTTTTGGAAATCAGTTAGATAATGCTGTGGAATCATTTAGCTATGGATAACAGCCAATGGATAGTAGCTGTGCTCTTAATAAGTCTGCTTACAGGGACATATCTTATTAAAAATCTAACTATCCAATATGATACAAATGGCAATATGTGGCATGCACACAAATCACTATACTGAACTGATCATTATTTAAACTTGATTTCAAGTCACTATATTCCAGATAAAGATGTTTTAAACTTTAACATGAAACAATAGAAAGAACAAATTAAAACCTCTGTGGACAGAAACATCTCATAATTTAGCTTTCAAGTGGCACACTTCAAGCTAGATGCCCCACAGAGTGCATAATTCAAAATCTAAAGCCTGCTGTGTACCAGAGAAGTCCATTGTAAAAATAAAATGAAATCTTAGACAACATTTGAGTCTGTGATAAATCAGAAACGCTTTCTTGTTATTGTTGATAATTATACCACATCAGAAGGCTTATTATAAGCTAAAGCACTTTAATTTCCCTTTTGCACAAGCTGTCATTAAAAACACAGCTCTTGGTCTGGTCCTGGAGACCAAAAAACTCTCTCTGGATCATCTTAGAGAACTTGAATTCCATCATATTTAAAGAACATCAACATCAGTGGCAAGAGTCTTTGATTGATCTTCGAAGGCGAATAATGTCCAAAATATGTTCTTTTAAGATGTAAACCATTTTCTAACGTCAGCCGGTGTAATTTGTATAATTTGGCACTTAAGTCACAAGTCAAACCGTAGCTTACTGATGGTGATGGGTGAATTTTCAGAGAAAGATTGACACAATTTATCAGATTGAAGTATGCATAATCATTATACTAAGAAACATAAAGTGACACTGACATCACAATCACTCACGTTACCCTACCCCCCCTCCCAGTCATTGAACCTTCACATCAAAATTGAAAAAGGGAGCATGGTTGGTTCACAGGCTGGCAGTGAAGATGATCTATGATGCTGTGGAATGTGTCAAAGCGACACGGCAGAACAGTGGAGTTGTGTTGCTTTCCACCCCTTTTCCTATGTGAAGGTGGGCTTTTCATTTCAACACTTATTTTTGGCAACTGCCAAATTCCGACCCCATCTGCTGGTTCTGTAATCAGACATGGCAGTGACACCTATCAACATTGTCACAGCCCATACGCAAGTGCAGTGACATGATTTGCAAATGCAACAAATCACATGACACACAAATACAAACACATGCCTCTGTGTATCATCCGTATGCTCCTGACACATGTCCCTTCCAGACACTGACCCACATTTTAGGGACACATTAAAGGAAGCTTGGCAGGTGAATTAAAACACCAGCACATGTTTACAGGATTCCACTAAGGATCAAAAAGGTTTAAATGACCCACTTGAAGCTTCAGTCGACAATTTTCAAGATGGTTTGTCTGCATGAAAAAACGTACATATCACAGATACAAACTAACAAATAAAAACAAATAAAGATATTTTTATTTATTTAAAAAAATAATGGATTTATGAGGACTCTCCTCATTAGTACCCTCACACTCTGGGTTCTCATTTTCTATTCCACCAGCAGCTGCTCAAGGCTCCACAAAATGCCTGTGTTGTGCACAGTAACGCTGACACTGCTGATATAAAAGGTGATGGCTTAAAAGAATCCTCATGTTGGTACACATGAGTTCATTTACAGCAAAACAACTGAACGCACAAAAATATCTACTTACAGAGATTTTGCGCTGTCTTGGGATCCAGGATACGAAGCTCTTTTGCCTTTTTCTTGAATTGTGGTACTGCTGCATCAGTCGTATCCTTTAAATCTTTTTTCACTGTTGGCAGAAGAAGAAAAAAAATAATTTATTTAAAAAAAAACATTTATTTTGCACCAAAACTGCAATTAAAAATAAGTCATTGTCAGATATTACACAGGAAAAAACATAATAAATAGTAATCAGAAACACCAGTATGAATAGGAAGAACCCATACATTTATCCAACTAAACTAATTAGAGAAGACTAATGCAACCGATAAGCAATGCGACTGATCAGCCCTGTAACATGTTCCATTTTTTGTAAAATAGTTCCACATAAAAGAGATAGAAAAACAAACTGATTTTTAAAAAATGCTTGCAAACATGACAATAGTTGGTTACTTTAATAATGAAATCAACGACATGGGAACTACATGCCTCAAGTCCCTCCTGAAAGGGACTTTTTTTGTGTGTTGTCATCTTTGTCATTGCGAGAGTGAGTGGATTGTTGAAAAGAAAAGCTCCTTCCCATAGGCCCTGTTTCTAAAACGATGTTACCTTCGCAAATACAAAAAAATAATAATAATGTCTGTGACTGTCTACGAATAAAGAGACCACTTTTCATAATGGAAACATCAATGAGTCTCCACAGAGAGGAAACACCACGTTTTGCTCTGCAAAAACATCAGGCTTGGGTAAAAGCCCACCTGTCCATGTACACAGTAAAAGGTTGACGCTTGAAGTGGCCGTACAGTTCTAAGGAGAGGGTTTAATTTTGCTCAATAAAGAAGAAGGAATATGATAAAGAAGATTCCTTAGATCTTTTTTCTCTCCCTTGATGGTTTATGAGAAGCCGCACACTTTGTTACTAATCATCACAACTGCTCGGTTTAAGCCCAAGGTGGGAGTCTCAAAGGAAATCTAGAACAAACAATCTGCTCCCTGAGTGCTGGCTTGCATATTTGAAGAAAGAATCAAAGAGGCAACATCTCCTGGGCAGCCTGAAGAAGCAATGCTTAAGGCTCCTTCCTAACTCTTCTGTGTGCTGTCAACATATCACAACAGGGAGGCAGTTGTTTACTGTTTAAGCTGTGCTAAAATGGTGTTAAGTATAAACCAACGTCACACAAAGAAAAGTGGTGTGATTTTATATTACCGTATTAAGGTGTTCCTTTAGGATCTTAGAGAAGTCAACACACTAACTCTAACCCCCTTCAGAATATAGTACACAACAGCCTACATTTATTTCTTCAAACAGCAGCAACAGGGAGGAAATGGAACTCGAAGAATTAAACAATTATTTTTTAATGGAACACAACTGGCGGACCGTCCAGGGTGTACCCAGCCTCTCCCCACTGACCACTGGGAAAGGCTCCAGTTCCCCCCGCGACCCCATTAGGGAAAAAGCGGTAACGATAATGGATGGATGGATGGATGGATGGATGGATGGAAGGAAGGAGCAACAACATTTTTGGGGGTTTAGATTTTGTCAGAAAATGTCATCGTAACACAAGAAGTGTGATTCCCCAAAGAAACACGCTTTTTATTTCTTCTTTTAATCCAGTTTGGTGCCTTTCAACCACAGCATTTGAACACTCTGCCTTCCTATTGGCTCTGGAAAACCCTGAGCTTTAAAATTCTTGTGGAAACACACACAGCTCTATCTCCACATTTTTTTGGAAACCTGACACTGACAGGAATTGTTAAGGGCCTGATATACTGATCTGGCCTCCAAAGAACTCCTCTAAAGACATGCATTCTGCCATATTCCAACAAAACTCCTATAATCCCACAGTAATGGGTTTGAGCATTTTTATGACATAAGAAAGACCTACACAATATAAGCAAGGCGGTTTTAAAGTTCTTACTAACCAGTTTGGCAAGTAAAAATGGGTAAAGGGATGATGCACGGATAGCAATTGGCTGCCTCTCTGCTTACTGTAAAGTCAGTGAGTCAGTTTGTATTCAAACGAGAACACAGTAAGTCTTATACCCTCATATTTTGAATGCCTTTGTTTTAGAAGGCTGACATTACGCCACTATTACCTTTTAATCTGAATTCCTTCAAAACCCAGTGACGTGATAAAAGGCACAAAATAAATATGAATCAGCTCATGGATAAATCCAATGACAAGTAAAATACTCCTTTTATATCCTGCCTCACATTTACCAAGTCAGGAAGCAGTTATGGCCAAGGTGCCGTGCTGTGTGTCTTCTGTGGCAGGGGACTTTAACAAAGAAAGTTGAGAACCAATGAAAATAAAGAACATGAAGAAACATGGACCTCCCTCAGAGCGTGCCCTGAAGACAAAAGGCAACTTAAACAGCGAGGGAGAATTTGGCGGCTTTTTGTTACAAATTGTTTTCTAAAACCTTTATTATCTATTCTCTCTACAGCCGCTTTCATCTCTCATCGCGGTGCCTTACTCTCTCTGCAGGGTGCTCTCAGCACTATGGTCAGCTGTCTTCGCCCTTGCCTCTAGGGTTCGGTGCTTTACAAAGTTAAATAGAAAAACAGTGCATTTAAAAATCTCAAACGGGCTAATTTCATTCTGAGGCCATCTTGTGCCGCTCAGAGCTCTCCTGCTGGGTACTGAGTGGTGGCATCAGTAGACTGATTTCTGCTACAGTGTTTGCTGGCTGACTCAATTATGCCACAAGTAGACCGCTTCCTCTGAGCACTGCATGTGGACTGGCGGGCCCTTGGGGGCTTGCTCAGATTCAAGCTGCAACACTAGTCAGAGTCCCAGGTGTGTGGGGAGGATGGGTTTGGGTGGCACATGTCCAGATGGTTGGCCACAACAATAAAGCAAGACTTCGAAATTAAACTGAAAACACACAAAGTTGTCAGTGACTGGAAATCCCACTTTCTACTTCGCTTCTGACTTCAAGGTTTTCTGTCATTTGTTTTATGAAAAGATATTCTTTTTAGGGATGCAAGCGGTAGAGCTGGTGCAGGTCCGCAACAGCTGACTAAAGTCTTTGCCAAAAATTTAAACGTGTTTTATTAGCTGCCCAGTGGCTAAAATGTAATACTCTGACAACAATGCCTTCCCTCATGCAAAGCGTTATATTTGCTAATGGAATATCTCAAGCATTCGCGCAGCAGAGAGCCATTTGTGATGGGAACAATGTGGGAGGGCTTTTGGCAGATTGTTGGTTTCCTTGAAGCTGTTGTGTACAATGGAGTCCTTTAACATGGATACATTATTTCTGTGCCAGGCTGTCAGATGAAAAGACAGTGATAACAAAATCTTAATCCATTACAAGTAAATGCAAGAAGCAACACCATGCATAGATGGTTGTTTGGAGGAATATGATAGGCTGTGATAGACTGTTAAGGACATACACAACCTTAGTTTGTGAAAATATCTTTAAAAAGCCTTAAAAGCTCTGTACTCTGATGTTCTGCTAAGGGTTCAGCTTTTACATATCTGATTCTTTACATGGATGATAGTCAGAGGAATAATCTGTGAAGTGATCCTGACACGACACGGGCAATGCAAATTCAAAAGAGGAGATGCAACTAAGAGTCGATAACAGTAACGATTTACAAGGTATGGCCCTTTGAGAAGGATTTGGTGGGAAATGTGTTTCAAAATCAAGTTTAAACAAAACTAAGAAAAAAACAGCATCATAAGCCAGCCAAAACAACCACATGAAAAAAAGCCTCTGGTGTGCAGAATTGCCAGACGTAACATTAATTGAAGGGGAGTTAAAGATTGCTCTGTGCCAAAGGGAGGCACTGAATTGTTAAGTTTCAATAAAAACACACATGAATGTTTGATGGAAAAAAAAATATTTTGGCTTATTAAGGATGACTTGGCATCCATGAGTGTGGGCCTTGGACTGAGGTATACCCTTGGGAAGGTCTGTGATAACAAGAGTTCTCCAATACTTGGACATCTAGTGTTTGCTGGCCCAGAATCACAATCCTGGTTGCCTTCCATGTGATATCTCCCTCAAGACGTCCATAAAACCCTGGGCATTACAAAGCTAAATACTACCACATGTTCACTTCCGGACACAAGCCATCCGGCTGTGCCCATCGCCACACACCAGAAAATGAGCAAGTCTTGAAAAGAAATAACAGAAAACTGCAAATGACAGGTCTTCAACAAACATATTTAAAGGTAAAAGAACACAGAGTGGAACAGACAATGTGGAGTCTGGTATCTCTGCAAGGCAATTTATTCCTTCAAATGTGCAATCTGCCTGCAAACATGGGCCCCGTGCTCCTTCTCAAAGACGCACATTGAGGATTTAGCTACTGGAGAGCTGCCAGCCTGTCTAAAGGAGATGAATTCTGGAGAAAAGTCACTGGCCTCAGAAATTCAATTCGGCAGAGCTTGGTGTTATGTGTACAAACATTTTCACACATATACTGTTTGGGGCAAAGCAGTAACAGGGAATAAAGGCTTTTCTGAATTCTTATGGATGAAAAAAGGCTGTAAAAAGAAAAGAAGAATAAATATCAGAGAAAACGATTGAATTGCATATTTGAGAGAGAGAACAGAGATAGTCCATTGCATATCTTAGCACACCAACTGACCACTGACATCCAGAGGTGATTCATTTCTTCCATTCACTCACTTTAAACAGAGGGCTTCTTCTCAACCCTGAAGTCAATCCACTGTGTGGTTACATTGGTGTACCCACTCCTCCAACTGTCTTGGATCTTAAAAGCATGCTCCCACTCAGAAAAAGGCAATCCCTCCCCTTCTTGCTCAGACTTGAGGCCAGAAGCGCTAAAACAGAATACCAAATATGTAAGAACCTCGCTTCGCCAGCTCGTATTTGAGAGGATATGCATTTTCATAATTAATCATAAATATACAGCCTTGTGGAAAAAAAACTGAATCTCTCTTAGCAATGCCCCCCCCTCCCGCTCCTTATATGTCAAGGTGAACTATAAGACATGGGCAGCAGCTTTTTTGCAGGGAGTTAGGAGCAGGGAGGTTGGGAGCCCTCAACCATAAAATCACCATCATGTCTAATGATAACAGAGAGTGGGAGAGGTCTCTGATAACGATAATAATGATGGAAAAAATACTATCTCAGAATGCTAGTTGAGTTAGGTTGCAGTAGTCAAACCCCCCACGCCCCAAAAAAGCATCTGGTTCTGCTTATCCGAAGGCTCTGAATTAAAGGTGTGAGCACAGGAAGCAGGATCCCACAGAGTGACACTTTGACCTGTGGCCAGTAATGTCTTCAGTATGCAGGGAGAGGCTCATCCCACGGTGGAAGGTACACAGCTGGGCCTGGAACAGAGCCCAGTGAGAAAATCGCCTCCTCCTCTAATTGAGACAACACAGATCTCCCTCAGTGACCCTCCCCCATCTCTATTCCAAGAGGACATGAAAAGGATTACAGAACACAGTTAATGTTTCCTGTAAAAAGGGTAAGTTGTATCAGGAACTTCTCTGGGGTCAATTTTAGGTCTTTAAGTCAAGCTTGAAAACATATTTAAATTAAGATAAATGTGGCATTTGCTGAGAATTAGCAATCCAGGCCGGCTGGATATGGAGAACAAAATAAAGTCAATACATAATATCCTTAAAAGATTCTATTCATGAGAGGAAACTTAATGATGGTGCAATATTTCTTAGATCTCAGAATTGCTTTCGTACCAACAAAATATTTTTTTCTTTTTATTCAGAAGGAAATAATGTGCTTATCAGAAGGGAAAAAAACCACACCAACCAAAAACAAATAAAAAAACATAAATCCCCCAAATCAATAACTCTAAGCATTGCCAATGACCTGGGGTTTGGCACAGCCTTTTAACAAGTATATTTAATCTGCCCACATCTACACATCTCTCAAAGGCAGGGAGTGTGGGAAGGCTCTGACTCTGCCTCTTAAATTGGTCATGGAGACATGCTCCTGGGGGCAGCAAATAGATTGAGCTTGACTGCCAATCACTTCAAGGAAATCATTCCCTGGTTGTGTCAAAGCAACTCGTTGTGACCTAATGCGCTTTAGCTCTGGTAGGAAGGCAGTAGATGAAGGTCCAATCAGCTGCACTTGGCGTCTGTTAGGATCCCAGCATGCTGTACAACCTTAAGCATCCAGGAGAAAACACTAAAGCAGGGCCGGTCTCTCTGCGAGGGGATGCAGAACAGAGATTTGAGGGGAGGACTGTTCCGAGGAGATTACCCAGGTCCCTGTGGTCTTTATTACCTCTCCCACACCATGATACACAGGACCTAACTGGAGTCCAGCTGAAGCTGGTGAAAGTTTCAGATTTTAAGAGGTGGACCTTTACTGCTTGACATAAATACAGGATAATTTTTGAGATGACCCCCACAAAAATCGTGATAACAATTGATACCCCACTTTTAGAGTGGTCTGTCAATTCGAAGAAGACTAAAGAAATGAAAAAAAAAGAATAAAAAAAACTGTACCCAGGCATTTAAAACAAATCTGAACCACGAGGATTAAATCATGTACTAAAAAAAGATAAATCATTTGTATATCAGTATAGATGTTAAGTTTGCTAGATGTGTAGTAACTTTTGTAGTTCAACCAAAGGGAAGAAAATGAAAATAGTTTTGGGATTTTTTGAGAAATATTTCGTTTTACTCTTCAACTTACAGATAAAGTGAGATAAAACTTTTTTAGTTGTCATTTGTAATGGCTGCTGCATAAAAACAAACTGTTTGCGTGTTTGTCCTATTTTCGAGTGCTTTGACAAGGTTGCATATTTTTGTCTGACAGAACATAATTTGCCCTGCTTCTTTTATAAAGAACTGTTATTTTGACCCTTTTTTAAATCTAATACCTTGCAGTTTCAGTTGCCAATTTTAAGGTTAAAAAAATACATACAACAATAATAGCAAGTAAATAAAAGTTATTTGGCCATTTGGCATTATTATTATCATCTTAAATGATGATATAAATATGATGTAACCCTCATGGCTTTTCTAGCAAGCAGGTGGTACAAAAAAAGCGGTGCATGGAAGATTGTCAAACAAGAAAAAGACGCCCATGCTTATGTTTTATTTTTTAAGAAATGTGCTCAAGTATTATCTCTTCTTCCTCTGAAGGTTAACCGATAGGTTGATCCAATTTGTCTTCTGAGGCGTGAAAGGACTTAAGAAATACTCTACATTTCTGTGCTGGAAAATGTCAAGGTTTGTCGAGAGATGAGGACAAGAGGAGGGGGAAATGACTTTTTCTCCTGCTGGCAGCTTGACTTCATGCTTGTTAGCAGCAATAGGTTTATCCCTGGCAATCAAAACGGGGACAGAAATGTACAGTATAATTGTGAGTTCTGAATAGCATGAAAGACAGCTGGGCCTACATCTGCCACTTAAAAAGATGCACTGTCCTCTCTTTAGCTGTGCAAAGAAAAAAATATGCCTCATCTAAAAAGCAAGGATTGGTCCTGCATTGACTAAAGCCGTAAAAGCTCCCATCAAGTCGCCTCCTGATGACTATTCTTTACACAGCTGCAAAGGAGGCATGTTCAGGTGACATGAAGGCATCAGAGCAGACATGGCCTGATTACAGATGCACTGTGTGGCATCAGGGGAGGGAGTAAAGAGAGGAAAGGAGAATATGAGCGTGAGGAGAGGCACTCAGCCGTGAACAGCATTTAATTCACCAAACCATAGAAGCTGTTGTGTTGCTCACCTGTCTTGATGCTTGCAAGAGTATCTAATATTTTCTTAAAGTCTGTGTTACAATTTTATATCTGGGATATCTGTTTTTCTCCAGTCTGATGATCCCAAGAGGGCTCTGGTTTGCTAATACTGCATTGTGACCGTCTTAAAGCTGATAATGTACGGATGTAAAACAACTACCCAGAGAAAAACTGCATTTGTCTTTTTATTCTTTTTCATTCCTCTAAAATGTGTCCATGTGTCAGGAATGGTGAGACGGCAGAAAACTAACAACAGAGGAAGAAATAAATAAATAGAATGTGTCTCAATCAGAAAGTGTTGTTTTTGAATTGCAAAAAGCCTGAATTAGAATCTATGGCCACATAAACTCTGTGGCCTGATAATGTAATAGTATTCTATGAAATCCCTGATGTACGTTAACTCACCCACTAATAAAAGCATAATAGGATGTTCAAAAAAGATTTGTGACAAGTGTATGAAGACAAGATTGGAAAAAGTGAAAAGTCCCTTGAGAAACAAAAAGACGACTTGATAGGTATATAAAAAACTGATTAACTGTAAATATTCAAACAAAGAAATGGACACATTTCATGTGAAACTGACTTTGAAATGGAGCTTATTATACTTTCATGACACTAATGGAAGGAAATATCTTGTGTTAAATTTGGCTTCATAGAGGAGAGCCTCTGACAGTGCATGTAGTGCAAAACAGTACAAATCTTGACATTAATTATCTTTTGTTAGCGAGAATAAAAAACGAGTATGTCACACTTAATAAGTAATAATAGCAAGCTTGTTTGTGTTGTTGGGATTTGAGGTCCTGTATGTAAAGGAGGCTTCTATCAGTGGCTCTGCAGACCTGACAGTTTAACTAGTTTCCCTTAAATTAAACCATCAACTGAAATTATGGGAGTGCATCTAGCCATTTTAATTGCACGAAAAGCCTATATTTATGAATTTAAGCAAGAGGTGAAAATCCAACCTAGTATTAATACTACCCACGTTTGAGGAATATTTGTTTGTTAAAAACGGAGGCATGTGTTAACAGATAAACATAAAACAGGCACATCTCTATCTTTTCATATAGACAGACAGACAGACAGACAGACAGACAGACAGACAGACAGACAGACAGACAGACAGACAGACAGACAGACAAAAAATACAAATTTATACTCTAGGTGTGCAAAAATCTAAGAAAACACACACACACATACACACACACACACAAATCAATGTGAATTGTCAGTGTTCCACTTCTGACAGATTCATCCCTAATAGCCATAAACAACAGATAAACACAGGTTGTGCAAATACCAGATGTTTATCTCCAGCCAAGTGTCAGTTGTCACGTGTGCTTTATGGATGTTCCTATTTCCCTCTGACATATTAAAGCATAAGTGTGCAATGTTGAAGAAAAAATCGTGAATCCTGCCAAGACATATCGTGGCAAAAAAAAACGAAAAACATAATAACATTTCTCCTGCTGCCAAGAAGACAGAACTGGGTTAAAATGGGAAAAAAACAGAGGGGAAAACGCATTCATGTGGACAGTACACTTCAATAAGAAAAGTCTGTTCTTAAAGATGCATCTTTTAAATGCTTGATACCATTTGGAAAATATAGCAGATGCGTTTATCCTGTGCACCAAGAGGGGAGAATTGCAAAATTTCAAGCTTCCTCAAACGAGCACATCATTGTGTAACGAGGGGAGCTGCCAAACAATTCAACATACTACCCTGCAGTATATTCTGATGCATTCTGCAATGTCTAAATAAATCACATTTCAACAGTTGATATGCTTTTAAGATACCACTCTTGTGAAACCACAGCAACTAAAATACTGTCATTACGGCTCTAAAAGGCAGGGATTTTTGGTGCTTTGACATGTAAGTACATCACTTGAGCAATTTGGTGCTCTGAATGGTTATTCTCTTAAGCGCCACTCTCTGAACTAATAGGCTCCACTGAAGGAATGTGTCTATGACAATCAACACTTTCTGGAGCAAAATGTGCTCTAACAAGTACTTCACAGCACTGGGTTGTATGACTGGTTAACATTATATGTGCTCTCTGCCACGATACATTCATTTAAAGGTTGATACGGAAAACATTGACGTTTCTGAAGTCAAACAAACAACAGAATAAAACGCTTTTAGAGCTTGAAAGCGCTACTGATACGCAATCCCGTGAAAGGAAAGTGCACCACAATTAGGTTCTTGTTCTTTCCTCTCTTCCCACCGTATTGTCGTTTGATTCACACTAATCTGTTCAGCTGGACCGGGTGTGAAGAGATTCACAGATCCCACAGTACAGGATAAGCCTTCTGTCGGGTGAGGGTAAAGGTAAAAGAGAAAGAATAATCCTTAAAGTGATACTTCAACCATTATTTGGGTGCTCGTAACTTATGTAATGCAGATAATGTTCTTGTGCGCAGTGTCTTCTTAGGAAGCTGTTTCAGTCGTATTTTTTCCTCTCCTATTTTTCCCTGTGGTCAGGCGATTTTTCTGTTGCCTCATCTTTCTTTTAAACCCACGAGCTGTTATCTGTGAAAGCAGTTGAGCCAGGTGGGCTGGCCTTCCAGCAAGATGATCCACTGATCTACTCAAAATAAATCCTGACACAACCAACTACCAGAAAGAGAAAAACATCAAGCGTCATATAATTACATCAATTAAAGTCTTTGACAGCAGGTCAAAATCCTGCTTAAACAACTACAATGCGTTAAACTTAAAACATAAGAATCTGATAAGAAACTGCGGCAATAAAAAAGGAAAAGATGGATTCTGTACTTCTGTACTGTACTCTCAGAAATTCCAAGAGTCCCCACAAAGGAAACAAAAAAATGAATCTGCACATGTATTTCAGGTGTGGGTAATTGCATAGAAGCCCATTTCAGACAATCAGCTGGCAGCATGTGTTTTCTCGACTTCCTCCACTTCAAATACCACCCACCATCCACACAGTCCTCTAGGACTTCAAACACTCTCCCTGTTCTCCAAACTTTCCGGTCCTCATGCTCTCGGGGGAAACAAGCACCTGGCCCGGGAATTTCATATTCCTCTCAGGTGTGCCTCCACAGCATTGCACCAGCCTGATATGCACGCATATTAAGTACTGTATTGGCATTCTATTTTTCAAATGGTTGCTACTTTACTTTCAAAGTAAGCCACCACTGAAGGACAGAGCACCTTTTCTGCGTACCGATTTCTGAAGATGGAGGATGAGTGGTCTCAATATCCCTTGAGGTGTGTGGTGCGTGCTTGGGTGTGTTTAAGTTTAAGTTTAAAAAAGAAAATCTTGCTGATATGCATGTTTACTTGTTCATCGTCCTGTAAATTACCTTTATTCCAAGAGGTGCAGCATTCAGCAAAAACACACTCACCTTTTTTCATTTATCCTTCTAATTTGCAGGACCTTGCCCATCTTCTCCACCAAACTATGTCCCAACTTCATTTTCTCTTTCCATCCTCTACCTTTGTTAGAGGCTGCTGTCTTCTTATCAGAGCTGGAGGTCCACACAATATTCCCAGTGGCCATTCACAGGGCTTTGCTTTATGGGACTCCACAGATTTAAAGGCGGCAGAAAAGACCCACACCAACTTCATTTCCCAGGAGAACAAAGTGCAAGGTAGTGGACGAGTTACATGTACCTCTATATCTGTCACAAAGTCAGTCTCAGTCACAACCTGCACCCACATGGCTCCAGCCTCGGTTTTTATATTTTTCCAAAGTACGTTTTGGTGAACGGGCTGTTTGATGTTGTTGTTTTTATTAGACTGATTATTTATTTATTTTAATTCCAAATGCCAATTTATTTTTTCAACTGAAGATATTGACGTTTAACTAAATAGGATTTAACTTTTAACTAAATTCTTAATGATATTTTACTTGCCAGGAATACAAGCAGTCATATGTGACTTTCACCTATGTCTCTCTGTATATCCAGATATGAAAATAACAAAACAGGAAAGTGCCTTTTTCCACTTAAACTATCAAAGCAAGGTACATAGAATAGATGGAACAAAGTTAAATTCTAATGCCCTTTATCGTAACAGAGTAATCACACATTCAAGTGACAATGGTACGGAAAACAACTTGATCAAGGACATGTTTAATGAGAGTTGTGACGCTTCTTTAAAAAAAAAAAAATTAAAAAACGCCCAGGCCAAAGATTAATGTGCGTCTAACATCCATTAGTACAAGTAAAAAGTCACCTTTCTTCTTCCAGAAAACACAAGTAGGGGAGGTCAGCGGAGCTCATAAGCAAGAACAATTGCTTGCATCGCTCCCGGCAGTAAAAAAGAAGCATACTTAAATGGCTCACACCTCACTTGTAAACAATAGGGGGTCCTTATCTGAAACAGTGGATGTTATTTAACATATTCCACCAGAGTGTGAAAACTGCTTTGCTACAAATAAACTGAAAATGACCTGTATTCCTTAGACCATTATTTGACTAGCGAGGCTATAAACATAAAAAGCACATTTGACTCATATGAAATGCCAGCTGAGCTTTACAGATGCCGATCGGTGTTTTTTCCTTTCCTGCGTGGCAGTGCAGTCCTGCAGGGGGGATGATTGCACTTCCCCAATAATGCAATACGACCTCCCTTTTCTCCAAAACACGACGGCTCCCTTAGACTTCACTTCTGCTGTCCATCACTTGGAACATCTGGATTCATTTTAGAAGGTCATGGCTAGTGAAGCAGAAGCTGTCAGTAAAAGTTGTCTTCATGTATGTCATAAAACGGAGCAAAGAAATGCCACCACCAGACAGTCCTGGAAATAACATTTCAGTAGATAATAAAAGGGCTGAGATAAAGGTGTGGATTGGCTCTACACACACTCAGGCGCACTAAATGGATATTGGAAATACCATTGATCTACCCAACAAAATAGATTATTTTTAAAGAACAAAAGAACTTTCTCATTTCAAGGTAATTACACAGTTTCATGAAAAAGGACATTATCAATCTCCAAATCAAATTGAGAGGGCAGCATATCTAACTACATCAAATAAGATCTAATAACTTAATGAAACTGTATTCACACACACTCGCGCAAATGAGTGCAAAAATTCAACAAGATTCCGGTGATTCTCTAGACTTAGTGCTCCTTCGTTGAGTGAAGATGTGTTTTTAAAGCC
The DNA here is from genome assembly GCA_907169785.1 of Menidia menidia. Lineage (NCBI taxonomy): Eukaryota > Metazoa > Chordata > Actinopteri > Atheriniformes > Atherinopsidae > Menidia > Menidia menidia. Next base: position 5,835,193 of record CAJRST010036666.1, read on the forward strand.
CCCCACAAATATAACCATATTTTATTATGAGATATCTTTATTAGGTGTGTGCTTTTGGGTATTGCTCATTTCTTCAGGGGCAAACAAAAGTAAGTGAAGGAGCAGCTTCAGAGTCCCTCCCACCCGTCTCCCGATGCCAATACCTCCTTCTTAATTCCTCTTCCTTTGTCTCCCCTTCTTCCAATCCCTCCTTCTGGATTAAGAGCTCTTAATTTTCACTAATTACACAAACTCATTTCTTTTTTTCATGTCTCTGCATTTCTCTCTGTTTTTCTCACCATGGGGCTCATAAACACATTTTGAAACGAGTTTAATAAGGCTGCCTTGTGAGGGTTTAAGGCCTTTAATGGACACGGGGCTTGTTTGATAAGTCTCCACTTCATCACACACTTTATTAATTAAAGTTTATATTACATTAGAAACAAAGTTAAAGCCATTTGCTCCCCAATAATGGTTTCATGTAGCTGCATATCTATGGACAATTAATTGGAGCCCTGCCTTCTCATTTGCATTTTACCCTTGTTTGACAGAAGTGTCCTGGGATTACATTCAGGCATCGTATTGCAAGCAGAAGCGATGCTGCATGAGAAAGTCAGAATTTTTTAAAGTTTAAAAATATGTAAGTAAATATCCCCTTTCATCAGCCTCTATTGTGAATGCAACACGGGTAGAGGTGGAGCAGCATAAGTTGTATGGCTTGGCAAAAAGTCAAATTTTTCAACTTGAGGAAAATTATGTCAAGGCGAAGGTAGGTGGAGGAAATTGTGTAGTTAAACCTCACAGCATGCTCTGTGCCCTCCTCAGACAAAGCAACTCTGTTGGCCTCTTTAGACTGTGGCCCACAGACTATACTGGGGCAGTTTGCATTATAAAGTAGAATTGATGAGGATAAACACATTACGGAAAAAGATTTTTAGTCAGAAAATGGTGGAATGTTCCCTTCAGGCTGACATTAAATGAAAGATTTTTCACTCGTGAGCTGGGGATGTGTTCACTAATATAATGGTGTGAGTGAGTTAAAGGTGGATTGCTGTGGTGTCAGCAGTGATGAGCTTACAGAGAAGCGAGGTGCTTTGGGCAAGTGGAGCCTTTTCATACTTTTGAGAGTATTGAAGTCAGTCCGCAGTTCTTTCTTGCTTCTGCATGGAAGGAACTGCAACCAATTATATTTCATGAAACTGCTTTTAAAGCATCTTCTTTAAGCTGCTATTTCAGAGTTGGAGTGTTCCTATCATGAGGATATCATCAATTTGACACAAGTTCACATAAATTGGCTGTGCTACATCAGAAACGTATTTTTGAAAAATAAACACAAAATTCGAGCCATGGGTCGTAAAAAACAATGGTTCCAAACATTAGTCTCTCAAATATACTGACAATACGGAAAAACCAGAGTGAAGCTCAGGTTTAAACCAAGCCGACATGCATGGGCGAGTTACAGTAGATTTTTTTATTTTCCTACCCACTGACTAACTTCTGTCATTTTCCTCAAGCTAAAGGGGGCTCTACTACCCCTTCAAGTCCCTATAATTCAACGATTTGCAAGCTATCCTATGGATGCTCGCCCGGCCTGGTCAGTGTTGGTGCACAGCTTGATCCCGCTGCTGTTGATGTGTTTGTCCTGTAACAACGTCTAGGTGGGCGTTACATGTCAAAGTAAGAGTCGCCTAAATGGCAGAATTTCCGAGCAGATCATTCAATTGCAACAAGATGATCCCAGTTGTTGGCATCAACTGCCATTTATACGGTGTAACCACAATGTGCATTTTCAGTTTGGTTTAGGGACAGGCGTATTAAAGTTCGTGGGCTGAAGAATACAGTGTGTGAGTATACACAATATTTTCTCTGCACAAAACGCTGAGATTCTGACAAGACTTTAGCATGGTGGGTATGAGGAGCAAGAAAAAAACTGACACCCTATGAGATTTTCTGAAGCCTGGAATAGACGGAGACTGCCCCGCATCCCCCAGTCATCTACCCACACACTCACCATGTACATTTTGTGCGTGTTTGCACTGAGAAAGCAGATGATGTAGGAGGCAATGCACAGGAGACAGCAGGAGAGCAGAAGTGGTGTGGCCTGTCAGACATAATGAGTAAGCAACGGTACACACAGTAATTGTGGCCAACTCCAGGGACCCCCCTCTGTGTGTGGTTGTGGGGACACTGATGTTTATGTCTGTAGGCATGTGTGTGTGTGTTTGCACACATTCAGGTCAGAACCATGCAGACAGCAATATGTTAAAAAAAGAAAGGGAACACTTAGGGCGGCAACACAGAGTGAGACTGAGGGGAACAAAGAGCAGCTTTAAACACTTTGTGTTGCACGTTGATGGCATAACATTCTTTAAAATCCCATTTGATCACTAGCAAACATTTTCAAAAAGACTAAAACACATTTAGACCACATACAGTACTTATGTTGAACTATTTGTAACCTGGATCTATTTCTTCCCATTCCCTTTCTGGTCCCGTATTTCCAAACTCTTATTTATGGTACTAGGAAGCTAAAGCAGCTGTAAAATATAAGAATGAGCTATTCTGAAGAGATAAGAAAAAAAGAAAAAAATCCTGTAAATGGGTTGCTGAATGTATTGTCAAAGGTATTTGTGGCAATATGGGCACATTCCCAAATTCTAGAAGAGTGTGGAAATGTCTGTGTCATGAATATAATGAATAGGTTCAATAGAAAAAGCACGATTTAAAAATGCATCTTAATCAAGGTGTCAACTGTTTTTCTTTTCTATTCTATTTCTTTCTTAACTTTGACTAATCTAACCTCTCCACATATACTCTTAAAAATACTGCATTAGTGCCCTTCTGTGATCTTTCTGTCCTTCCATCCTACATAAAAACATACTGTCATCTTCTGCCTCCTGATTTATATGCTTGTACATTCTAAAATAAAGTTAAAACCAGTAGCTCCTAGTGAACATTGTCACCAGTGACTGACCACTGTTTACGACGCCTGTTACCGGAGATTAAAGCAGTGAACCACCAGCTCTGTGGAAGGGAGGTCAGAGCACTGTTTAGCCCATGTCAGCACATGAATGCAGGGCTGAGGCACCACTAAAATGTCCTTCTATTGTGCGCCTGTCTTCCTTTGTGTGTTTGACAAATGAAGAGTATTTGGATAGGAGGTGGAAGGTGGAAGGGAGGGACAGACTGCGACGACGGCAGCAGGTGCAACAGGACAGCTAATATTTGCACAGCAGCTTCTGTGGCTCACAAGCAGCCCCCCTGAAGAAAAGGGGCAACAGTCTCCTCATAAAGGGCTCTGTTACAGACACATAAATCCGGGGCTGACTCCACCAACCTATCTGGACCCCCCCAGATCTTCCCAACCCTGTTCATCTCCCCACAAATCCCTTCGGTGCAGGACAATTGCCAAGACGTATCTCAGTAACAAGTGACATTGCAGAGGTCAAGCTGAAAATTCTTGTGGATCTGGTGTGTTTATGTGAATGTGATACGCCACGATCGAAAAACACTGCACACGATTCCAGAAACACATAGTTCTTTGCATAACCTAATCGTAAATATCATCACCATGTAAAATTCACAGAGTAAAAACCAATGAATTGTTTTATCATAGGGCTAAATTATAATCACAAGCTTATGAAGAACAAATCAAAGAAGAAATCAAATCTAACATAAATACTATTCTTTTCTTGAAACCACAATGCTGACCTTATCCTCAAATACCCTTTTTTATGTTCGGTTTCCTAAACGACAAATAAGTGCGAAAGATAAGTAAAAGACACAAAGCCCTCATAAAAATGCATTGACATGGCTCTGAAAAACTGTTGTCCTGAGCCCAAAAAGAGGTGAGGGTCATTGTGGAGAGCGAGGAGTGACGTGTCATCATGAATAGCCAAAGGCCTTTATCTAAAGTTTTCTTCATCCTTATCCTCTTTCTTATATTGTGATTAGGCATAAGAAATGAAAGCTTAATCCATTTAGATGGAAAATCCATGGCCGCCGCCCTTGCGACGTGTGGGTATTAATAAGATGACAATGCAGATACATCAATGAGACCCAACTGTTGTTCCATCACTGCCTGTCCAGGGGTAATGAATGGACCAGAAAAGCAGGAACGTCCCTACATTTCATGAAATTCTGGAGCGAACACAGAGAAAATATAGTCCGGCAATCAAGTTTAATGAAGAGAAACAGCTATAGAAACTGCTCGAATAGAGCAAAGAGCCTGTGGATCCAGCTGAAATGTCAAGCTTAACTACATCAAACACCTTCAGGACGATAACTGGGGAAGAGGCAAAATTCATGTAAAAGGCAAAAAGGGGTGGTCCTTAAACAGAAAACAGACAAAGCACGTGTCAATGCCAAGTCCCAAAAATATCAAACACTGCAAACAAATCTGTGACACAAACAGCTGGAAGATTGCTGGTATTAGTTTTGACCTTTTCTTCCGCTTGGTTCCCAGAGTCCATAGACAAGGTTAAGTTTTATTACATGTTACATTTCATGATGATGATTATCATTATCTAAAAAAATAATAATGATAACAGTAGCATTTCCAAAATGGAAACTGGGTGAATTGCATATTTTATATTTTGGATTTTTTTTTTCTTTCACAAACAGACTTTTGATGCCAGAACAATATTAAAGGTGCAGGCTTTCGACTTTATGAACAATCTGTGCTCTGTAACAAATAAATGTGTAAAATTGTCATATCTTTTCATCTGATGGCAGTTTCTGATGTCAGTGAGGATCCGTCTTCCTTACAAAAAAGTAAGAAAGGTAATTTTGCTGTAGAATTTTCTTGAAGCAGGTCAAACTGGTTAATAAAGTTTGTGCTCCTTGAAAGGAGATGGAATGAGTAAGAAAGTAGTGTTTTGTTCACCAAATGTTATCATTAAAAAGGACCATTAAAAAATAGTTGAAGCTTTGTGCATTCCAACAATCTGCTACTTTTTAAACGTTGTTACGGGCCAAAGACTTTGAGAATGCAGAAAACGAAATTCAATTCCATCGCCATTTGCTCAAGTGAGTGATGAAGGTTAAGATGTGATGCAACTTAGCAACTTCCCTGCTTGACCCTTAACTCAGGCCAGCAGTATTTATTTTTGGCATATGAAACTTTGAGTCCACTGAGGATTGCTGTTGGCAGATTTTGACATGAAGACTTTTGAGCCGCAAAAGAATCTCACCAACTGTTTTAGAACTTCGACCAGAGTTTTGAAAGAGACTTTGGCTATGTTTACTTCAATATGAGAAGGATTACATAAATAAATGTTAACATATTTTTCATGTTAATATATTTTATATAATCATGTATATGGTAAGTTTTATGTTTTACCATTCACTAAAGTTAATTAACAAAATGAACCAATATACTGTCTCCAGCTGAATGATGTAAGCTTGTTGTGGTACAGAGCTGTATGATAAATATCTATATAAAAAAGCATTTTAACAGATGCTCTCTAAAGGTTCCAACTTTGCTGTTTCTGTCTGTCTTAAAAAAACATAATGTAAAACATCTGCCTTTTTTCGGTTCGTGTGAGAATTGCTCTGCATGTTGAACTTCGGAGATCCACTCCGCACTGCGTAAATGAGAGCGGAAACCGTATGCTGCTCTTCAAAATGTCAGCGAAGAGGCTGAAATGCACAACATGGCAAAACAAAGTGCAGCGGTTTAATGATGTGTTTCAACAAAGTCAACCAGCTTTGAAAGAGCCTTTCCTGTGACGTATCAAAGGAGCTCTGTTTGTCATGTCGAATCGTGATGTTGAATTTACCTGGGACTTGTGCAGTAAGCTTTACTTTTCTCAGCTTCATTTTAATCTACCTTCATTTAATTTCGCTCCACCCTCATCCACTCTGTCAGCTAATGTAAAGTTCCAGAGACGCTGCTGTAAAGTGGAATTCTGGTAGTAGTTTTATCACTGTCAGTACTGTATGTCAACTCAGTCTTGGACAAACACCAGATGCAGATGAATTCTTAAAATTCAGCCACGTGTGAATATTATATCCCAAACAAAATATTGAATGTGTTGAAAAACTAAACAGAAATGTGATTTCACAGGCGACTGACATGCTAAAAGCCTGTTTGAACAACTCCAGACAGACATTGATACATGCACAGTAAGAGGCTTAAACTGAGGGGGTGACCTTTCCTCTTGGTTGGAGACAGAATTGATGTGGATCATAATAGAAGTAATTACAGACTGAGAACCACTGCACTTGGTGGTCCACCTGGCTCGTGGTGAAAGAGGAGATAATAGAAACTTGGCCCCCAGAAACATTCAATCAAAAGCGGAGCAATATACGGTAAGTCTGACAAGAAGAATGCGGCGTCTTGCTGTTACAGAGGTGAACATTTAAATCAGTGACACATGGACGTTGCATCTGACTGGGCTAAATCCAGGAAAAACCCATGTCAAGCAGGGATTGAGAAGGTGAGGCGTACCAGGTTGGTCAATAAACTGGGCCCCTGCCCCAAGGCAACAAGTTGACTTCAGCTGTGAAACAAGACCGCAGGCCAGTGTTTAACTTTCATCCTGTCAGCCAATGGCTCTCCCACTGCTCCCCAACCACTTGCCACTCAGCATGACATTCACCTCTACTACACCGAACGCACCCGTCCCCTTGACGAAAAGGCAATCAGTGAACTGAACCGGCCTGCACGGTAGCCTGAGGCGAGACAAAAATTCTGTAGTCTAGAGTTTCCTATGTGAGGTGGCACTGTGGGTAGGAAATTGCAGACATTGGCAAAAGAAGAAATGCTGCTGCTACTATCACTACTGCTCCAAATACATCTAAAACTGCAAGCACTTTTTTTTTGTGTCCAATAACAAATGTCCAAGTTAACATCTTAATAGTGCATTTGAAATGTTATGATTGCATGGAACATGTCTTTATTAAGTCTAAGCACATCTGGATAAAATTTATTCCACCGATTTCCAATATCTTCTTATTCTTTTAATATTTAAACAAAATATTATTTCCATCGTCCTTTTTACATGAAGGCCACTCCACCACCGGTTTTCTCCTCTGCTGAATAATGCGCCACCACATCAAAGAACCTCAGTGACAGCTGGCATTCACTATCTCTTTTCATTTCTAGGGCCAACTGCATAAATTATACATAAACACAAAAAAACATGTCTAGATGCTTTGCTGAAGAAAAAGGCTGGTATTGTTAAAGAAATAACAACATAAATGTGTATGATGCATGCATTCTTCAGATGCGTTCTCAAAGCACACCAAGTCTGAAAAGACGAAGTGAAAATGGCAGATATAGCATGAACAACTAATCAAAGACTGATCTGACAGAAGTACATCTATATCATTTTACTATATTCTTAATTTCCAGTATTTCTTTTGAAATTAATTAAGTATTTTTCTATTCAGATATTGTTCTGATCCCGGTTTAAGTGCGTCCCTGTGCAGGATAGAGTCAAAAATAAAAAATGCACAGCACCGGCCACAAAAACGTACCTTCATGAAATTAAATTAGACGCTATCACTTTCACAAGAACCTGGTAGAAAACACAGCTAAAGACAACCTGCACTAATGGCAGCAGGATGAGGAGTGAAACTAATTACTTAACCATCCTTTTGTGGCCTAAAAGTGACAAAAGACAAATCTACAGTTGCAAATTAACCTCAGAATAATGAATGAGGAACAGAGGCCTGAGGTCTTAATTGAATATTTGCTGGACTCATTTTGTTGACAATGATGGATGTCTGGAAAAAAGAAAGGCCTCAGCAAACTCATAATTCATATTTCACCATCCCTTCATCTGACTTCAGCTGAACAGATTTATCGATTGGTAAATGATGAGTTTTCATTGTGCAGCAAACTGAATGAAGGTTGACATGTTCCGGTGAGGTTTGATAAATGGGGGCTATCTAGGCTTGAAGAGATGAACATGAGTGCTTCGTAGAGCATCTTCAACCAAATATGCAGAATGGAGAAATAAAAAAGCTTGAAACATGCACTGAAGTTGTTACATGTACGGTTAGCAGTTCGATTCTCAGAAGAAAATTGTTCTTGGGCAATTGGACAGTGAATCCTGCATTGGCCCAGGAATCACATTTGGAGGAGATAGAGGAGTCACACATTGCACTACTGACTGCCCGAACTTCTGTAAGGACATCATTGTTCCCCAAAAACTTTTTTTCAAAACAACAAGCTTTAGATAGGCAGTGACCTCAAGGACCTTCTGAATAGGAAGAAGAAGGAGAGGGTATTGGGATGTAGTGCGAGGAGATAGGTCAAACTCAGCCTGGAGGAGGCAAAGGGGGCATATAAAAAGAAGGTGGAAAAAAGCTGCAGGAAAACAACCTGAGGGGGGTCTAGGATGGCATAAGGACCATCATGAGCTGTAAGAAGAGAAACAGCACCCTAGACGGTGATGGGAGGAGATAAAATCATTTTAACGACTTTTACAACCGATGACAACCAGGACTCTGCTGCCCAGAAGCACTGGCACACCCCAGGGAGCTGTACTCTCCCCAGTCCTGTTCACTCTGCAAATGGCTAACCTCAAGTACAACTCATCCACAGCACATTTGTGGAATGTATGAGGGGTGGGGTGGAGAGTGTGCAGTGGCCTAGTGATGGACTTTGTGAGATGTGGCAGAGCCACACACAACTGAACACCAGCAGGATAATAGATTTGGGGGCCCACCTACCTTTGCTGGTGGCCTCCATTGAGGAGATCAGTATAAAGACAGCTAGCATATACAGGTTCCTGGGACCGCACCCAGACAAAAAAATGGACACAGAGGCTCTCCATAATAAAAAGCAAAGCTATTTCCTGAGGAGACTGGGTCTTTCAAGATCGACAGATAGCTCTACCTGATTTTTTATCAGGCTGTCAAAGCCAGTGCACTTTTCTATGCTGTGGTGTATTGGCAAAGCAGCACTAAAATTAGAGACCACTGGACAACTGGGCAGACTGAAGAGGAAATCTGGCACTGTGTTCGGTATGGAGTTCAGTGGTGGAAAAATGAAAATTTAAAGTTAAAAACTAGCAGGTTTTGTGACATATCTCAATGACAAGGAATCAACTGTGAAAATGACAGTGTAATTTCAATCCTCTAAAAACAGTATCACTGAATTTGACAGCATCTTTGTGATGGATGCTACTTACGTGGGCATGAAATGCTAAGCATTAGATACAAAATAAGTCACTCTAGGAAAACAGTCAAATGGAAACACCTGAAACAGTTTAGGGATATATCAGACGCACACAGAGCAGCGCTGATCACAGAGCATCCTGCAGCTGATCTCTTTAAAAAGAGGCTCCACGGATGTGACAGTATCGCCCCCGGTGGTCTAATTCATAGGATTAAAAACAGTAAAGGTGGTGCTTTGGTTTTCAAAACTTCCCAGTTGTAAAGACCCCAGATGTTTGAAGTGGAATAAGATGTTTAATTTGCAAAGATAATTTGGAGAGAAACCATTACTGCAGCCAGTTAACACCTGAGGCTGCAAGGTGAACACAGTTTAGTGCCTGAGTAGACAAACGATCAGCAGCCGGGTATAAAACCCAAGAGCAACAGGGGGAAAAACAACATTCTAAAATCTATGACGACACATTGCACTAGAAATTCATAAACATTAAAAAACACCGCAGTATAGAGCAGAAGGGGAAAAAATTGTACCAAAACTACTTTAAATTGACAGGCTACTAGCAAGGTTTTGTTTGAGGTCAAAATGTTCCCACGGCCAGCACAACCAGTTTGTTCACAAACAGACTGGTCAGACCAGGAGAGACGGCCAGCCTCAATGTGCAAATGAATTTTAAGGTTTTATTACACCAAACACTGCAGGACTGAATCTGAACATAAAGTACTCAGTACAGCAGGTGAGCAGCGCATCACATTATTTAATGATGTGAAAATCAGCAATCCATAAAATAATTCAAGTATTTTAATATCATAGCATTACTGCAACATTATCGTGAGTTAGAGGCAGACCAAATCATTATTTTCACAATTATTATGAAGTGAATACGCTGAATTTAACACTTAATGTGCAGACCATTAGGACATAAACATCTGATGAGCCTTAAACAGCCTCAGAACTTAACGTGTAAAACCTGAAAACTGAGCTAAAGAATAAAGTATTTTATAAAGCCCTACAAACACAAACAACACCCCAAAACTGAAAGTCAGCAATGGAGCCAAGCAGTCTCTGGTTTCATTTAAAATTCAGCATCCTGGAGAAAACCCGCGGTAATAAAAATCATGTCACTATTCCAGCTCGGTGCCTAGGAGCAGCAGTGTACAGCTTTTGGTTCACAGACTGCACCTGGCATGAATCTCCTTGTTCAAACCGTACAGTTCACCTTGAAGGCAGATGACTCCAAGTGACAGCGGAGATAAAAGACAACCTCATCAACACATCCAAGGGAGGTAATAATGATAGACCATGAATAAATATTTTCCCACATGATTAAACTGGGAGGAGATGCTAGAAAGGTATGAAAGGTGGCTGTGAGCACAGGCTGAGAGTGTTAGAGTGTGCATGCTGGAGGTAAGATAGCGAACAGGGATAAGAAGTCAGCTATCTGGGGCATATAATGTACTGGGAGGCTCAGAAACATCCCAGCCCCACCCCACCACCCCCAACCAACAGATGAAGGCAAAGAATGTCTCCCACAAGTTAAGAGGCAGCCAGAATCTCACACTGTGTCACCAGGCTCAGCCAATACAACATTCCCTGCAAAGTAAATAGCAACACACACCAAAAAAGGAGGGGGACCACAGCGCTGCCATATTCCAGAGGGAGAGGACCTCACAATGCTGCTCCGTTTTAAAGGCTGGCTTCCAGTCGAAGACTGCACTCTTGTGTTTAAAATCTTTATTTCAAAAATGGGTTTTCAAAAACTTCTGTGTGATGTCAAGTTAAAATATCAGCTGTGTGTTGTTTTAATGTAAGAGTGTGGATATGCACATGCTGGCAGGTCTACACTAACTCTTTACAGCCAGAGAAGCTGGATCCGACTGATCAAGCAACCATGAAGTGGGAGAGCAGTAATTGAGTTTCACATCAGCTCTGGCAGTCGTGCAAATTGGGAGCTTTCTTTCATGTGTGAATTGCAAACAAATGGGTTCCTGGATCACTTTACCAAGAATTACAAACAAAAATACTTTGAAGGCAAGTCAAATGAAATATGCTTTTAAGGTAGCTCTGACATTTGACCTTGACTGGCAGAACTAGACATATGACTGTTTTTGAGATGTGGTTTTCAAATGTTTTTTCCTTTTACAGTGGAACAATATGAAAGAAGTACTGCAATATTACCGCTTTTTACACTTGCTCAGCTCACTTAATAGCATCCACACCAGAGCTAGTTTTGATAGTTTTGATTTGAACTAGCAAGTTCCTTAAAAAGAGGGAAAAAGCATGCTGTAAAGAAATACTCTAAAACCCAAACCAACCAATTAAATGGTAATGTACATCAGTTTGTAGAGAAATAAAAAAAATATCCAAGTTCCCACAGCGATTTCTGCAGAGCTGAAATAAGTTGAAATGAAAACGTCAACATCTTTCTGAAATGTTGACTATATCTATATACACATCTGCAGTTAAAACCAAAGCCTATCTTTCCATTACATTGTAGGAATGTATCAAATGTCAACCACATATTAAATAAAATCAAAACAAAATCAACAAAACAGCACCATTTATGGTCATATAAATCAAGATCAAATAGATAAACAGAAATCTATTATTTTGCTTTTTGTTAGTTAAAGCAGTTTCCTTACAGACATACATAATGTTCAAAAACATGCTGTATGTCAAGGCCGACAATGTCTGAACATTAACTGTAAGCCAACAGATGACCCTCAGCCGGGGTCGAGGAAGGAGTTGTAAGGACTGGAATGCATTGGAACTGTCAGCCCGGTCCCTTGGATCCCACAGCTTTCTGCTACAGCGATCCCAATTGCTGGACACCTGCTCTCCATCTTCCCCGCATCGCAACTTCAGTTGTTGAACAGACTGAAGGATTTGAGGAGGATGTGAAAACTGGAAATTGCTCTCCTTAACGTCAAAGCCCCAACTCTGGACGCGAAGTGAAAGCTAATCCGAGCGCCCTATGTCAAAAACCCTCCCCTGGCTTTTGCAGTGAACAGAGAGAAAGTTGCTGCAGAAGATTTGGTGAGGTCACAGCGAAACTGGAGGCCATCTGCCTACTCATGCTGGACTGTGATTATGAGCCAAAGGACTCCCTAAGGTGGGCCGAGTGAACACAAGCACTTGACTGCTGTCTTCCAGAGAGAAATTCCTGCTCACTAGACACAGCTACTTTGAGCTTGTTTGTCCTTTTAATTCAGCTGGGCTGCTTATTGCACGACATCAAACGCTCTACAGAGACAGCACTGTCATCATTTTCACCAAAGTTCAAATCTAAAAGCATGTATTAATTAAAATTAATAAAAGATGCGAGGAGGCATTACAATGTGAGGGCTGTTCACATACATGTTGCAATACATGTGTAACAGTACTTAGAATCTTAGATTCGGCTGCAAAGATTTGTCTTACGTAAGACTGAGAAAAAGGTTTCTTTACCAGATACAGATAATTATAAAGGCTGAGATGAACTCAGTCCAAGATATGGCAGTTTTACATATTTGCCATATTTCAAACCCTCAAAACTGTATGAAAAATGGTGACTCCAATTTAAATGTTTTTTGTTTATTTTTTATTAAAAAATGTTTTGTTTGTTTAAACAATACATATCCTGTCAATATCTTAATGACCATCATTACATTTTAGAGTGTTAGGAAACTAAATCCTGATCCTATATTAAACCTTGATATATATTCATATCCTACATTCATCAGAGGAAAACTACTTGTTCATTAGACATGCAAATCACCACCTCTATTAACCTTTAAGGATTGCGGAGCAAAGTTTGTATTTATGTGCTACGACTTTTTTTAAGTGTACTATGCAATGTTGTTTTTCCAACTATTCTACAAATGCATTTGTAATGCATTTTCTTAATTAGATCCATATATTACATCCATTACTTTAGCTGCTGAGGCCCTGAAAAGTTTATTCCTAGTTAGTGATGATTTAAGTAGACTGAATTCAACTGAGTGTGTTTTCTTGGTGTCATGAAGAGACAGCGATTAGATAAATGAAAAGAATTAGTGACTATATAATAAGTGATGGTTAACAGTAATAGGTTCACACATTTGTTTTGTTTTTGAAAGAAAATATTAAGAAAGACTGAAAAATGCAATAAAAAACTGTTAATGTACTGGTCTGTTTTAAAGCTTATATACCTTGATTTAGACAAATGCCTGCTTAGTATGTTTTTTTTTTCCTTCAAAGCAGAAGTGTGTGTTTTTTTCAACCCACACTGGGCCAAAGCGTTGTGGGCAGCTGCTGTTGTGATTGTTATGAAATGATTGGCAGGCCCTCACAGCATTCCCTTGGTTCCAAGGACAAGGGCCATAGCAAAACAAGGCTCCTGCAGGGCGTAGCATTCCCTGCTGCTTACATACCTAGAGGCAGCCACAGGCGCTGGCCTATCCACACTAATGGGGAGGGCAGACGAGGGCAACCACGCTTTTTGCATGCCTGCCAGCAAAGTAGATGCACCATGCTGTTGCTGGTATGATGAAAGAAATACCATAGACACAATTTTAAAAAACTATAATGAAGCATGTCCTTTTCCGTGTTTCACATTGAGCTAGTATTAGCATTTGTCTATCAATCAAGGTATTAATTGACATAGTTTTATGAAGCAGGCCTCTTGTTCACTGACTCACGACCTGAGTGTTCGACCGACGTCTACCTTTGCACTCTCTACCGCATTATTTCTTTCACTCACAAGTCCAATGCTTTGGGATCAATTTAGAAAGATTGTAATTGCCTTGAAACTATTGTTGCATCATTAGACCAGAGTTCCAAGATGGCATTTGCAAGAAAAGAAAGGGCACGGCAAACAGCTTCTAGCTCTAAAGGTTACTTTTAATCACACAATGAGGAATCCTTCCCTGCCTCCTCATTCCTGTTTTAATTCTAGTCAAAGTCCCAGTTGAAGGTCCATATCTGGAACAAAACCGCATATATGGTAGGGAGCTTCACTAATTAAGTGGTAGGTAGGGTTGCAGGAGGATTCTGACCTCTAACAAGTTTTTCGATGATCCAAGGGAAGTGGTTATACTTTGAGTGAAAATATGAAAATGGGAAGATTGAAAAAAGGAGAAAGGAAAAATACAGAAGATGCTGTTAAATGTGGTTGAAGTAAAAGCTACGGTTCAATAAAGAAGTCTTTGGAGATGCTGAAATTTTAAATATCCAAATGCTGTTGAGAAAAGAGCAGCAAACAGATTTTGGGTAAAATGATTACACAAGATTGGTCTTTTCATTCTTTCATTCCCCAAACACTTTGCAAAAGAGGTGTCTTTGCTAAACTGGCAATGTAACAAAGTCACTGTGCGAGCACACCAAACTGCCAAATTGAAAGGAAGATAGCTATAATTCAGTTCTTATGCTGTCAGTGCATACACTAAGCTATGAAATGATTGTCAGTGATGAGTCCTCCATTTTTTTTCTCCTGTCTGTCTGAATTTTCAGCCTCTTGCTGCTTCAGATGAACCAGGATATGCAGGACACCCAAAGCCCCATGGGTGATTCTTTCATAAATGCATAAATGAAGGGCAAATGATTGTGAACAGGGCTTAATGTTGAAACTGCAGCCACACACATATATCCATTGGGATTTTTTTTCTTTTCCTTTTTTCTGTTAATTCTTTATGTTCATTATCTCCTTTAGAAGTGAATACAGTCTCGATCAGCAAGGCAGTATGACACGAAATGGAGCCAACACCACATTACTGCACAGCTCCATCAATGGCAAATGCTTTTCTTGAGCTGACAGTTGTAAGACTGACACACATCACACACACACACACACACACAAAATCTGGGTCAAAGATCCATAAAAATTTCAACAAAGTCTTCTGCTCTGCTCTACTCTGGAGGTGTAATGAAAACAATTCAAATGAATGTGGAATGCTCACTGTGCTGTGTTACATTTCAACTTCCACAGTATCTGAGGTTCCCAAACCCTGCCAGCCATTGGACAGTCACAAACACTCAAATGCAGTAGCCAAACACACATGTAAGGCTAAATAGACTCAAAAGCAGATATTAAAAAAAAAAAAAAAAAAAAAGGTTGAACTGTTTGAACAAAAGAAAATTATTTGGCCAATGGGTACTATTTACTTGTAAATCTCCGTCCACATTAAAACAACCAATGAGATCGCAACTTTTCTAACAGGAATGACCGGTGGCATAATAACATTTCTACCAACTGTAAGTGGTTTAAGCACTCAAAAACTGCAGTACGGTAAGTGCAAACACATGTGGAAAAAGCAGGCTTTTTTTTCTTATTCTTTTTTCATATAAGTGAGATAATCGTTTTGTGAAAAATTCTTATAAATCTTTTGATGAAAGATTTGTTTAGACCTATTCTTGAAAATGTAAAAACATTTCACTGTGTCCCTGAGTTGTGTAACAATCTGTACACATTATATTACATATACATTATAACATGTATATCATGGTATCACTTAGATAAAACCCACAAAATTGTCTCCACCAACAAACTAACAAAAAAAACAATGGGTCAGGAAAATGCTGCAAATGGCTGGCTTATAGGAACTTGAGCTGTCTGAGCACCACTATATATATCACTCTATATGTGTGTATATATATATATATTCCCTTTCATATCCATTGATAAAACAGGATGAACCAGTTGGAAAAATTCAAACACTGTATCTGTTTCCAGACATGACCATTTTTCTAGTATGAAGGTTATTATTCCCTACAGAGATCCTCGTTTTCCAAAGACAAACTCAAAAGAAGCGCAACTCTTTAAACATTAGAGGAATCTGTAAACCAAAAACAAATACATGTAATGCAAATTTGTTGTACATGATAAGAAAAATGATAAAACAGTATCACAGTTTTTTGTTTCTTTTTTAAATATAGCGTAATAATTAACATAAATTAAATTAAATTAAATTCCTGTTAATATGAACTGAGTGGGAAAATGTTAAGCAGTTTCACAGAAATGTAGAGAAACTCTCAGTTTCAACTGAAGTGATTAAGGACACATTCCTGTACATCTAAGGGCTAACAGGAGGAAAATCAACGGTAAAATTAAAGTAAAATAACCTACAATATTAAGATTTGTGTACTGTTATTTTCAATGGTAGCTAAATTACATCTGCTAGCTCCTGTGCCACTCTAAAAACTGAGAAATTGTCATGAGAGGAATCAAGTTATCATTGTAACATTTCCTAAACAAAAATCTAACCAAGTCACAGAGGCAAAATAATAAAAAGAGAACACACTTTAGTGGAATGTGGTACAGTGAACTGTACAGGAAAAAGAAAAGGCTGCATTAAAAACAAACTACTAAAATCTGTCCATAATAACCGGACTGCCTATGTTATACCCCCCTTGGTGGCAGTAAAAAACAAAAAAACAAAGAAAAGACACCCTATGCATTTTATATCAATTTGTGTTTAATACGAAACCCCTCAAAGAACACACACTTCACTAATAGAGAAGCACAGCATATTCTGTTTGGGCCCGTTGGCTCCAAATCCCAAGCTGATTGATGTTTCTTTAGCAAGACTGTGCAGCTGAAATTAATGCAGTTAGTTGTCACAACATGTATTCTAAAAAAAAGATGATGCTTCTTTTCTTGTAAAAAGAAGGATTTAGTTACCTAAAAGTGGCCGCATGGCAACTAAGACAAACAACAAGGCACACTGGCACAATTTAAAATGCTTCTGTGCTGACAGTTTTATGTTAATAACAAAAAGCAAGACAAACCACTCTGGCCAACATTCTTGTTGCATATGAGTGGTTATATCCAATTTAGTTTGTATTTGTTCAGATGTGTATTGCTCAGGTGAGATGGCATTTTGAAGAGTTTCCGAATTAACATCATACTGAATCCATCATGTGAAACATGGTTATTAAACCAGTTAATTATAACACCATTACACAGAAAGTAAAGGCAAGAAGAAAAAAATAAAAATATATATATATATATTTTTTTTTTAAACAGGAATGTGACACAATCTGAATAATGACTCACGTTTCACTCTAAGTAAAGCACTTGATGGTGACATTTGAAAAACAGTGTCAAATTCGGGAGCAATTCTCAGTGGGTGCTGTCAGAGCCTAATTAAACTCCTCTCCCTCTCACGGAACTATCTAGATACAGCCTCTCTTGTCTGAACAAGCGTGCGTGTCTGTGTATGTGTGTGCATTCATGTACGCATTCATTTGTGCACCTCCCTGATGAGTGGCTGTGTTGGGTATGTAACAGAAGGAGAGACAGAAGACATAGCATATATGGGACATATTTTCTGTCCTGTGCCATTTGCCCTCAGGAGAGTCTTGCTCGTGGTCCATGTGTGTATGTGAAGAGATACTGGCTTGTAAACCTGGGAGGCTGTGCCAAACATTCTCACTTCTTCCCATGCCACAAGGTTCCTCTGCTAAAGAATACATCCACATGCATGCAGGCAATGACAACTGCCTGTGTAGAGGGGAATTAACATGTCAACTAATGAATCAAATTCAAATTTCCAAACGCATAAGACTTATCAAAAAAGGTCAAATTTATCGCAGAAAAAGTCAGCCACTTCCCTTTGCCTGCATGAACACCTAAACGAAAGACCCTGAAGA
Organism: Menidia menidia; assembly: GCA_907169785.1. Lineage (NCBI taxonomy): Eukaryota > Metazoa > Chordata > Actinopteri > Atheriniformes > Atherinopsidae > Menidia > Menidia menidia. The sequence goes on from CAJRST010036666.1 coordinate 5,852,903, forward strand.
CCCTGACCACATTTTGTCACCGAACTCAAAAAGGCAAAAAGGAAAATATAAAGTGAAACGGCAGACGAAACTTGCATTTTTCTCTTTCCATTTCGTTTTCAAAGCTCCTTCACGCAACTATTTCTTTTTGCCTCCTTTTTCATGTTATAATTGGCTGGCCCTGTTAAGAAATGAAGGTCATTAACATTGTGCTTTCACCAATAGTGGCACCTGATTGGGTACAGAAAAGTCTTAATTATCACCAAAATAAATCATCTCTGGTGCACAAAAGATCCTCGTAACATAGCATGTAGTCAGCATTTGTGTAAACACCCATGCAGGCACACGCAAAATGATTTCAGTCTAAAGGAGGCCAGCAAACAACACAAAATGCTTCCAGCCCACACAGTTAGCCGGCGTCAACCCATTACATGTCACAATGACAGTAGCCCTCTATTCCCTATTAACTGCACAACAATCTGCACAGGGTTTTAATTGGGAAAAGTGAACAGGTATTGGCAGTGCATCAGATGGGAGGGTTTGATGGTTATTTCGAGTGGTCTGATATGAATTCCAGGGGGTCCCCTCTGTGCCTTTGTTGTGCTTATTAGTCATCTGAAAAGATAACAGATTGCATCTTAATTGAAAATCCCACCAGCAGTCTTGTTAACCATATTGTAAAATGATCCACACCTTTTTGGAGTTTGTATTTCCCAGGGTAGCTTATGATAAATGTATAATTGTAATAACAGGATAAGAAAGGTGGATTTTAAGGGGTAAAATAAAAAAAAAACACAATTGTCATTTTTGTGAGAAACTGCAGAAACTCATCTAAAATGGGGGAGCTAGTACATGTTGGGGGAGCATAAAAACTTAATACTGATGAAAGGCTGACAGATAAACTAATCAAGTTTCTTCCAAAAGCCAGACTCTGGATTACATGGCATGTTTTATTATTTTAATTTACTTTCTAAACGAAAGGCAGCCTTTTGAGTGTGGTTCGAAATACACATCAGCTGTTAGAAATCCTTTCTGGTACAATAAGAACAGAGAAAGAACTATGTAACAATTGCAATATTCAAAATAATATCTAAAAAAGGAATCCAAAAAACAACCCAAGCACCTAAAGTAAGATAATTATTTCATGGCCAAGATTATGGTCACCTCCGAACTGTAAAGGAGACAGAGGCTTACACTAACTTCAGAAATAGGCGGTTGAGTCTTAAACAGTCATACAGCCTATATCTCTTTTAAAATGTGTGTTTTTGACCACTACTGCAGCTGGCGCACCAACACTGCATTAACTCATCTACAGCTTATCAATCTCCTCTCTTCTTCAAGGCTTTCTGAGATGGTTCAGTCACATCAGTGAAATAAACACTTTCTGGCAGTAATTGTTTAAACTTGTCACTTGTCTTTTTTTTTGGTTTAGTTTTAGTTTTTTCTTCAATTAACTCTCATCTGCCTGCTAAAATGCAACCTGTTCATGTTACCAACCACTCAACTCTCTGGGCTAACTGAGTCCAGCTAAACCTCTGAATGTGTCTGGTTCTCCTTGTGGAGGGCTTATTTGACTCTGTCCATGCCCAGTCGTCAGTGTCAGACCTAAATCATTTAGGCAAAGGAATTCTATATTCTGAATTTAACATAAGAAAATGTGAAAATGTTTTTGTCCATAGCATATTTGAACCCATCATGAAATATGGATATAAACCCATTTCAGGGTTGAATGGGTACCCTAAGCCTTCATTTGCTCTTTAAAGGGTGACAATAACATTACAATATTAACAAAAAGGCCACCAGTGAAAAAGAGAATACAAACCTTTACTAAGATATGTCTAAACAATGATTTTATAGAATTTAAATGTTGATAAATGTAACACTTCTTCAGTTTGTTAATTCTATTTGCCTAATGTCCTTTTTCTGTTTGTTTTTAGTTCTGACATTAAGTAACGCATTTCTTTCACATGTTTTTTCTCTACAAGGTTCTGATTTAATAATATAACTCATTTGTTAAATATTGTTCAGGGGTATCATAAAACCTCCGATATGTTTTCCTGGCCTACCATGGTTTTCTTTTCACTTTGAGATTCACTTCGTCTCCTGCAGTATGAACAAACACAAGCGCTGTATCGTGTAAACTCTGGGACTCATTTATGAAAGTTTTAACAGACATCCATCTTGCTTCTCTTTTATGTCTTAGTGTATGTAAATGCCCTTTGAGATGTGAATTAAAGCAGAGATACCCGGGCCCCTCGGATAATATTGTGAATATATTGTGTAGTAATTTTTTAGGAGTTGGTTGGAAATGAGTTCATAAGTGAAGAACCACAGCCAAGAGATGGATTTAAGGGGTGCGAAGAAAGAGAATAATGATCAGAGATTTAAAATTGAAGTGCATGGTTAAGATGCTATAATCTGATCATAAAACTTAACAGAATAGGCTTGAATTCATAAAGTAAACATGAACGTATGGTACATTTAACTCTGCAGAAGATTGAAACAGGCTTTTTTCAACAATTTACACATATTAACGCTATTTAAGAACCTTTTGTTAATTCTAACATTCTTTACCAATCAACCCTGATCAGCATGGTAACATGTTTACATTGCTGCTTTAGATATGAAACGGCTCCATCGTGTCCAAACTGTTGTGAGAAGGGATCCGATTATTGCCTCTCTGCATGAAATCTTGCAGTCGTGCATTAGATATTGATACGTAACAACAATAATTTATGCAGGTGTGAGATCCTGCACTCCATTAAAGGGAAGGCTTGGCACAGCTAAATCTAAATATCTGCGAAGCACTGCAGAAAATAACAGGGCAAACATATTGATTCTGTTTATTGGGTTTCCCTTACAACAGATGCTGGCCTTTTAAATCTAAAGAAACAATATATGACCCGAAACACAGACAGAGCTGAAACAGAGCAGCCCAAACCGGGAGCTCATTGTGATCATTGTGTTGCTTCTAATGCGATTATCTGATGTAATACAGATAAAATCAAAACATCGGGGGGAAATATTTCTGGGCTACAGCCAACAGTGTGATAACAGCAACATGGGTAGTAACCATTATGGCATACATATATATATATATATATATATATACATACGGTACATACACATATCTACGAAAAAGCAGAATATTAATATTTGGAATTGTTAGCAATAATAATAGTCCTGTCTAATCATTCCACCAAAATAGAAAAAATCTATTTGTTTGTTGAGGAGAAATCTGGAAGGTAACGTGAATGCTAAAGTCTGCACATGATGGACTGGTGTGCACTAACATGCATGCCGACCAAACCTGCAGGGCAGACCAGCTGCTCCAACACGGAGCACAGAAGCATGGATTGTGACACACTCGGAGGGATTTCCACTACTCTGTGAAGGTAGCACTAATCTTACAAAATATTTGAAGCATTTAAACTTTAGGAACTATTCCAAAGTTCTCACAGTCATTAGAAGAACCTCCATTTGAACGGGGAGGGGAGCAATGCGTCTTTGCGGTTTGTTTGGATATTTGTCGGCTCCTCCCTCTGAGTAGACACACTCCCTGCATGAGATGCATAACTGAGCAATGATTAGTGGAGATCATTTGGGAACAGTGAAACATATGGAACATAAGCAACCTTCAAAAATCCAACCGCAGAAAGCTGGACCTACAGTGAAGTGCTTTCACAAACCAACCAGTCTGTGAGCATTTACCTTTACATTCACAGACTGTAAGCGTAACACACATTTTGAATAGTCAAGGTAATTATTCTATATGTGGAAATGAGTGTTGGCTTGTAACATCCTTGCCTGTACACAGTAAGCGTGAGGAAATGTTCTCCATAGGAAATACATCTTATAAAGCCATAAAAAAGCAATCCTGTTTCTGATAACATGGTTTTCTAAAACTAGCTGCATGTATCCTGTAGTCTGTCACTGTTTCAAGAACAAAAGCAGTACATTTCAAGGAACACTACAGCCTTTCCCTCAAATAACTGTTTTTCTAAGCAGCCTCCACACATAAAGCAAAGCAGCGAACACTCCTTTGCCAAACACATTTTATCTTCTAAATGACACACAGCACTGAACTCCTGGTCTCATGGACAGAGGCTCCTGAGAGAAAAGACTTGACTTGTCTTGACACAAACCATGACCAGATAGGAGAAGGAAAAGAGAGAGAGCAACACAAATTGACTGCGGTATTGAAATACCGTCCTTACTCAGGAAAATTAAGTTAATACTTTGGTATCCCTTTGGAATATGAGTGCACATTGGAACAGTTCTAACATCAGGTTGAGCTGCACTCAACATACAGAATCCCATCACTGTGTGATCTGACGAAATTTTGATGGGAGATAGGTTGTGGTCGGCTATAGGTAAAGCTATGATTTACAAAGACCTGATGAAACTGGGAGGGAAAGTGGACTTCTCTCCCCACACTATAGATTCATACCCCTGAGCAGTTCCTGTTATTGGCCTGTATCACAGTGCCCCCTACTGGCAGGCAAACCATGAGAACAACAATAAGTGGATTTAATTTATTTTCTATGGTAACAGGGATTGTTTCAATCAAATCAGTGACTATCAAATGCCACTATTCAACATGATAAAGTTCAAATAATCAAGACAATGCTATTAGAAATCAGATTATCAAAACAGCTCTGCTGTAGTTTAACTTTCCAGTAGATCTGAAATTAGTTGAAAACAACCAAAAGCATTTAGATGAAAACCTTAAAGAACCAACAGCAAAATGATCAAATTACATTTGTTACAAAATAATTAGAAGTAACTGACTTAAGTCAATAATTAGTTAAAATGTACTTTCTGTTCTAATCAGTAACAAAATAAAGTGTTTTCTGTTCATTAAGAAAATGCCTTCTGAAAAATATCAAGCAAAAATCATACCAAATTTGTTTCTAACCACCTGCAAATATGTCAGTAAAGGCTTAGATTAGTTTCCACCTCAAAATAAATACTCGCTATAAATCATAAATATGGATCCCCTGGCTTCTCTTAACAAACTGTGAGCAAATGGCACTTGGGTATGATATTTGATACTGCACACCTTGCAACGTCTCATTCTGGGTTAAATAAACATCAACATGACTCTTTGCATATTTATGGTGCTCTTTTTCGCAAGAAGCAGATAAATGACAGGTTCACAGATTGCTTCTGCTGACTTGGTCTGGCACGACAGAGCAGGCATATCTTTCCTGCAGGTTTGGCAACTCGTTCAGTGATGATTGTTGTTAGGTAGTGATCTATTCTTGACCTGCCAGCTCTGATCGGCGATTGGCTGCTTTAGAGACCTTGGATGTGGCACTGTTAGCAAAGAGCTATTAATTTTTTTCTGGTGAGATTGTGTCACATTAATTGAAGCTTATTATCTAGCCTGAGGACACCGCCATCGAGCTAGAGGTGAAGCAGGAATATTTAGAGCAAAAATAAAATGTTTACTGTTGGTTTGACAGCAGAAGTGAGGTGTTTTTCTTCATTATGGCTGACTATTTCTGGACAGAGAGGATATCAATGTCAGTATACATCCTTTCTTGAATATATTACGTGGTACATTTGTCTTTTTTTTATTCCAACACCATGGATGTCAATATTTGTAAAGACCAATCGTTTTTTTTTTTCTCTCCCGGACACATCTCATCCGAGTCAACCAGGCCCCAAAGTAAAAAGTGAGTTATATCTTCTTGTCAGTGAATGAAAGTAATTTGGAAATTTTGCAACTAACTTGTGCTCCAATAAAATTGAGAGAAGTAAGGTGCAGTTTACATAAATCTCTACTGAGACATATTCTGATTCTGTGATACTTCAATAACAGTCTCCAACTATGTACTCAGTGCATCATTCTCCCTCTATCATTCCCTTAATCTAAAATAATATAACTGCTAAAAACATCTCATTTTGCATGTACACCTGTCCTTTTACTCATCTCACTTTTCATTTCATGTGCTCACTCGTTCACACTCCCTCCCCTGGATACACATCTGTACCCAATTTACAAAAGTTCTGCTAAAATGAAACTGAAAAAAATAACAAGAAAGATGAAGTAAGCAATTTATTAAATAAGTTTATTACGAAACAAAAATATAGTGTGGATAAATGCTCCGCGTCTGAAGGAACAGGTAGTGTTTTATGACCAGTGATAAAGTGTAAGTACTCGTAGACTTCATGTCAAGAAAAACACTACTACATACAACATGATGCAAACTTCAACATGGGTGTCTCAACCGCATTTAGTATCAACTTTACATAGTAAGCACCACGGATCCATGCAGACCTCAAAAGCCCTGGAAACCACCTGAGTAGTGATAGTGGCTCACATGTAAATGCAGAAAAACATGTTGGTGACTTTAACGCACTTTCCTCGATTATTGGGGGGGGGGGGGGGGGGGAAAAAAAATAAAAAAAAAAAAAAACCCCTTGTGGGGTGGGGGGGCGGGGGGGGGGGACTAAAATTGCCAAAGAAATCAGAGACCTCGTGCTGATGCTGAGCCTGTGAAGGCTGTACAGTCACTGTACATGTGGAAAAAACATCATTCACTTTCAGAACCATCCAGTTCGCAATAAAACTGACATCATCATTATCATCACTATCATAATCATCATCACCATCATCGTCATCATGAGAGCAACGCCTTTGCTGTCACAATGAGTCCATGTCTGAATCGTACGGCTTCAAACAACTACCAAGTTGTCATTCTTCCCCATGAAATGAAACCAACATCTAAACCAACAGCCCATAAGTGAAAAAATGTTTCTCGACAATGAAATGTCATTGGAGTCTGCCGTAGCTCCCATGCTGATATCGGCGCCCACCTGTGTCGATGTATGTATAAGATCACCCCAGGGGTGACTGCTTAGGACTCTATGAAGTACCACCACCATAGGAGCACAATGGTGCACTAGCTGCTCTGTTGTGGGGCCCTCAGTACTTCTCTAATAATCTCCCCAGCATGTGTTTATCTTTGTTGGACCAGGTTGTGTGGAGGAGGCAGTCGGGAAAAGGGAGGCAGACAGAATCCTGCCAGCCTGCATGTGAGGAGCCCACAGATCCAGAGGGACTGCTGGCTTTGTGTGAGCGGGTGTTCATGTGTGTCTGTCAGAGAGACAGAGATGGCAGCAATACAGTTATGCCAACATGAGTTATGGTCTGACTTACACAGGCACACGCGCACACACACGAAAAACATTTAATTGCTCTGAAAAAAGAAAAAAAAATAACTCTCTCTTGAGCTCCATTGTGTCTGATGTGTTCAACGTTAATCTTACCCTTTGGGGACATTTGTTGTTGGGTTAATTACACAGCACCAGGAGCCCTCATTAACACGCATACAAATGTGTGCATGCATCAGGACACGCAAACACAAAATGCTCAAAGTTTAAGAGCACAAGTTGAAGAGATGAAGTGAGGTGGTCCAACAAGGGAGAAACAAAGCTAATGAAGTATTCACCGAGAGTCAGGTCATTCTTGACTTGCCTGAGGTCAAACCGTCTTCCACACCTTTAATGAACAAACTCACCCTCAAATGTTTAGAGTTTCAGTGGCCAGGGTGCCCTGCTCAGTCATCCAGTAGACCATCAGCTCATCAAAGGCATTTGCTTCCACCAGTGTGGAAGATTTGGACAATATGAGTGGAGTGAGGCAAAACGCCTGACATCAGTGTTCATTACAGGCTCATACACATCGATGTCATTAAAACACGAAAACACAAAAAAAAGATTAAGGACACTTTTTTTTCCCCTCCCTCATTTTTACTTTTAAGAAAGAAGTTGTTCTTCGTCCTTGTGGAGGTCGGACCAAAGACACAGTAATTGGTAACAAGGTCACCGATTTGCACCTGTCTCTTTTTTGCCTTCACTGAACAGCAGGACATCTAATTACATTGCAGGGGGCTTCACACATTCAATTATAGATACAACTGCAGCAAATTGGTAAAGGAGTATAGCATTTCCTTATCAGAATGGTCCCAGATTATTTAGAGCAGATAGGAACAAGTATGTGATGGAATACCTGGAAAATGAAATCCCTGACAATTCAAAAGCCAAAGGGGATGATAATGATAGTGAGTGTATGTAGATGATTGTATTAAATTTTTCTCTGACTAGCTCAACGTAAACCAGTCTAAAGAAAGAAAAAAACCCATAATTGGTTAACGGGCTCTTCATTTGCAGAAGATGCATAGCTGAATGAACTGTGTAAAAGAACAGTTAAAGGAAACTAATGAAGAGGAATGTATGTGTACAGTTAGCATTATATCTTAAAGTCTCACTTCAACGGTTATGTCTGAAAACTGTCCATTTGTATCTCAAAAGTGTCCTGTATGAAGCTTTTGCCACTTTAGGAAAAAAAGACTTGCTGTCAGAGTTGGTCAGGATATAATTATGTCCTCCCAAATAAGTGACTGGGAATCTGTTAATATGCTAATGAGGCCGACCCACATTACAATTTGGCAGCTGCTGACACTCACCTATCTTGTTTCTACTTTGCAAAGAATAAGAAATAATAAACAAACGTCTGAACAGATCATATTTGCATACATTTTGGAAAAGTATTCTCAAGAATACAGAAATTGTTTATTATTATTATCATTATTGTTGTTGTTATTAAATTGTTATTATTTCCGATACAGACAAGCCTCTCGCTACCCCCTTGTATAATATCTAGGCCCATTTTCTACTTTCTAATTCCCTACCCTTCTCCTTATCCCTTGGTGGTATGTTTTTTGCATCTGTCTCTCCCAACACATACAAATTGGTATTATATTGGCATCTTGTTTTTCGTCAGGAGTGCTTGTTGGTGGAAACTCTACATTGTTTAAAACAGATATATTCATAAACCTCTGATGACAGATTTTTTTCATGTTATGTCACACCATAAACACACAATAAACAACTTATAAACATGTTGCAAAGGTTGCTAACCTATATTTAGCGGAAGATGTTTTTAAAGGAACAATGTAAAACCATACACCTTAGAAGTCAAGGTGTGTAAAACTGAGCAGCAATATATCATAACAAAGCAGAAAGAAAATCAAAAGCTTGGAGCTCTACAAGCAACTTCCACATCTATTTTCTCAAGATATTCCGAGCAGTGTTCGTCCTTTTCAGACTAGTCTCTCAAAGAGGGCAGAGAGGAAGGAAGGAAAACATACACGCAGTCACATTTTCAAGAGAATATTGCAGTTTTGTTTTTTTCTGCTGAGAAAAATCAGACTTTTACCCAGATGTCACTGCATGGCAGCGGCCCTGATGCATTTACAAGCATCAACATAAATGGGGGGGGCATATCACCTACCACAGCTAAGGGCAGAGCGAATCACATTTAAACGCACATAAACACGACGAGAAAAGTAACTTCTTCCGCTGATCAAAAACACTGAACTGCAAATGTCTTTACCGAAAAAAAACAAAACATTAATTAATAAATCTTTTCAAACACACTGGACAACAGCCATGGATGGCTAATTTAACTGTGAAAAACTGTGCTCTCCAAGCCTGGTCCTGTGAAGACTGGGATGTGTGAATGTGGGACACTGGCGTGGCTTCAAATGTGGAGTAAAAACCTGTAAAATGTGTGTGACTGTTGGATGTGTTGGAGGCTGCATAGAAACTGTCCACAATTTCTGATGTTAAAAGGTCAGTCAAACCACTGGATCGGTCAATCTGTACTTCAAATACAAATATAAATGAATAATAAATAAAAAATGGCTAGATTATGTTTTGTATACAGAAGTGTAAAAGTGCAGTAATATGGAATCAAAACTGTAACATGTAATTCATATTTGCCTCAGACATCAAATATCTTTCATTCCACCGTTTGGTGTCATTGAAATTAAAATCAAGGCACAGCAATCCTCTAGGGTTAAATCATCTACCACATTATGTCTGTGGTGTCTTTCCATCCAGGGGATGCCTGTGGCTTCAGGAAGGTTAATAAGCTTCCTTCCCCCAGTTGTAGCAGTATTGGAGGAGAGCTGCAAAGGTAAATAGGTCAGGAGAGCAGTGTCAATCAAGTCCAAGTGTTCTGTAAAGTTTTTCTAAAACCACAAACTCCCCAACTTTACCATTTCCAACAGTGGCTGTACCTGTACTCCTCTTGCAGAAAAACATTTACACATGAGCTTGACATCAGTCAACTCAAATATAACGATGAGTAACACGGTTTAGAGGGTTGGTATAAAATACTGAATGATGAAACACCTGCTAAAATACGCTGTTCAGCTGCCTGCCCGCCCACTGTGGATTTAAATGGTAACTGAATCTGTGTGTAAATTGAATATACTTAATTTGGTTCACCGTTACAAGCTTTGGTGCGCTTATCTAGTCTGTAAAAGTAAATGACCCACCCCTGCCTCCATTCTGAAGTGTTACTGATGCAGTTTCCTTCCATTGGATGTGTAGGAGGAGCAAAAGTGCAACAGCAGTGCAACACCATAAAGACACAAACAGCTTAGTATGAATAACAAGCCTAACTGATGCTGCACAGCAGGATGAGGCTGCCTCACAGTTTGTGACTTCACATCTTGGAAAATACTGTAACAGATGCTAAATTCAAATTGAAAAATTCACATTTACAGTAGCTTTGTTTTGTCTTCTGTATAAATATATCTCCATTTGTCAACCTTGATGCTCCTGACAAGGCTTCAAGGGCACAGGCGAAAAGAAGTATCTCATGTGGAGAATACAAATAGAACTTAACAAAATTTGGTCATTTTCAAGCAAATTCAATAACTCTTTTAAGAAAAAAAAAGAATCAATGCTATGACATTGAACGTGGAATAAAAATCTTCTGTCTGTTTACATTGAAAGAGGAGATTCAAGGGCCAAGCATTCATTCAATGAAAAAGACAGTTTTGAAATATGTATGCTGTGGATACTGAAGAAAGGCAGAGATAAGAGAAAAAGGATAGGAAGTTTTGGACTTTAGGTTCAAGGGAGACGACAAGGAAGGAGAGCTGGAGAAAAGCACAAAAAAGGAAGGAGATGGAAGATGAGGAAGTAAGCACAAGAAAGGGAAAATAAATAAAAGAGAAGGTAAAAGCTAAGGTTAACTGTATCAATATATGTATCCTGAAGGGAAACTGAGAAATGCATGATGGACAGTTTATGAACAGTCTACAGTCAGAGATTGGAGAGTATTTGGAAAGGGAGAGAAGACTCTGAAATCAGTCTTTTTGTTCCATCATGCTGTAAATAATAATAATGCAAATACTACTTCTACTACTACTGCTACTACTACCGTACTACTACTACTACTACTACTACTACTACTAATAATAACTTTCCAAAATCTCATTTCTGGTTAAAAAAATGTACTTCAAATCATTTGACTGAAAAAGCACTGCCCTCTGGCTAAATAAAAAAAGACTATAGCCAGCAAACCACTTGAGAATGAAATCATATTGATCTTAAAATGTAAAACAATACTTTTATTTTTTCAAAAGCAGAGTTCATTCACTCTTGACTTTATTTTGTCTTTAGGTCAAAGACATCAAAAATGGAGATTGATCCATGTTGCCATAAACTAGTCTGTGACTGTAGGCACATTCATTCATTATAATTCAAGCTAATTTAAGTCAGACAACTGAATTCACAATCAGCAAATAATTTCCCTAAAGCATCAATGCTTTTTAGTGTTTTGTGATCCTCTTCTTTTATCACTTTGTTTGTTTTTTCTCTTTTTCAGACACTCATGGAGCTCGATCTGTTATCAGGGTGTTCGGCCCCCCTTCAGCCTTTTCTGTGTGTGCAGTAATTTACCTCAGTGTGGCGTGAGGGGTCATGATTGTTTATATTCATGGCAGCACCATCTTGAGCACGGAGGACTCAGATTGTTTACCTTTCTCGTAAGTGACATCCCGGTTCCCGTCTTTCCCCCCAGTGCTCCACTGTCCTCCTCAACCAGATTAACTGTGGGAATGTCACCCCTCGGCCCATTTGTGGACGCAAACCAATTCCACCAAAGAGCCTCAAAGACAAATTGGACTTAATACCATGTAGCCAATACTGAGGCGAAGTGTTAGCCAGAAGAGAAATGGGAGCAATGTGTGCACCTTTTGGTTTTTGCGGAAATGACCGGTTAACGCAGAACTAGTACCCCGATGGGCAGAAGTGAGACAGCAATTGGCATATTCCGGACTATTATTTGCTAGCACAACTAATCAACTGATTACCAATTAACTGTGAAGCCAACATAGCTGGTGATCAGTCTCATTTAAAATGAGATTATAAAAACTGTGGGTGACTGTTTTGTAATAGCCTGAAAAACAAGCTGTGGCTACAGGGCTCTCATGGCTAAAGCAGAACAGAAGCTATCAGTCCCTGATATTATTAGCCTAACTGACAGGGGAAGTAAGAAGTTTCTGACAGAATGTTTATTCTTATTGCAAATATGATAGATGTGTGCATTTTCATGGGTTATTCTTGCACATTTTGCATTAATCTTTCATTTAATGACTAAAAGTCTTGACAGTGCTGTCAACTACTTGGAAAACTTTTGAGTGTCTACCTTGCAATACTAAAAACCAGCGATCCTGCAGAGCCAGCCATCCATTCAGTGAGCCATTACACATTAAGCATTCCCTATAAAACTCCCTATTCTTAAAGTGCTGCTTCTGCGCTGGATTAGATATGCACTCCATATTCTGCCGTCTGCCATCACGTGGGGTAGTTAATGAAGCTCCATCGGGCTTTTCTGTGGGAAAAGCTCCAGTGACGGTGCTGACATTGTCCTCTTTTAAAAGACAACTCTCACTGGTAATAAGCATCCAAAGACTCAATTAGGCAGGCTCGCAGACGCTGTCTGTTTTTGATGGCACGCACTTAGTAAAATCTTCACAAACAAACTTGACTCTGAATATATTACAATAGAATGACACTGATGCACATGGATATTTCGGGTGTAGATGGTATGTTCAGATGTATACGATCATGTCAGTGAAGACCATTTATTTCATGGTTGCGGTGTTGAGAAGTGGCAAACAGCCTCAGTCTTGTGGGGGAAAAAACAGTAATATAAAAACCTTTTCTTTTTATATATATATATATATATATTTGTGAAAGACAAGCATGTATTTTCTGGATTTACAGATTTCTTTTGCTGTTGTCTCTTTGTTCCAAAACTATTATTAATTCGACGTGCACATTTGTAAGCAGATAAATGCTGTCAAGGCAACAATTTGAGGCCAACCACATTTATTTTAAGTGAAACACAATGCTAGCATAACAGTAGGAAAATAAGACAAATGGTAAAGGCAATAGAGTGCTTAAAATACATAAAATGAGACAAAAATACATACTTGTGTAGGCCACTGGAGAATTAAAAAGATGGCATAGAGTCCCTCAAAAGACTGACATATTCCAAGGTTAGATTTGCACAGAGCAAGAGAGTGTGCACTCACAGAAGAAATGAAATATTTAGATTCGCAGGGGATATTTATTTTTGAAGAGGCAGATTTGATGAACATCACACTGTACCTGAAGGCACATAAAAGTTAGCAGGGTGTGGGCTTGGTAGGCTGTAAGCGGCAGGTATCAAAGACAGCTAATATTCAGGGGGCTAAAGTTAAAGTGCACTGTGATAGCCAGAATGGCTCTCATCTGAGAAGAGAAGATTAAAATCAGTGGGACATCACAGCGAGGTAATATGAAGTGGGAAAGAAAGAAAATTTCTCTCTTACACACACACTTGCTCACTTTCTCTCTAAGATACACACACACACATAATATATCCTCCTACAATAAAACAATTATGTGTTGTTAATATTTAAGGGGCTAATTTCCATCCATATGTAATATATTAAAAATGTGCAGGAATGAGCAAAGAAACAGGCTGACCCTGAGATATTCACAGTGGGCTAACTGCCCCTGACAGAGAACTGAACATCAGGGTGTTTTGTGTTTTATTAAGATAAATGTCTCCTGCACCACCTATTAATGACCTTGCTTTTAAAAAGAGGAAAATGGTCCAATATGAGCGTGTTTTTTGGCAAAATGAGGTAACAGCCTCTTTACCTTGTTTGAAGAAATGATGAACTTGATAACCTAAATGAATGAGTGTGTTATTGAAATACGGGAAGCGATTATCAGCACTATTCAACCAAATGTTGCATGTTTCCACTCATTATCAATGACAGTTTGCAAATTAGAATGTGGTAAAATGCAAGTTGTGATCTTGTTTGTGGCAGACCAAGGCTGTTAACAATGAGCCAGAAAATGTGAGTGGGAGTTCTTTAACAAGGCTGGCCCGAACTCCAGATGGACACCATCATGTCCAAAGACAGCAACTAATGTTGAGACAACAAAGGGGAAACCAAGCACATTCACAAGAATAAAAAGCAAGGATATAGACAGCGGAAGAAGCCGCGGCGAGGCTGTCGGTTCTCAATTAACACAATCAGTAATAAACAGCCTGATTCTCCAGGGAAAATGTGTGCATACCATGAAACCTTACTTCCCAACGAGCTGACATAGAGACTATCCAAAGCTTATTACTACACACGCACCATCAATACAAGACAGACTATGCCATGCAGTGCTGCAGTGTATTGAGTTGAGCTTAAAATAATTAAACTAAGGCCCCCATTACATTGTATCTAAAGAGGAAGAGCTTCAACAACAGCTTCTTCTTTCAAGAGAAAAGCTTTATAAAGGTTTTCTTTTATCATCAAGACTTTTGTCAGTGAATTAAAAGCTTAACGGGATTAAGATATTGTGAGCAGAGCCCATTGTTGCAACAGTTGCTACTCTGTTCTCTGCCCAACGCATGTGCCCGTAGACTTGCACTAAATGGGAACTACGGGGGCCAGGGCACACAGTTTGTTGCTCAGCAACTGTTTTCTTGACTGAAATGTTTGAGTGTTGCAAGGTGGCTGACCATGCATGAGTGTGTTTGATCCTGTGTACAGGGTCAGCCCTGATGCTAACAGAGTTATTAGGGGACTTATTAGTGAGAGTCAGAGAGCCAGTAAGCCCCCCACTGATGCCATCATTACTGTTGTTGTGGCCGTGTCATTACCGACATGCTGCTGAGGCTTTGTAGCAGGGATTGAGAATCTGCTGGTGTCCTTAGCAAGTTGGCTCGGTGGGGAGAGTGTGGGGCTGAGATGTGGGAAGTGTGGTAAATGAAAACAGGTGTCAGAGTGAAGAAAACTATTGAGGGATTTGATCAAATCCCCTGAGATGAGGAATCAAGAGTCTTTCTGACCAGCACTTACAGTGCAGCTAAAACCAAGCTGCAATTCCAGTACTGACCTTTTGAGCAACTCCAGTTAAGGATGCAGGAAATATAAAATACAAAGAGATAAAACAGAGTGGCTGAAGCAGTAAGTAAAAAAAAAATTAGCAATATTTCAGCGTGATATTTGCTTGATTTATATATTTCTGATTAAATAGAAAAAGAAACATTGAAACAAATATATCTAAATTCTGCAGAGGTTTCTAAAAACACTATTTTGATCACTGATGTTACATTACTAAACTATACAAAGTTTTTGATGGTCAGTTGGGTCACCATAGCCCCACTTCCAGCCGCTGGTTTAAACCGCTGGTGAAAATGATGCACAGTAGCAAAGTCACCCCTTTGTCAGACAAAAGTGGGAAAACTGTAAATTAGGCATTGCTTTCGTTCTAAAATGAATCTGCTTTAGTGGCCCTCTAGTCTAATGAGCAAAGTCTTCAGTGTAGAATGCAGTTTACATTCTTTCTGTGCACGGAAGTATGAAAAATACTTTGACTCCACGGTCTTTATCAAAAGTTAGTCATTTGAATATTAGCAAGAACTACAAAAAATAACCTCTTGTCAGTAACACATACATGTTAAGATCTGGATATGGGTCCATCAAATCTTTTTCAAACCAGAATGTGCTTCTTATAAAATTAATCGTTCCTAACATCTTACACCATGTATTGAGATACACATCAAATCTCATATGATAGATGAAAACTCCTGAACAATGCTTGAACACCCTTCATTAAAGCTAAAAATGGGTAATACAGTCATAACTACATCCGAATGCATATGGAGATTTATAAATTATTTTGAAAAAGGGTTAAACTTTTTACAGATTAAAGAGTTATCGCAACGTGGCATGGTAAGGTGTTTTTTTTTCATTGTTTTTTCTGCTCAGAAGAACAGACATCACCATCACAAAATGGCATATGCCCTTTGTCTGTCAGCAATTGATGTGGGCAATGGAGGAAACATTTTGGAAGAGAAGGGGTGTGAAGTTTGCCAACATCAATCTTCTTTCAAATTGAACTGCAAAGTTCCAGCTGAATGAATTGGCTTTCAAATGCAGGAGGCCATAGCTACACACATTCAATCCCAGAGTGAATCTGATTTGATCCCAAGAGCCATACAAAGGCACAGCCCACTGATTGATAAAGCGAACTGTGGGGAGATGAGAGAAAAAGAAAAAAAGGGGGGCCTAAGTCAATAGAGAAGAGTTAAGAAAGAGGTGAAAGCCAATGCAGAAAAAAAGGGGTAACAGATGAGAGCAAGGATGCTAAATAAAAGAGTAAAGACTATCTAAATGAAAAATAAAATAGCTTGTAGTGGGGCCAAGTTGTTCCACATGGCCCATTTAATGCCTGGTACACAAATTGTAAAGACGCCGAAAAAAACGGGGGTAGTGAAAGGAAGAAACTAGAGATGTCTCTCTGTGATAACAGATTTTTCATCTCAGTGTGGGTGGTAACAATTTTATGATCACAAAGTACACAGTGGCTCCATCGTTATGCTTGCCTTGACATCAGTGACTGAGGTGTACCTTGATGTGCAACACATTTTCTGTTCACTGAAAACCACTTCATTCTTCCAATAGTTAAACCACAAACAAGATTTCAAGTATTACAAAACATGTCTTCTTCAGTCAGAGGCTTCCTCAGCCCTCCCCCGCTTACTCTGTAAGTTATCACCCCTTTTGGGGTAAATAAAGTTCAACAAATTAAAATTGAAATAATAAAATTAATACATTTCATCATCACTAAAAAATATGATGTTAGAGAAAGGACTACATGTCTTTTGTTCATTCTAAATTCACTGCTTCATGCAATGTTGTCTAAATATCACCGGAGCCTCGATTGTTAAGATAAAAAAGATAATAATAATAATAATAATAATAATAATAATACATTAGTCTTTTTTTATACATATATACTAAAACTCTGGAAAATGCCCACATGAGCCAAGATAAGAGGGAAATCTAATTACACTCAGTATGACAGATACTTCCAAACACATGCAGTGTGGACATATTCAGAAAAACAATCCAAGTTTCAACATACTGTAAATAAAACATTGACTCTGATCCATCCCATAATTCAGAAAAAGGACATATGCTAAGTATTCAATCAGTTCATCCATAATAAGTAATAAAAAAATAATAAAAATAAACATTCTTAGAAGACTAAAGCCGAGCCCAAAATCCTTCTTGATTATCACTTCTTTTCTTGGTAAAACTCATTAAACAGCAAGACCCATAAAAGCAGCAGGGGAGATGACAGTCTTGCATTCTCAGTTGTTTTAGAGGCCTCTAAGCGCAATAAGCAGCTGAAAATTGGAGGCTGTTAAAGTGATTTTTTTCTTTTACTGCCAAAGTGTTGTTCCTCAACAATGCAAGTAACAAGCAGGAATCTCAAGTAAGGTGGAGATAAGAGAAGCCTTTTTTTGCACCATTTTCTGAGGGCAGCTCTGCAGGGAGGACATTTACACCTGCTTGCCTCATCCTTCACAATACACCAAGCCCCAAAAGTGTGCTTTACTTATAAATATCCATATCTTGTAGCAAAGATGGAAGAAACCAAGACAAAAGCATAGGGAAAAACCAACAACATGTTTGTATGAATGTTTTCTGAAATATAATAATTACTTATCACAATTACTGCAGATAAACAAAAATGGTTTTCACGGGAGACATGTTTATCAAACGGATTAAGCACACACTAAGAACACCAGACATCCTGAATTAAATGTGGAAGCTTTGCCTCAACAGCTGGACACACAAAGTCATGTTAAATGGCATCATTTGCAGGGAAACGGCTGGACTTTAAATAAGTACACTCCAGACTCAGAGCTGATGTGAGGCTGGGGTCTTTTTGCTGAAAAGTTGAATGTTTAACTTTAACCACTGTGCCCGTGCATGGAAAATATTTGATTATGCTGCATGAATCATGAAACACACAAAAGAGGAAAATAAATTAACAACTATCTCATTAAAGGAATATCCATTCTAGCACCTATTCTGCAACACCATCTACATCAAAGCCCCTCTCATTGAGTTTCAGCTGCACTGACTTGGAATGGGGGGTGGATATCAAACATTAAACAGCATTTTTCATTCATGAGGAAATCATGTTCTGTTTCAACAATAGAGGGAAAAAAGCTGATTCAGTGAAGCCACTGCAGGGGTAATTGATAGGGATCCAGCAATGGTAACTCCAGGGGGAAATACTGGATCATGAATTCCTACCATGCCAGAGGGAACATGGACTATCTATAGAGCTTTTCTTTTTAAAACCCCAGCGGGAGAGAAAGTGAATTTAATACAGAATTTAAAAGGGCATCTGAAGCTGAACCACAGCAATGTGTTTGCAGAACTACAAATGCTAAGTTGGATTTTATCTGAGGGACCTGCCTGAATGCGATATAACAGCTGTGCTTCGAAAAAACTTGTTTTTTTTACATAAAATGTAAATATCTGCTGTCGATTTATTCATGAAATTATAAAAATGCTAATTAAAAATATGTTCAAAAAGTCTTGAAATATTTTCCAAATGTTAAGTATATATATTTTGTCTCTCTCTATATATACATATATATATATACACACACCAACACACACTCACACACACACATACATATGCAAAAGAGTAGATAGGAATGTGACCCGAAAGTCAGGCCTGTCCCTGCCACTTCATTAAGCTTCAGAACAGCTGTTCTTTCTGACCAACATCCTTATTTTATCTGTAATATCTCAATAAATTGCCTTCCGGCTGCTTGGGACCACTGTATATTTATTTCACAGCATAAAAAAGAGCTGAGTGTGGTTTGTAAACCTGGAGGCTTTAAAACAGACAGAGCAAGAAAAAGCTGGCAGGTCGACTGGTGTCCAAACAGAGGGTGGGTATATGGGAAAAGAAATTCTGTATAGTTATGTCCGCACACGCTGTCAAAGCTCCGATTTGACTGTTCTGCACTTGACAGGGCTCTGACTTCTCCCCTCTCAATGCTGCTAGAATTAGAGGGGAGTGTTCCACACACACACCACTGCCAAAGAAATGGAAAACAATCAAATTGTCATGGGGGGATACATCAAGTGCCTTCATACACCCTCTTCTACCAAGACAAAAAAATGAAAAGGAAAAAAAAAAAACTTTTCAATGTTTGTGTTATTCATCAACATGTTAGGTTGCCTGGTTGTCTATCTGTAAAACAAAATGGCTGCGACAAATATACTCCCAGAGCTTCCATCACTAAAGCCTCGATTCTGCACTGATGGAAGACTGATCCACTGGACTGGAAAAGGCAGGAAGCAAACCAAGCACAAACACCCTGGGTTCACACACACACGCAGAGGTTCAAGTGTCTGCTATTACACATATGTAAGAGCTAGTCAGTGGAGATAAGGAGTGAATGTTATATGCACGGAAGTGGCATTTCTAGCTTTCTCAAAAGCACAAACAACAGCAAGAGAACCAGAGTCTCTAATTGGTAGAGAGATTTGAATTAAGAGCTTGGTGTTCAATAGGGTTGGATGAAATGCCTAGTTTTAGGGTAATTAACATTTCAGTGAGAAAAAATTGTTGTCACAAGATGAAAGTGTCTTAGCAACTACTGCCTGAGAGGCTAAATGAAGCATGTGTGTGAAGATTAATTAGGAATGAGGTGGAAAAAGACGACACCTTACCTTTACTCTGTGAGGAGAAGCAGAGGGAGAGTTGAGCAAATAGGTCAGGATTCTCAAACTTTTCTTCTTTGACTTTGATCCAGAAGCAATTCTCTGCCATTTCCTGAGGCACTATCTGCAATGACACAAGGATTCCATTATCACCACAATCAGAAACCGTCAGTCCATCAACCCGCCACTCAAAGGTTCTTCCGGCTAAAAGATGGGGCTTCTAAGTGTTTTCCTATGTGTGGATGCACACATGACCTTGTGAATTTAAGTGACTAACAAGACGAACACAAATGAGACAAAACAATACAAAAAGCTAATGTTGAAATGTGGGCTGCACGTGGTCTTTTCCAGCAGACTTAAACAAGATGAGGTCTATTAGAAGCAAAAAAGCACCTGTGCACTGAGACAATAACCAGGCACAGGATTACTTTGTGTCCCTTTCATAGCCTGTGTGCCGGCAGTCAACCAAGGAAACATAACTAAATGTATCAGTCACGTTCTGGTCATTAGAACCTGATAATGTGTGTGACATTGCTTGTGTGTCTAAAATTCTGTTAAGTGCAATGGTGAGAACCTTTACAGCGGCTCTGCATTAACCTCGTCAAAACCTTGCAGTTATCCTGTAAATAAAGTGATGTCAGCAGGACATGCACGCAATCCAGACAGCTCAAGCTGACACTGGGCAATTATTCACAAGGCTATATAGTAATTGTAATAAGTGTAACACTGCTACGGAGTCTTTAGCTGCTCTTATGGAGTTTTATGAACTTCCAACGCAAGCTTGTTTTCTACAGAGTATAGATAACAAAGTGAGTCTGCAGTCGATTTCGCTCTCATTCAATCCACTCTGAGTCATAGAGTGTACTTTGTCATGCTTTTGTTTTCAGAAAAAATTGTGAAAAGGGAAAATAGAGAGAAAAAATTCAATAATGTTCAACCTGAAACATTATACTGTCACCATTAAAGCAACTGTAGCTGATACTCATTCCAATGTATTTGTTAAGAGAAAAGGGTTCCGTATAGATGAGGTACAAATACACAGTACAATAGGGAAGCTTGAATGAGAAAACACTTGTTTAGAACATAAACTAGGTTAAAAGACACTAAATAAGTGCAGACCACTTTTTCTCATAAAGATGTTGCTCAGAAAAATGGTTAAAAGTGATGATGCTTTCAAAGCTCTGCTACATACAGATATGTACAGACACATGTAATCACTGTGCATGCAGAAATGATCTAATATTGATCTGCTCTGATGAAAAATTCTGTCTAATTCTGTAGAACTGACTGTGAGGCAGTAAATGTGATAGCAAAGCCCAGAAAACACTGCCTTTTTCTTTCCCTTTTTAAAAAAACTTTTGCATAAATACTACCAGCTATCAAAGCATGCTGTTGTAGCCCTTCACTTAGAGCAAGTCAACAATACTTTCTCACAAAACTACTTCGAGCAATCAATAGATTATAGATTTTGGGGAAAATGTGCATAGTATTTCATATGGATTCTGAGTGTTAATTGCCCAATATTTTCCATTTGATGCTGGTTTAAAGCGACGGATCTCTAAATATTTTGTTATTAAACATTCTAAACATTCAGCCAGTAAAATAAATGTGAAATATTCTTGCTAAGTCTGGGCAGAATGATTATGGCCTCCACATGTTTTAGGAGAGTAATGAGCCCATGTCCAGTCTAAATGTGAGCCTTTGTCATGTTATTGTGTCTATCTCATGTGCGTATAAATATCGTTAATAAGCTCTTTAATATTCTGCTAAAATGTAATCTTATAATAGGCAATGGGACAACTGCAAATTAATGTCTGTGTACCTGTTGTCACTTGTACAGTGCCCTACTTAATCTTACTTAGTTTTTTGTGGGAATTAAAGACACAGTAATGGGAGGGTGCATGTAGGAAATTATAATTCAATTAAACATTTCCATTAGTGTGGATTGTACTGGTCCCATGAGGGCGTCTTTTACTACTACCTTTAACTTTTAATCCACTGCCACTGTAGTCCTTGTTTGACTGGAAGACAGTAACTAAAGAGTAATAAGGTCCTGTGTGTGCAGCATATGTATAGTCGGAGATCCGATTACTTATGCAGCAAAGAGATGGTGAATTTCAGGGACTACAAACTGCATATTGGTGTTTGTGGTTGCACAACAGTCATATTTCTGGGTGTAAATCATTTTTAATCACATGCTGATAACTGCATGGATAATAGCTACACCCCAAACAAGCAGGATGACATTAAGTCTGGACGTCCAGTATTGCCAGGACATGAGTGATAGGATGCTTCACTTTCCTTTCTTAATGCAGTACTTTTTGCAATACAGATAAGAAAGAAGTAGTTTAACATCTAAGACTATAGAAGAGTCTGAGGAGTTGTCATCTTCTCATTTGTCATTGCCAGATACTGTTCCCTCAGCAGTGGTTTGTCACGAAGCAGGCTATAGCCAGCAACTCCAGCTGTTCAACGGTCTCAGTGTCGTCCTTTCTACTGTGCCTTATTGCTCAACTTCGTGGTGTGTTGGTGGCACTTTTTTGACTGAATTGAGGCCTATATAAGTCAAGTATTATTTAAAATCTGATTGTAGCATTCATTCTGATTTAACAACTTGTGAATGTTTTTAAACCTTAAATCTAAAGCGCAATGCCACACTTTTAATCCTGACTTCTTTGCAGCCAGCTAACCACTCTCTGAGCAAAAGAACTGTAATTAGCTGATAAGCTAATCACATTTTCTTAAAGAAGCAAAGTGAGTGAAATTTCACAAAGGGCCTCATCCAAAAAAACAAAAAAAACAAACAAACATGTTTTGATTTATCTTAAAGCATCTAGCCAAAAGTACCAGTCTGACATTTTGTTTATAGTGAGACACTGAAGTGCAAGGTCACACATGTATCTGAGAAAAGTCATTACAGAAATGCCCATGGGCAACAGATAAATTATCTATGGTAAAATAAAGCCTAGACACGAGAATGCACCGTTAAAATTGTATTCAGATGCAACGAAAAGTAACAAAACCCATTCTTCCTTGAATTATGCTAAAATTGTGCAAACCCAAGTACATTGGAGCAGTGAAAATTGTTTACTTTTTAATCCTTTGAAATGGGAAATGGTGGGTGAGAAATCGCGTGGCCCGTGGCTGAGCGGTCGTATGACTAGATTAGGAATGCATTAGATTAGAGCTTCTTCTGGTTTGAATCTTCAATTTAGCATTTTACTGTGTAAACAATAGCGCAAAATCCACTGGATATTTCATCGCATAATATTTCTCCTACAGTCCAGATCGTTTAGACGGAATTTAATGAATGCGGATGGTACCTTTGTCCAGTTGATTCTCTTCATTACAGTTTCGGGCTTGTAGGTCCTCTTGGCCTCGAGTCCGTAAGGCAGTTTAACAACGGGCAAAGAAGGAGGAGGTGGAGGACCTCCAAACGGAGGGGGCCCACAACCTGGGGGTGGTGGAGGTGGGGGAGGTCCTCCACCTGGGGGTGGAGGTGGGGGTGGAATCCCAGCTTGGCCAGGAGGAGGGGGAGGTGGTGGCGGTGGTGGAGGACATCCGCCAGGTGGCGGAGGAGGTGGTGGAGGGGGAGGTGGAGGGGCTGCTCCTCCTGGTAGTGGTGGTGGGGGTGGTACTCCTGTAGCTGTTGGACCTGCAGCAATCTGCAAACACAGGACAGAAATGTCACAGGTGGATCACATGATGACTGAAAACTCCTTTGGCTGGACATTGCCTGGTGTCTGATTTCCCAAAAGCCAGGAAGCAACTGGGGAGGCCATCATGTGTACAGAATTTAGTTATAGAAAAGTCAATCATAATTATTTGTTCTGTTATTCTAAAGCATACAAAACGTTGTTGCTAAAATTGTTGATGAGCTGATTCCTCAGACACAGAATGTGGCCTTGTGGGGACACAGTTAGGATGTCACATCTCTTCAGTAAGTGCTGACAAGGTGGTTTATTGTTATACTAACACAAGATCATTTTCAAAAGGAGAAAATGTTTGTGAACTGAATGGACGAAACAACAAGCCTCATTAGCATTGTTAAACTGAACCATCTTGCAAACGATCCCCTTAGAAAAAACAATGGGAGAAAATGCAGGGAAATAAGCTGAGCTGCACATTGTCGTCACTGTGCCACAAATTAAATTTAAAAGAGGAAATCCAAAACTCCCTCCATAGTCACCAGACTTTGTTAGAAAATTAGAACCAGGGTGGGCCCATTTTGCAAAAAACTTTTCTATTTACTTTTATTGAAAAATCCTCAAATCTGACCTATAAATATCAATAGTTCAGCCTGTGTTACATTATAAGTTAAAGAAGTTGATTTCTGGATTGTAATATTACTTATTAGTTAGTCTATTATGTCACTAGCATGAATTGCCTTTAGGATAGATAGATAGATAGATATTTTTATTTATCATTAATTGACTTAATTTATTATTTATTTGTTTATCTATTTAATCTTTTCCTAATGTAATGTGCAGTTAAGCTACAAAGTGTAAAGTAAATACTTAATAGACCAAGAGCCGTCTAATTGGTGTAAATACAGGTTTTCTATTAATTTAGTAATATAGCCCATGAGCTTTTATACAATTTGCTTTCAGATTTGATAGAAAGACTGGATATATTTAGCCCTCTGACAGTCTGAAATCATAATGATCTGGTTTTTCCTCAATGGCTTCCCCATCCAATTGCTATGGAAACAATCTGTATGGTGAAATAATTTTTTCTTGCAAGTGAAATCAACAACCTCTGGGCTTACAAGACATTTACAAACTCCTGGGTAACAACCTAAGACTGATAAAAGGTTTTTCAGTACTCAAGCACTGTCACAATTTGAATATCCACAAGAGATGGTAAGACCAATAGAAAACTGCTTAAGGAGGTGTCCAAATACCCAAATCACACAAAGTGCGGCAACAAATTAGATGCTGGCTCTCACCATAGAGGATTTTCACATGCATGTCTCATTTCCAAAACCAATTCCCCACTACTTGTATTTTCCCCAGTCTCTTGATTGTGTTCGTGAAATGTAATTGGCTTCATATTTAAAGACATTACATAGTGTTTCATTACATAATGGAATTGCCAGATTGTTTATTAGGGCTCAAATTAAAAAGGTGCTCTACAAACAACTCCTCACACAGATTACTCTGAGCCGTTCACTAAAAATCCAGACATACTGATTACAAATCTGTCAATCTCTGGCGATTGATATGAGAGTATGGAATCAAATTAGTTACTGAATAAGTGCAGAGTTGATTTCATATTGAGAGCTGTCTATCCTATCCAACCACGAGTTGACGCAATCCATCACGGCTACGTGTTCCACTGAGTTCATAAAATCCAAAACCAAATCTCCAAAAGAAACATTGTTTAACCATAATAATCACCTGTTCTTAATATAGACTTGAGACTAAATAAAATACGTTTCTCTTTCTTTCTTGGATCAGGCTTTAATATATTAAAGGGGGTCCAAAAATGTATTTTAAAACAAAATGCTTTGGGGGTGGGGCAAGCATGCAGAAGACCAAAAATCAGTCTCCTAATCAGGCAGAGGATATGAGTTGCATTCAAATAAGTTACTTTATACTTGGATTTGAAGGAGATTAAAAGTGAGATTAATGTGATTGGCCACACATGCAAAGAGGACACCCACCTTGGCTTCATATTCCCTGATGAGTCTTTGAGCCTCTTTGAGGTTGTTCTTTTCAATAGTTAACTGTGCAGATATGACACGCATACACATCAAAAATACACACCACAGGAACACACACGTCGCCACACACGCAAAGCACATAAAAGAGGCACAAATGGCGATGGGTTAGAGAGAGAGAAAAGAAGAACACTAGTACATTTCAACAGGTAGAGAACTCACACCGAACACAATAAAGCTAGAACAGACGAAAAGGAAAGGAAAAAGGGGTCCCTTACACAGTTAATGACAATGGCAGTACAGTGTCATCTTCCTATTATGTCAGAATGAGCTATTTCATGTGCAAAAAGGCAGTGTGCGCTGTACTTTCACACCTAAAACAAGATGTAATCTATCTTCAAAAGAACATCAGTGTAGAGCAATGACTGCATGAAAAGGAACACGTCAAAGCATCACAGAGAGCTGGTGCACCTTCAAAAACCTTCTTCCAGTTCCATTTCTTCTCTTTCGGGCATCCTAAGATCCATTTCAACTCAACACTCAGATGTGTGATGGACATTGATTTCCCTGTGCAGTCTTTGTTTTAGAACTGCATCCACTGTGCTTTGATATTTCACTCCGTGCATCCTTGCCAAAAGAAAGAGGATGGAAACATATTCCACAGCAACCAAAATTTAACTTTTTTTTTTCTTTTTTTCATGCAGTCAATCCTAAACAATGCCTCATGTTATGGAGTGTAGAGAAATAAATATTCAACCTGCAAACTGGGTAAACACATGGAAACTTTCTTTTGGGGCTTTAAATGGCAAGAATTTTTAAAAATTGCAACATTTCAATAAAGAAGAAATTGCACATCTATCTCTCTGTGGGAATATGACTTTGAAAAATGTATAATGTTCCTTGCTTTATAAGTCCTTCTAACCATCACGAGAAACCAAATTCCAATGTCAGGATATATGTGTGACACCCTGAACAGCAACGCACTTAAATGGATACTTTATGATGAGTTTTGCTACCATTGTCAACTGAGTCAAATTCTTTAATCAGGCACAGTCGACAGCAGTACGGTCTTAAAAGACAGACAGAATGGTCTACAACACCTCCAGCTCTCCTGGGGGCCATGCTGGGTCAGCTACAAGACGGCCAGATTGTTAAAACCTATTAATGGGATGGTGCAGAGTGTTCCAGGGTACCACTGCAGTGCTACATAATTCATCACATCCAGAGCCGATTCAGTGAACAGCTTTTCCTTTTTACCTTGACTGGTTGCGAGCAGAGGTTTGGGGAATAGTGGAGGAGTTCCACTTCCTTGTGATTTCAATGTCCTTTGTTGATGTTTATAGGCAGAAACTCCACTCAACTCAATTGGGAGATAATCAAACAGGTACTTCAAAGATACTGCTTGCTACAATGCCAAAGTTCCAGAGAAAATCTCTCATTAAATGTGTTGGTTCACAAATACGGTGTAGAAAAGTGGCGCAGACATGGCCGCATTCTAATGTCTGACAGAAACTCAGTCTAAGAGATGAAGTTTAAGGTTAGCTCTCACTTCATTCATATTCAACAAAGCAGCGATATTCGCAGAGCTGCTTTGATGGACAAACTGAATGCGTGTCCTTGATTGAAAGTGATTTGAAAGTTCTGCACTCTCATAGATAATGACTGCTCTAAAGCACATGTTCAATGTGGAGTAGGTTGCATAGTGCACTCTTACAGCTTTCATAAGGAGCAGAATCACAACTGTCAGAATGACAGTGTGGTGTTCTTTGTTTGATGTGGCAACAGAAAAATCTCTGTCAACTCCGGCTTAAAGCCAAATATATTACAGAGCCTGCATATCTAACACATAATCTCAATAAATATACACAATAACACCTTTACTATGAAATATTTGGTCTTTAATCAATTTGCATTCAAAATGAAGATCGTAATAGTCATTCATTGGTACGCATTTTAAAGTGCTTGTGGCCATCTTTGTGCTGGTGAAACAAATTACATGTTACCCTGCTGAGATTGATGTCTGTACATGTGGAAGCAGCAGCAGTCCTAAAGGAACATTCAGACAAGCTGAAGAAGAAACGTGGTTTGACACATCTGGGTTTCTCTGCTCCACATTACCTGTTACTGCGTCACAGTCAGTAAGCCATCAAAAAGACACTGACCTGCCAGGGGGGAGTGAGAGGAAAGGGGGTTCTGCTAAAACATATGGAAACATCAAACAAAAAGCTCAGAGAGCATAAAAAATGCGCATGAGGGTAAGGCGCCTGGGATAAATAAGCTAAGGAAAAATAGCCATGGAGTTGGCACGATTCAAACGTAGTGCCATGTTTTTTGCGCAACCCGCTCCACATTGGACACGTGCTTTTGAAATGGCCCAACCCTTCGCGAGATAACAGCCTTTCATTTGAACTGGTAATATGACTGATTGCTGTGGGGCTTCAGTAACACAATGTGACAACTGCAAAAACTCTTCCTGAAACGCACGTGCAGGTTCAGTTATTCAGATGGTAAGTGCAAACATGAGAGACAAGTGAAGAACGTTTGACAGTAAAACCCTTCCCTGCTTCAGACTAAACCACGCCGCCTTTCAGTGTTGGTTCACATTAAATTCCATAAGCAGAGAGGAAAACTGCCCTTTTATCCCAAGGCAGTCCTAAAGTGTTTAAAATTGGGTTAAGGGGGAAATGGCAACCATTTTCTGTTCAAAATGGAGGGTTTTTCCTGGGAATAAATGAGGTAGAAGCCAGGAAAAGAAATGCAATCCATCTTTGTGATGATAGAATTTCATAGGAAAAACTTCAATAGAGCAATTCGCTCATTCAAATAGCTACAACTTAGAAAGGAGATTGACCCTTTATTAAATCAAATGTTCATGCATGGATGATAACTTCCACTTACAGCTGCTTCACATCTGTAAATGGAAAGATATCCCTCTGACCAAATCAAACCCTTTCCAGAGCCATTATTACTGATCAGTGATATGATTTTTCAGACAGTCAAGGGGGAGAAGAAAACAAAAACCTGTTAACCTGATTAAAAGTTCTTTTGAAAATGAGCCTTTCAACTGAATTATCTCCATGCCTTTCATTGAAGCATGCATCATAAAGATCTCTGGAGAGTTTAACTGGTTTAAAAAGAAAAGGAATTTCACTTTGTGGGTTTACCTGGGACTCCAGTGTCTGGATCTTTGACTCCAACTCTTTGATTCTCTCTTCCTTCTTTTGAGCATCAGCCTGAGCCTCCTGTCGTGCACTGAACTCCTCATCAAACTGCAAGAACAAGAGGCCCGCACAGGTTTATGTGCAGGTAATGAATGAGCATACACAAATTCCAAACACACGCGCTCTCCCTAACATAAGCCGGTAGGTGAGCGGAAGGGTGTCACCAGAGAGCAGTCACAGGGCCCATCAACAGACACCCAAACACACCATCTTTCTCTCTGAGGCCAATTTCTATTCATAGCCCGCGTGGCCCTTGAGCCCTGTTGTCCTTTGTCTTTGTGTCAAGCTTGGTTTCCATGTATGTTGATGGATCTAACCTTTGCAGAAACCAAGCCATGTCGCAACAATGATTTCACCGGCCCAGCAGGGAGAACGGTGGGATGGTGGGACACGACTCTTAAGAAAAAAACATTCCCGGAACCCCTGGTGCCATTAAGGTTTTAGTCAAACCTTTCTGTCCCGGCTCTCTATATTTCCTAGTTAAAAGATCAAATCGGAGGTTGGGTGTGATTGCCATCTCTCATCTCGGAAATACTTTTTAAAAGTCAAGTGAGTAACAGAGTTACACTCACTTGAAGTGAAATTAATAAATGGAAAAGATCAGGCATCTCTAAATGCAGAATTCCATCAAAGGTGTCTGCACATAACTTAACTCTCCTCGGCACTGTGTACAAATAAGTATACACCAGAGCATCTGCATTGATTCTTGTAATACTGATACGGATCATGTAGCGTCACAGCCAGGTATCGATCAGGGCATGGAAAATCAATAGCTTGTCTGGGAGCTCTGGGGAAGAAAAAACTTTGCTGATGGGAGCTGGCAAACCAAAGGGGAGCAGTTGGAGTGATTAATGTCTCACCTTTTTGGAGAACTCTGCAGCCCTTTGTTCACTCTCATCAACTTTGGCTTTATCCACACACTGATCTGCAAGATAAGACAGAGTCAAGAAATGCTTAAAAGGTATCTCTTTCTACAATCCGCATCATTAACTCATCACACAATGTTTACAGAGTACAGATTTTGTTGTTAAAAAAGAGACGACGTGGGATGACTCAACACTTGGTTTAAAAATGGTTTATATGACTGATGTCGGTCATCACAGTAGTGAGGACTTTCTCCCAGAGAAGTAAGAGTGGACTCGTAATTTCATTTCAAGGTTCATCATAATACATACAGTTTGATTAATCCATTTAGAAACAGGACCCTTTTCCAGACATCTGCAAGACTCCCGTGTGGGTAAAGGCAAAGCTTCGTTAAAATAGCCATAATTTACTGTGTAACATGAAGAGGATTCAATAGCAGACAAAAGAGGGAAGTGTCATCACAAAGTGCTAATTACAGCTTTCGGAAAAAATAACAGAAAAAGATGCCATCCAGTTCAACTTCTCCTCAAACTGACTTTATTTACAGAACCGCCCCCGAACAAGAAGAAACGACCACGGACAATGAGTCATCGTTGTCCGTGGTCTTGTCTTTAACAAAAGTGTCTTTAACAAAAGAAAGTCTCAGATCAAATAGAGGAATTTCAGAATGGAAGTAGAAGGTTTTCTGATCTTTGCTTCTTAATGTTCGGTTTATTTGACTGTCATGTGTTTGTTTGTGTGCAGTGTTAAATCTCATTTGTCCTGAAGACTGTGAGAATGCCGGTTTTAAATGTAGATTTAGAGAGA
This sequence comes from Menidia menidia, assembly GCA_907169785.1. Taxonomy (NCBI): domain Eukaryota; kingdom Metazoa; phylum Chordata; class Actinopteri; order Atheriniformes; family Atherinopsidae; genus Menidia; species Menidia menidia. The sequence goes on from CAJRST010036666.1 coordinate 5,883,343, forward strand.
AGCAGGAAAGTGCATTGAAACCAATGATTTGCCTTTTCTTATAGGTCAGAATGGTAAAAATATATCAAATTTGGCATACTGTTTAAGAACAAGCCTGTAATTTATCCAGCACTTCTGGGACCCTCGAATGACAAATGGCTTGTAATTGGGACGGTGTTAATGCATGCAGCATTTGAATAAAAGTGAATTTGTTCCCTTCACAAAACAATGGTGTGCTTGAAATTTTGGCTTACGGTGAGTTCAAAGCATTTCATGAGCCGTACCTGACTCCTAGCCTTATTAGATTTGAAAAAAAATCTAATATGGCTGAGAATAACTTTTCAATGATGTTCGTGTGAGCAAGCCTCATAAAAGCCTTTAAGTGTTTTTGTGCTTTTCTCCAAACGGTCTGTCCGTCAAAGTCACTCAAAAGTCTGCTGCTTCCAAACAGGAAGTGATTAAATTCCAATCGGCTATTAAAACAAACAATGTATAGTCTTAACTTGGACTGTATGCTGTAAAACATGAAAACTCTATGACAGTTGGGTGAAAAAAGCTTTGAAAAAGACAACTTTCCCAATCCTAGAAAAGAAGATTACTTATTTATTTATACATATTTGAACCCCTTCTCTCACCCAGTGACAGTTGGGGATAGATTTCAGCCCCCTCAAGACCCTACTAGAAATAAGCTGTAAGGCAAATGGATGGATGGATATTTTTACACTGATCAAATCTCTGTAAAGCAAGATTAAAAAAAACACTACAGCTGCTCTGTGGGTGAGTTTAGAAACTTTTAATGACCCTTTTGTGGGCAAGTCACAGAGCTGCCATGACTGACTGTTTCTTTTTTTTATTTTCCATGAAAAAAACGAATAAGTCATGGAGTGCAAAGAGATGTTTCTTTGTAATTCTAAAAAATGTTGAAAGTTTAAAATGATTTATTGCCCAAATAATTCAAAAAATGAAATGCATAATTTATTCCTATAAAGCCAGATTCATCTTATTGTTACATCGAGACACGGGAGTTGTTGGGCAGAGGAAGCCCTCGAGGATCAGAGATGTTTTTTTTAGTCCTAGTGGTGACCACTTGAATTAAAAAAAATATATAATGATGATTCCAGGACCTTAAATTTTCAGAAACTGTAACTTTCCCCATAAATGTTTTATTTCTACCAATTGTGACATCTTACAGAACAACATAAAAGTTAGGTGGAAAAAATTACCAATAAGTTGGGTGAAGTCCACATCCAATCTTTTACTGTAGCCAAAGTCAGGGTCCATCCCACTGCGATGCAGAACCACCTGGGACACGCATTCTTCAATTATCTTGTAATATTGAGGCCTGAGGGGTCAGGAAGCATAGCAGTTAGAAACCCACAGAAAGATATGAGTGACACAAACCCTATAAGACTAATTAATTACAAATGATTCTCTTACACAGACTAGAGGTCACAAAATGCCATGTCAAAAAGGCTGCTGATGTAGAAAATAGTTACCCCATTAAATTTGATCACTTGCTTTCAACCCATCATGAAATTAGAAGCCTAATAGCTACAAAGAGCCCAAAGTCCGTGACAGTCTGTCCATTTCAAGGTGACTGACGGTAGTCAAGACTACAGCTGCCCTCTTTCATAATTTGCAATCATCTTTGCCAATTAGAGCAACCATAAAGAGCGAAATGCAAATCTAATCATTGTAATGTGTGTAACTGAGAGCACAATGATCAGGAAAACATGTCAGCCAGTTAGGAGTGTGACTGAGTGCTTGGTGTTGTCAAGCAGGGAGCGTGAATCAGCCTTAAAGTCCACTGCCACCACACAGGTTGGAATGTGACCTTTTCCCTGTAACATTATCAACTTTAATTGCAAGTGACATTTAACAAATACAATGCCATCTTAAGCTGTGCTCCATACTGAGGAATAATTCTTTTCTGAGCATGACATTGACCAGTGGTTGGGGTGTAAAGAGAAACAACTTGTCTCCTGTGACGGAAATTACAAACTGTAGAGCCAAATGTTAAACTTCTTTTTCCTTTCCAACAATAAAGAAGTATAGTGCCATGTGCAAAAGTGTGCGAGTGTGAGAAATTAACTGCTTTAATGTAAATTATTTTTGTGAATGTCTAGGTATCCATTGTTTGGCTGGACACAGACATACGATTTACCCACCTTGACTATATAGAAGTAGGCATGCAGGAAAATGTCATGTTACTTTAACATAAATAAATTCTCTTTTTACTATACATTAAGAAATTACATTATCTTTGCAGACTCCTGAACTAGCGTGTAATTTTAGACCAAAACAATGGCATACACTTTATAACAAGATCAACGGGCCTTAGGTTCATTATTTTTAGCTTTCCTAGATCCATCCAATCATTTCTATGACGAAGAGGTGAAAATCAGAGTTGCTCAAATCCTGAGGGCTTATTACAACTTTGAATCAGACAATGAACCGAGGGTGATCAAAGCCTGAATGTCTGTTGGCTCTGCATGAAAGCATTACGAGGTGGAGGAGCATAACTGGTACTATGACGTGATAAGTGATTTATAGCAGGCACCACTGTGAACAAAGTGCTTTCCGCCAGGTGAGTTAATTTTGTCAGAAAAGACCAGAAATCTACTGGATACAACCCAGACATGCCTGTGAAATAAAGCATGTTTGATAATGAGACCTGAGTTACTATCAAACATGAAAGGGGTGAAGCTAATATTCAAGATCCCCACTCTAACAGTTTGATTTAAAGTCTATCTTCTTGTGATAGTTTGTGGGCGGACAGATCATGTCATGTTTTAAACTGAAATGTGAAATAGCACAAGCTTTCTTGCCAAAGTAAACGTGAATAAATCAGAATCTAGCTTCCCTGTTTAAAAGCATGAAATACTATACATTAAGCCTGAGCTGGTGAATTCGCCCACTCATGACTGGCACAAGCTGGTAAGAGCTCACACGTCACCCCGCATGGCTTAAGAACTGTGGCACTCGGCTTACAACTGTCACCAATGCAAACCATATTATTATCTCAATAAACCACCCTATTTTCCCTTCGTCCTCCATCCTCCGCTGCCACCAAGCAGATAGAGGCAGGGAAAAGATAAGTAGAAATGGAGAGAGTGACCCAGAACTGTCAGGCCCCTCCACAGTGGGCAGGGCTGGGCTCCCAAAGCAAGCATATGTCCCCAGTATCAGCTTCAACCTCTTCTTTTACTTTGGCACCTTCGTTTCTTCCAGTGATAGCTTGCAGTTCAGCACAGCCCCAGCCACTTGATCCAGCTCTGCTCCACATAACCAATGTAATCCTCATATCACCAGGCTCCAAAAGTGCAGATCTGCTCTATATATACTGGGTGAGTTTGATGTGTTCCCATTCATTAGACTTGCAAAGAGAGATTAATTATCCAAAATAAACCAAGCTCTGGAGGGGAGGAAAACAACTGTTTTGTTAGGAGGAATTACAGTAGACAGAGCAGTTACCCACTACAGACTGTATTATGATTATAATACTAATTAGAGTATGCAATGAATTATTGTTTCATAGTATTTTTTGACAAAGGAATCAAGGTACCGAGTGTGCCATCAATTCCAATTAACACAGTAACAAAAGCAAATCATCTCTGACTGCAAATAGAATATGGTGAGTTGATTTAATCACAAAGCCGAGTCAAACCGTCAACCGTCACAAATAACAAATCCTCAAAATTTACAAGCATACATTGCTGCTGGACAACCTCTGAACCTGCACTTTTTGTGAAAATGGTATATATTAAGAGTGCTATTTCACATTCAATCAATTTTAACCACAAACTGAAAAGCTGCTAACTTTAAGGGGTGCAGACTGAATAAGACAGATAGTATCTATTGAAAATAGCTGCATACACTGCAGTGCTGCATCTTCCATCATCCCAACTCCAAACTCCAAAGCTGTGATGTATAGGGAATAAAATGCCTCAGTCATAATGCATTTCTGGTGTTAATGTTTGTGTGTGCATGTGTGCGAGTTTCTTCTAGCATTTGTTATGAAGGCTGGAGGGGAAGAAATTCAAAGCCACATCTTTAAAAAGACCATCAGTTTTTCATGAGCACTGGAACTGATCCCTTCTTATTGCTGGCTTACAGGGGTGTACGTGGACACTGGAGCTGAGGTGGACATGGAAAACTAGATAGTTAATGTGAATTCTATTTCTCACTTCCTCTGAATAGATGAAGAATACATAATTCATAACTCCAAGGGAAAAGCAACCCGTCTTTGGTAAATTCATCTTCCGCCTCTCATCCTAAAACTTTCTTTTTTGAGTCTCATTTCTGCAAAAGGTCTGACACAGCATGGAAATAATCAGTGACAGGAGTCATGACCTTATTCCGAGCTACTGACTTATCTGCTCCTAAAATATAAAGCAGAAAGCAAACTCTACATTTTAAAATGGCTTATTTCAACACAACAGCGTTATATCCTCACTGCACCACCTTCTAATCATTCACACTGGGCAAAATCAATGTGGCTACACAATGTTTCCAGGGCCATTTTCTGCAGTGCAACATGCACCCAACAAGAAGAGCAGCAGAGCTAAAGAGATTTTAAGTTCAGGAGATCACTGGCCTTTGTCAGACTTTAAAGATTTAAAGATTAAAGCTGCATCGGTCAAAAACACAGGCAGAAGAAATAATGATTGTGCGTGCATAAAATGGGTGTAGGGCCTGTTCGTTCTTAGCATCAGCAAACACATTGTAGAGCAACATTGAATAGAGTGGGGATATGGATATACAATGCTTTTAATAACCTAATTAAAATGTTTGAATTATTTGAACATAATTCTACACTACAGTAAACATAATTATTATCATTTAAACATTCTGCATCTATGTCACCGTGATTGCTACCCAAACAGAATAAGAAATTCAGAAGTCTGGTTTGGTATTTGGTTGAATCCTTTAATTGCAAAATGCTGAAATGTTATTGTGAAGACCAGTCCACAGCATACCGTATGGCAGCTGGAATATGCTCGTCCATACATAACCCTGCAGAGTCTGGAGTGTGGATTTGAAACAAATGAATAGACTGATAGATGAAACAGTTGAGGTCTGCTCTAACTTTCACACTTTGGTCTCATCTTTACCTTCTGTTGACTTCTCAACTGCCCATCAACTGAGCGTGTGATCATCTTCATAAACTGCACAGCTCTTACTTCAAGTTACACCTAAAATATATAAAATCCCCTCAACTTTGCCTTTAAGTTTTCATGCTGCTTTCAGTTTTTCAAAGCTTTCTACTCACAAGACAGATTTCAACTCGGCAGGTAAAGAGACGGTGTGGAGCAAGTTTAAAGTTCAGAAATATGTGTGACCTGTTATGTCTACAACATAAAAAACACAAACATGAACTTCAGTAAGGCAGCAAGCATACAAAATGAGCCTCGGTCATCAGTCAACGTGTAGCCGGTTGCATGTAAAATCTCAGCACGACTTACCTGATGTAATAGTCATTCCTGATGAGCAAAAGGTGCTGAAGGATTGACAGGAAGTAGGGTTCTGAGCCAGTGTCTTTGACCATGTTGGACAGGATGTGGTACACCTCATTCATGTCAGTGCAGAAACTGGGTTAAAGAAAGTGTTAGACTTTTGTTTTCAGAGTTAATTCAATAAACTATCAGACATAACTTTTTGAGAAGGTACCCAGTTTGACATTATCATTCGACTCATGTAAACAATCTGTTTTATTACTATTTGTTTTCAGAGCAATTATTTGGTTTTCCCCAGTTCCCTGACTCTGTTTTTCTGACAGGTATCACTGAACAAAAGCCAACAAAGATATAATTCCTCTTAAAAATCCCTCTCTTGGGGAAACTACGACTGTGTAAACAGCTAAGCTGAGAGGAGGGACTGACAATGAAGAATGCTCCCAGAGGTTCACTTGTCACTCCAGACTTTTGAAGAAAGAAAAAACTAATTATATGAAAAACAAAAGCTTTAAAAAATGTTTAAAGCAAAAATAAGAAAGTTGACAATGTGGTATTCACCAACACAGATGTCTGTCCGGGGTTCAGATAGACTTCAACATGCACTGAGAAATAAAGTCATCTTGTTGACTTTTGCAGAAGTTATGGATTTTCTGTCTTAGATATTTTTTTCCAAAATGCAGTAATGATGAATTTGACATCTTGACCAGCTGTTATATCAGGTAGCCTATTTAAAATATTATACTGTATTTCATGATTATTTACTAACATTTTTTAAAGTGCATTAGTGATCAACATTGTTCCAAGAAATGCTAAAAATGTTTGATATTTAAATGACCAACTCCATAACAATGCAAGAACCATTTAACACACAATGTAACAGAGGATGGAGATAAACAGTACACTAAATCACACTGGGTTGTGCAAATGGAGATTAGCATAAATATCTATTTAAAAAAACATCAAATTTATGCTTCTCAAACATTTAATAGTGTTCTAAAACTAGCTCCAAGAAGCAAGGAACTGAGGAAAATGAACGACTCGAGTCTAATTTGTTTGTAGGAGAAAGGAGAATTTCCCTATGGAGTCTAATCTAATCATGTCTGAAGAAGCTGATAAGCCTCTCAGATACATGCACACATGCAAAAAAAGGTAGACTGAAGAGAGTGCCCTGTGATCCTCACAGAGATGAAAACCTGACTGCAATCCTAACATGAAGTGGGGATCTTGACAGCCTGTGTTAAAATATTTACACAGAGTAACGAACTGACTGCAACACCATCAAGTGACATTTGCAGCATGGTGGCACCATATGTTGAGATTCCCCTCTGATTATGACAGAAAATATAGCAGATAGGAGAAAATGACTCGTTATAGGCGGCTGGAATCGTCACACCCAAAACAGAAGAAGATCAATGCTTTTACAAACTGTCATTTCAGTCATGCTTGTAATTAAACTCTTGTTCAACATTGCATTTTTTGAGAAGCAGGACTGGGAATTGAAGCTCCTCTAAAGTATCATTTCCCTCCCTTGCATTAGCCGAATATGAAGCCCAGGAGAATTACCAATCCTGTGAGATTCAATTATAGTCTCACCACAGCTGGATTTGAGAGGACATGAGAAGGAAATCTCTCTGGGAAAGTATCCAACTAGCTTCATCTATCACTAAACTGCAGACATAAACCTGATGTAAAACGCCAATCTGTTCAATGGCAACCCCTCATCTCGTTTCTTTTTCTCACTTTTTGAGTCTCTCTCTCTGTGCTCTCTCTCCAAATAATGAATAAACATGAGTGGCAGTCGAGTGTGATGTAGGCCAGTCGAAGCTGAGGTCAATCAATCACCATTCCACAGTTCATTAATATGTATTAGAGGCCTGAAGTCACCTCCTCGGCACCTGGATCCTGGGCCGGACATTGTGGAGAGGAGCTTCTTCAGGTTAATATTCATGAAAGTGCAGGGAAAAACAAGACATGTGCAATGCTCCTGTAGCAGGCTCTACTTGTGTGATGCCATACATATACATGTGTGTCTGTATGGGTCTGCGTGTGTGTGTTTGTTTGTCTGTACGTGTGCTGTGCAAACCAAGCGACAATGAGTAACCTAGGGATTCCAATCATGCCCATACCTCTCAGATCAATAAAACATTGTCCTTGGAAACAAACATTAAGCCTTCTCATTTGTGAACCTGCTGAAGCACATCATTAATCCAGGTACACATTTTTCCTCGTTCTTTATCTTTTCTATACACACACAACCTCCCCCTTTGACTTATATGTGTCAACAGAAACTGTCACTCACCGTAGCACTTTTGTGCTCTTACAAAAACCGTGGGATTTGATGGAAGAAAAAGGTTGTGGGAAGGAACATCTGCATAACAATGTCAGAGTCTGGTTTGTCTGCTCACAATGCCAGAGCATTCATACAGTACGTGGCCTTGGAGAAGATTTGTGAACTATTAAAGGGTTTTTCTCTGGGATGCTTAAAGAAGTTTTCAACACAGGACTAAATTATTGCTCCTCTTATGAACTCCTACACAGAATGTTTGGAGATTAATGGATTTTCATGGAGAGCTGGCAGTCAAAATCCACTTTTCTAACAAAAAATGGAGAGACAAGAGGTTGCAATACTTAAAAGTTTACAAAGCCTCTAAAAGTGTAAGAACGCAGAGAGAGCATGCTCATTTGATATTCCAGGTTATAAGTAAATTCCTGCTTAACCCAAAAATAAAGGACAAAAAACAGGAAAGTGGTTTGAAAAGGTGAGGAAATGAGTGGGAGGAGAAGAGTAAATAAAAGACTTAGCAGGTTGGAGGTAAAAATGACAGGGCTATAACCAACTACACCTAGCCAGAGATGGAGCTCGATATTGTGCTTTGGATCCTCTAATCCTGCTCTAATGAACAAAGCCATAAGGGGGATTTATCCTATAATGCTTGACCACATCCACAAGATGCACTTGTCCCTCGCTGCCAGTTATGCAGGCCCGGATGTCACAGATCTGTATGTTCACACAGAAGAAGAGCAAAAGGATATTCCATCTCAGTGCGGATGTCATCCAGGCGGTGGGAGAGTTCAATAGAGTCCTCCTCCTTGTTCTCATTGAACACCCTCAGCTGGATGTCAAGTTCCTCTGTCTCTTTTAGCTCCTGGAATGAGTTAAAACAGTGGCAGTGAATATTTGTGACTGCCTTGTAGGGTTTTGAATAGGTCACTTTTACATCACTGCTAACTAGAATCGAAATATCTACAGCAAAACATGCTCCGATAAACAAGAGGCTGAAAAGCTCTGGACTTCTCAGTAAGTATTTCAGACAGTACCAATTCTTGCACACCTGTACCAGCCACAAGAGGCTACAGAGGTGCTCTTTACAACTTCTCTATGAATCAACGGCGGTGGAGTTTACAGACTGAGACAGGGCCAAATGTAACCCAATTTCTGCAGGTATCAATCACTGTGCGCTGTTTTTTGGGTTCACCATCTGTCTTCAGCAAGCAACACTGGTTCAAAGGGAGGTGCACAACGACACACAAAATGGGGTAGGAGAAAAGGAGGAGAGACTAATACAAGTGTCAAGGACAATCGGAACAAAACATATTTTGCGTTCTTTTCCAGACAAGTTTACCATTTCACTGCCAACAGCTAGTGACTTCTCACCATAACTCATAATTAGGAGAAGGAGTGCCAGTCTGAATGTCGGCAATAAACTCGATAAATGTGGGATTCATAAAAGACTGTACATGGAGACACTTTCAGATCAGGAGGCAGAATTGAAGATAATTAAAGTAATGACTGTAATAATCAGCGGGAGCAGCTGGGGTGACTTATTAACAACTGGCTCTGTGACACGTTCACCCCACTTGCGACAAATGAGAGTTTGAGTGATGAGCTGGAGCTTGCTGGCCCTCAGCTCTTGTGAAGATGTGTACAGTAAGGTTGTTGATAATGATGCCTGTGTGCAGAGGTGTTAACTCTGCCACACATTCTCTACTACCTTATTCCAATAATAGTTAAATTAATTGCAGCAGGATAAGTTTCCTCTTTGTGAACACCTGTATTTCAGTTCTAAAGCCATTACTTCAAACCCGGTCAGGGTGTCTAACTGAGTCATATTAGACACGAGTGTCACACTCATAAGTCCAAAATACATGAGAAAGCTGTTGGCATCTGTGATAATGAAAGAAATGTCTTTGTAGAAACAGTTAAAACCTTTTTAAAAAATGTTAGCAAGTTGTATTTATTAAAAGATTCCAACTTTGTAACATTTCCCTTTTCATTTAAATTCATTGGGATTTCATTCCTTAAAATAAGCCATTGATTATCCTGCCAAAGAGAGAGGGAACACAAATTTTCATCATCATCATTTTTTGTATCTACATCTACATAAACCTAACCAAATGTCTACCAATCACTCACTGGAAGGATCTTCTTGAGGCCGCATCTTAGAAACTCATTGCGTAGATGTATCCGGAAGTCCAGGTCATCGGGGGAGGTGACCAGGGCGTTGATCAACTGCATGCAGGCAACCTGGGATACAGGTATGTCAAAAACAGGGGCAAAATTACATACAGGAGATATTTTAGAGCAAATATGAAAACATCAAAATCAAAATTAAATACTACATAAATCTTCAACTCAATTAAGCAAAGATGTGTGTTCTGGAGTCATTCTTTGTCAAACCCTGACAAAGTTTAAACAATAAGGGAAAGAAGTTACAGAAACCAGATAAAACATGACAGAAAATGTAGGTCTGGTCTAGCTATTGACTAGATGTGCATTATTAATGGATTTATTGGTTGTAGAAAGAATGTGTATGTACTGGATGGGTTGGGGGATAAAGGAGGGGTTCAGGGGAAATCGCAGATGAATTATAATGAGCTGTAAGGTGTTTCAGGGGAGCAGGCCATGGATAAAGCACTTTTCCTTGGACAGACAATCAATACCGGGCTGAAAGATTCCCATGGACAACATGAAATGCTGCCTTCTAAAACCTTGACCCTTTAGAGTGGGCTGCTATGTGTTATTTATAAGGGTCAAAACAATGCTGATTCTGGTGGGTTTCAATATCCATTTTTGGAGTTTGTGACTTGACTTTCATTACTGCAATGATTTAGAGCTAAAGTTGGCACACCTCTAGCAAAATGTGTTAATTGTGTTAATTTGAACAGAGAACAAGCAGAAAATTTTCAAAAAGTGCAAAGCTATACCCAGGTTTCAGACTTGACTTATTGTTAAGACTGGGGCATGTACATTTCAAGGATGATTGAAGATTTTATCAATCTAAAGCCAGGATCTCCTCTAAGCAACTCCCGTACACTCCAAAGCTATCACAAAGCCTGCAGCTTGTTTCAGGTAGCCATTTCCTCAAAAAAAACAAAAAACACTATCATTATCTGATAGTCTGCACACTTACGGCAGTGTTAAACTAAACTGTCAAGCCTTTGTTGTGCATTGTTGTCCTGAGTGAACTGTGAGTTACAGAGGTGGAGTGTGGGTTTAAGCTCATGATACGCTGCCGAGCCAGCAAAGGATGTAATTAACATGTGTATCAGGCTGAGATGGTCGGTATGAATTTGGAAAGTTAAAAGTGCCGCAATAAAAAGGATGTTTTGAGTGTGTTTTTTGTTTTGTTTTTCTGTCTTATGGTACAAACAAGGTGTTAAAAGAGCTAGTTGTCAGATTCATTAATAAAAAGTACATCACAGCTTCAGATATTCGCAAATGAACATCCAAACTAGGGCTGTGGTTTGATTAAACAAAGAAATATAGAAGACAATGGTGTGGTGGTTACCACCATTGCCTCACAGCAAGAGGGTTCTGGATTCATGGATTCCTAGGGGACGGAACCTTTCTGTGTGGAGTTTGCAAATTCTTCTTGTGCCTGTGTGGGTTCTCTTCAGCTAATCTGGCTTCCTCCTGCCGTCCAAAAAAACCTGCATTTTAGATTAACTGGACCTTCCAAATTGTCCTCAGGAGGTAATGTGAGTGTGCGTTGTTGGTTGTTCATCTATGTGTGGTCCCGCGATGGTCTGGCGGACCGCCCAGGGTGTATCCTCCCTCTCGGCCATTGAATCCTGGAATAGGCTCCAGTCCCCTTGCAACCCCATTTGGGAATAAGCAGTTCACAAAATGGATGGATGGATGTGTTTTGAGAATATGAACAGCTTTGACTCCAGGTTCCCCAACCTTTGCATCGCATGGTTTACGGCGAATAGTTAAAGGAATCAGGACGACTTTCACAAAGACAACAGCTGTTTAAGAAAAAGGCCTCATGGTCAGATTTGTGCATTCAAACTGGACAATATATTGTATCCACCAGAGACCAGACGCATAAAAGAAACTTCACGACTTCCTCACAGACTTTCTATGTGTGAAGGTCACGCCGCTCATGAAAAATTCCTTCTCTTGCATATATACATAAATACTTACATCAAGCATCTCAAGCCTACCAAGAGCAAGAAGCATACTGGTGGTGGGGTTGGCGTTTTGTGTGTTTTAGCTTTGGAATGCTGCCACAGGGGGAGTTCCAAAAATTGTAATTAAAAGTGACACTGCTGGGACAGTTTTAAATTTGAAATTCAGAGTTACCCTCGTGCTCTGCAGTAAATTATACCCTGAACTAAGATAAAACACATTTTAATCACATTAGCAAAGTTTAGTTGTGTAGACCATCACAGGATTTGGATTCAAAGTCTATTAATTTCTTTGAAACGTCTGCATCAGCAAAGGATTTTAATTTACTTCACAATTAGTACAGCGTCATTTCATTAACGACAAAATTTAAAGGAAAAACAACAGCCTCCCAATAAAAGAATATCTACTTTCTCCTCCGCCACCCGCCTCATCAGTTTCGTTCATGACTTTTCCTTCATGACTTCTCAAGCCCTGAAGCTAAACTAATTCCTTCAGTAATTCCCTGCTTTGGGTTTTACAAAAACATGTTTTAAGTGGTGTTGTTGTTGCTGCTATATACTTTCATTTTTCTGCTGCTGAGGAACACGAGTGAAAATGAGGAGAGGTATGGTGCTTTGTTGCCCTTTCACATCGAGTCCTCTGAGACTCAACTTGACAGCAACAAGGAAAAAAAGCAAGGGGAAGTATTTGTAGGAAGTGAGAAAAATGAGTAAAGCAGCGAGAGGAAGAGGAAATGTGAGAAAGAAAGGGGGAAGATAAAAAAATCACCAAAAAACTCAACATCTCTCTTTTTCTTTCCATTTCTGTGATGTTCACAAAAAGAATGGAGCAATTCTGTGGAGGTGCTCAATGACCCAGGTGGTTTTGATTAAAGCAGAAGTAACAAAACATTGAGGGTGTTTTAAAAGCTCCATGATCACATTTTCTCATGAGCAAGAGGGGTTGTGATGTTGACAAGTCGGCATAAAGACGGCTGAGAGCTGAGAACAAGGCGACTGCCAATTTCAGACTTTATTACACCAAATGTGGTCATCATGGTAAAACGGTTTTAGTGCTTCTGTGTGTTTAGTGCTTCTGTCCACTATTTCAGGTGAAACAAAACGCATGTGGATTTCTATTTCAAGTTTGGATCTGAAGGAATGAATGCTGAAGACATCCTGATAAGAATGGTGAACCGTATTCTTCAGCACTCTGTGCTATAAAATTATAAGAAGTTAACTGTTTCGTTCATCTATTTTTGACAGCGTGGAAGCTTATTTACTCACCTGGAGCTGCTGAGCCTCATGGTTCTCCAGTCCCTCCACAATTGGGGAAAACCTCTCTTTATTGTTTCTCTCTGCAGCAATTGTCATGGCAGCCAGAATCTTATCCAGGCTGGAAGAAAGCAGGGAATGGGGAGCAGACAAACACAAAAGTCAACAAACACTTTTATCACCTCACTGACAGGACATTTACTCACAATTTTCAGCTCAAACACCGTGTATCTTATCTTCCCCTGTGTGTTGGTGTGGACATTTACTCAGCCAGTCATCCTAAAAATGCTTGTGTTTTCCATCTTCTTCTATGCAGCCAGGTTTTTTTTCCAGCAGCTTCACATTTTCACTTCATGCTGCTGTTACTAAGATGAGATGCTTGAAAAAAAAGGGGTATTACTGCCAATGTGTGCAGTGTTCCTATTGACTGAATTAAGGTGCAAATCATTTTGGCTGCACTGATGTTCAAATACACTGAATGAGAAGGTTAGAAATTAAGAGTGCTTACTGGACAAATTTAGCCTCTGAATAAAGATATTGGCCCTACTGCCAAAATCATGGCAGTAGGGCAAATAAACATTTTTTGACCAGTGAACAGTGGATTATGTGAATTACATGACTGCACTAATTGAACATGCAAAAACATTATGATGTCCAAATGAGTGAAGCTCATGTACCTGACCAGCATGTGCAGACTGAGCCTGAGACACATGGGAGGAACACGCTCTTTGACAGACAGTGAAAAGTCACAGACAAATGTGGGGAGCTGCATAGTGAGTAGCTTTAAAGACAGTTCAGACGAGACTACAAAACAGGCTGGATAGATCTGCTTAACTTGTCGTGCTCTCTTTTGATGCTGTCAGCCGCAGTGGGTGCTGAACATGAGTCAGAGTCACAACACTGGTTGGCAGAGAACTTTCTGAGCAAAATAGTGACAACTCAGCTTCTTTCACTGTCATTTCCAGAGGATCCGGACATGTAAGACTGTGATCATGGCAGAGATCTCAATGTTTACTTCAATCAAGTTCTGAATTTTTTGAGTGACAGTGAGAGAGAGATAAAAAGAAAAAAAACTACCTATACACCCAGCATATGCTTAATATAGTACTAATGGTTGTTTTTTGGGGTTAGTAACAAGTAACAACTATGCGATGTTCAACTGTGGCTGTGGCTGAACAAGGTGTAGGTCTGAATTCTCATTCACTGCATTAACAAGATAATGGCCGAACAACATTGACCAGCAAGAGTCATGATTCCATTATTAAAAGCTGACAACGATCTATGGTACAGACAAAACATGCTGTATCCATGTAAGTGTGAAGTTCATACACAGGAAAAGACAGTTTGATAAAACGTTCTCTTTGTGTGAACTTTGTGAAAACTGTAATTCTGTTTAATTTGTGCCACCCTTACAGGCATCATAAGGTTCTGCTACCCAATATACAATGTGAATTACAAGCATGGCGACCTAAAAATAATGCCTTTTCACAGTAAAGCTGTGACAAGCCACAGTAGGAAAAGCATCATAGTAATTAATAACAACAATGAAGGCAAGTTTCCATGCACTCATTGTTGTCAGCACCAGTGTTTTTCACACTGGTATACTAAAGACAGAGCACAGGACTGAAAAGTGGATTTGTTTCACCTAAACCAAAAAATGTCTATCATGTTCTAGAAATAATAAATTAATAACTTAAAGCTGTGATAAAGGAACCTTTCTCTCTGTAAATTACTAAAGAATGGATGGTATTGTGTATTATTTGCCTGTCAAGATGTTAATAAAATAAAAAATGTTTAAAGGATAGAGAATACATATTAAGGACGTTGGTCTGACTGACTAAAATGTGTCGCTCAGAAAAACTACTTGATGTAGATTAATTACACTCAATACCGGAAAATTTTCTTCAAAACATCAAAACTATATTAGAAAGCCTGCACAGTTAGGGTCAGAACTAAACCATACAGGCATGTAGGTGGTCAGAAATAGAAGACAAATTGTTGAACTCGGCTTCTAAAACAGCATATGTTGGTTTGTTTATTTCCTCGACTGCATGGAGACTTGACTTTGAAGTGGCATTGTTATTCTAGTCTGGCCCTGTGGGAAACAATAAAAAACATTCCCTTAACTCCAATTTAGAAGCTGTCAGCCAGGCTATGTCCGTGGCAAACTACACTGACTACTTGAGCACATTAAACAGACTAAGCTGCACTGCACCATGTGATTCCTACAACATCTGAGGTCAGAAATAGATTCGGTATACACTCACATTGGGGAAAAATATATGTGCATTTGGTGCAGTGTTTGTAGGAGTCATGGAAATATGGACTGAAGCAACATTCATACCACAAAGTCCCTCCTTCTGTGTTTGAAGCATTTGTTTGTGTAAGCAAACCAGATATGAACCAACATTTTTTTCTCTCTTCATAAATCAAGATTTTCAAATGATAGGGCTCTCTCGGGAATTACTGAGGAAGAGAGGGAAACAGGTTCCTCCACAACTGTAAATACTGAAATAGAAAACACACAACAACTCTGAGTGGAGGTTTGGCAGGTCATTTCAAGGTACAGTTTACCAAAACATTCAGAGGTACTCAAAGAAAGTGCATCCCCATTTTCCCAACAGACTCCCGTATAATATTTATACATTCTGGAATATACTGCTCCCTGTGTTGGATTGGAGGACCACTCCTGGGTGAACCCCGTGTGACAGTATCAGGACAATTCTGTCCAGCAAAAAACTTTTGGGGAGGATCTCTGTCTATGTGTCCTATATTGTTGTTTTCATACTATGAGTCCTCCATGTAAAATCTAAGCAATATCTTTTTTCTTCAAAATGTGCAAACCAGTAAACAAAAGTGATGCTCTCAATACGAGTAACTGACCCTTAAAACGGTGACAATCTCATTATCTTATTACAGACCCTGAGGTGACGAGTGGGAGGTCTTTGATAGGTTATCTATGTATGTCTCTATGGTGTCTGACATTGAGTCTGATAAACGTTTAGATAAACTAAGTTCAACTCACATGTTGTCCTCGCCAATAATACAGAAAGCAGAGAGAATTTTGACAATCTCCGTCATCATGTTTGTCTGTTTGGGGTCGATTGCGCGTGCCAACAGCAGCAAGCTCCGCTCGTCTCCCAAGATCCTTTGCAGTCCATACTATGAAACAGAAGAGGTAGGACAGAAAAGATGTCTATTGAGTATGAATTAATGGGAACATTTGCATTTATTTTCACATCATGTTATAAAAGAAGTGTAAAAAAACGGCTCTATTGTACCCAAGTTATAGTTAGCCTTAATCCTCCTTTAAGGAGGGACAAAGAGGCCAAGGAAGAAAATGGAGACTAAGATGAATTAATTCAATTCAGGACATGACTACAGGGACAAGTACTTATAGACTCCTGTACCTTCTTGTCTCCCCAAGACTGAGAATGGGCTGAGATGACCACGTGAGGGGATTAAGTCCACAGGAGGAAATATCAATGGTTTATCTATCCTTGAAATGTGTGCTACTTTTAAGAAATAAGCCAGACCTTCCCAAAAAAGGATAATTAAAAGAAATTGAGACTGTGGGCTTAAGATGGTAAAATTAGCTTTGGTTCTGTGTTTCATTATCACTGGCTTGACAGCAACAAGATTCAAATCAGGTCTGGAGTCCTTGCAGGCTGAGCTAATATTAGACATTATTTCCAAAGTGTTGATGAAATAGCGGGAAAAAAGATTTCGCCCAAATATTTTGTTTATCCATTTGTAAACTGCATTTATTCAAATTAAATTCTTAGCGATGAAAAATCTTGGGGGTTGTTTTGTTAAGCATCTGAGTAATACCGCTTTGTGCAAGCATGCTGCCGGTTTAAGTAGGATCTGAGCAACACGATGATTGGACCTGCTGACACATACAAACCTTATTGTTCATGAAGGCCTTCAAGCACTGGATTAGTTTATGTTGGTTCCTTTTGTCAATATTTTCTTGCCTGGAAAAAAAAAGAAAATGGAATTAAGAAAAAAAAACAGGACTTGTTGATGCAAAAGAACACAGAAATAGGATGTTGCATGAATTAACTTACTGTTTCTTGTCCAGCAGCTTTTCCAAAGCATCCAAGAGGAGGCCAAGTCCCTCATGGCCAAAGTTATTAACCCAACTAGGGGAAAACAATAAAAGAGGCAAATGTCAAAAAGATCAGAAAAGCAGGCTTAAGTCTAAGTTATTTCCCTGCTGGTTAACTGTAAGCCATGAAAGTATGAACAATACAGTGTGAGATCCATGAAGGAAAAGGCCATTACACAATAAGTTGCAACACTTTATTGGACAATTGTCTATTTGTTGTACCTCTTTTATTCATTATAAGAGGACACTGCAATTCAAACTCGATCCTTCCCCTCACTTTTATACAAAATACACTTGGAATCAGTTTGCCTTTAAACTGCAACCATTTACACATAAATTAACAGGCATCCATCTTAACCAGTGTTGTCATCGCAAAGCCCCCCCCCACCCCCCATGTTACTGTGCCAAAAGATTAAGCAATGCAAGTAAGATAACACTGTAATCGATAATGGATCGTGAGAGATAATTGGCTATAAACCACAGTGTATCAGGAGACGGCAAATGATCCAGTGCAGATGAGCCTGTTTGTCTAAGCCAGGAGCAGAAAGATCTAGGAGGGAGTGGGAGCGACAGAGTGGTCACAGCCCGATTATGTTATTAGCATTACTTGTTTTCAGGCCCCCAACTGTCAATGACGCAAAATGCATGAAGCAATTTTCCAGCATTAACGGGGCATAAGTCAATGATTTATCCGGATTTTTTGACAATGATTTGAAATAATAATGGTCTGAGAATGAAAACCGTTTGTATTGACTCAGTGAGTCGGAAAAGACCCTCAATTAGGGATGAGATGCATTTGCCTGAGGCAGCAAGCAACGAAGAGGTGAGGTATTTCTTTAATCTGCGACTAAATTAGAGCTTACCAACAACTCCACACTCGTCATTACTCAAATTTCCCGAGCAGACAAACACAGCCAATTCATAATTTGTTCGTGCATATTGCAGAGTATGAAGATCGGTTTTCTTAATAAAAACAAAATACTGTAATATTCACATATGTCTTGATAAATAGGGCTTTACCAAGAGTCTGCCAAATTAATCGTTTCCGTCGAGCATGTACACAAGCTGAAAGTGTGGAAGAGAAGAAACCGCAAACTGTCCCAGTTTACTGAAGGAATAATAATGCCATGGGATATGTTTGTGATATATCTGTAATGTTGAAGTGGAACATCACAAAGAAAAGGAGCCGACATGGGTGAGGAAACACAAATAGGTCCACATTCTTTGTTTACACTCCTTAGTAATGTTGGCAATATCACTCTTCAGAGAGCAGGAAATAGGACCAATATTTGTGGAGAGAAATTGTGTTCATTACACAGTATAACTCCAATAAAGGATTTAAGGATACTATGTGACATGCGCAAGGCATTGGAACAGCTCAGAGGAATACTTTGTCCTCTGCCAAAAGAACAACAAGAGGTTTAAAAAAAAATTACCCCTTTATGCTTTGCATTAAATCAAAATTGGTTATGGCAATATATTCTGTCAATAACAGGATATGCTGGCTGTGCAGCTTGATTTAGTATTAATCAGTATCAATTCTATACAATTAATTTTTCATAAACTCACACAGGATCACTGTTGGGGAACTAAGATTTTTTGGTTTAGAGTGCAGACCACAGGGGCAGAAGCTCCCCAGGCAGTAGTGCCCATGGTGTGACTCTTAGCTCCAAGTCTATATTCTCAGAATTACTGTTTGACTGAAACAGAACAAGTGTGTAAAAAAATAAAATAAAGTCATTTGAAAAAAATGAGCAGCGCTTTTTTTTTTTTATGAATGCTGTAATTTTTGCTTTTAAAATGTAAGTCTTGCTGCAGGTTGCAACATATTACAGGCCTCCTAAAGGCTTTCACTGCACTAAATGTTATGAGTCCTCTCTACATCCCAGGCAGCTTATCCTTCCCTGTCCCCTCCTGCATGCCCAAAGGTCCTATGCCTTTCAAAGTTTGCCTAAAACTTTGCCTTTTACATACCCAAAAAGGTAGCACAAAGTATAAATAACTACTGCATCTATATTATTTGTTTTTGAGTGTACGAACAGTTCCTCTCAGTTTATTTAAGACAATAGTTTAATAGAGAGCAAATGATTACCAACGTTAATTCCAATACCAACATTCCCTATCATAAAATCAGTCCTCATTCCAAAACATGCAGCATCAATAAAGCTGAGGAGCAAGAAGTAACATAAGTGCTTTTTTATTCCCTTAGCCTTTGATTCTAAAGATGACAAAACAGCAAAAGGTTTATTGTGGATGGGATCAAAGCTGATGTTTGGTATATTTGGAGTACTACTACACTCTAATAAGAAGATATCAAATCCCTTCCACATTGGTCTGTTATCCTAATATGGGTATGTATCCAAGGAAATCATTAACTGGGGAGAGAATTTGTTCATATAATATTGATGGCTTTAATCCTCTAGTTAAGTGCCACCAAATTGCGTTACTTTCTGCAATCATGTACATTCCGCAGGCAAAATGAAAAATTAATGGTCGGTCGGGAGGAAGCAATTTAATTTTTTTCCCCTTTTTAGTATTTTATTTTTATTTTCAGTTATTTCTGCAAGCTTAACATAATTATGATAAAGTTACATTAGCTGCTATAAATTGTAATAATTGCAAGTGTCAGTTAGTCCCACAGCAAGTAGGATTAAAGATGTTTACGGAAAAGACTTATGTACACTGGACAACATCTCAACTCCAAAAGTTAGACGTGTTTTCGACTTTTCCCACTTTCACAAAAAGTACACTTCCTTCAAAAAGAGCCATCAAAGAGTGTGTACTTTCGTAAATGAGATGCCATAGCAAATGAAAAATCTATCCATACAGCAATCCATAGTTTAGTCAGGGAAAGCATGCAAAGACACTGTGAGACACAACCGTATCTCCTGAGGGAAATGACGTGTGAAAAACCGCAACATAATAACACATACACTTGTGTGTGAATTAGAATTGTTGATAATCATTTCTGTATTTGAAACAATAGTGACCCTACTCTCACTGAAAACTGCAAACATTGTGGTCATTATCACTCATTTGGACAGTACTGGTATAACTAACTGAATATTGTAGATTCGACTCAGATAAAAACAGAGCGAATCAGATAAATATGTTGCAAAAGGTGTAACCATACAAATCCTATTCCTCGATGCATTCAATGCCAACATCAAGCCCAAAGGGTTACAGTGAATCCTGCGTTGTGCTGAGACCGAGAGCGAAATATTTGGGCACAGGTGGTGGAGAATATATCCTCAAATGTGTGAGGAGTCCAACAAACATGTGCAGAGGAACTGTTAGAGCATGACTCAACAGAATCAGCAAAAGGCTGACTTTCTTCCCCTGTGTTTGACTAATCACAGGTCTTGTGTTTTGATGGCCTGGGCAAGCATCGATTTCAGTCTATAAACCAGTTTTATTACTTTATTAGGGCTAGGTGAGGAGCTTTGTTACTGAAAGCATCTGTGCAAGTACAATGTGTTTCATATAGTATTACAGACCGAGCTACACAACTGTCCCTCTGTGGGTTTACTGGCCTATTCAGAGCTTCAGAATTCCAATTGAGGTCTGATGTACTGATGCAACAAATGGATCTGAACAATATAGCTTGAAACCCAGCACCACCAGACTCTGCTTAGTGATTCACCATGCCAATTGTGGGGCTACATTACACTTTAATCAATTTAATAGCAAGCTGAAATGGCTATAATGCATAAGGGATATCGTATGAATAAATAACGACTCCTGAATGCAACTTTGATTTATTTGATCAAATTCAACAAAAAACGACCGCTAACAACTTCTTTTCTACAGTTACATCTGACTCATTAAAATGGAAGTATAAGTTATTTTGTCACTAAACACAGAAACTAGTGTGTTCAGTGATTACTTTACACCTCTGAATTGCTCAAATTTGTAAAAGTGTCTGCTAAATGCATAAACATGAACACTTCCAACACATCTTTCATTTCTGAGTAAGATCCAAAAGCAGTTAAACGTTTTCCTGTTTATGAATTTTATCCAAATTTAGAATTAGAAAAAGTTAAGAAAAATCTTTAAAAAAGTTAAGTTCACCATGCTGTTATTCATTTATTTTTGACAATGCTAAAAGACTCCATAAATATCTTTGAGGATGACCTCTGACATCTGGAACAAATAATTTAGTAAGAGATGGATCTATCATGGAACAGACCTGCTCAAGTACACTTCATGTGGTCACTTGCTCTTTGTGAAAACCTGCCACTGCAAACATAAATCATATAATCAAACAGTGCCTTTTCATTTAAAATATTTGGAAATCAGTGATCTTGGCATACTGTTTCAGCTCTTCTTAAGGCTCTCAGGTTTTTACACCTTTCAAAGTTTCCCTTGTATAACTCTCCAACATGGCGCTCTTCCGTATAAGCTCGATTTTTTAAGAGCTGTTATGATCTAATATGGAAAAGAGTGAATTCATCTTATTCCTTTATAAGATAAAATCAAACCAGATGGAAAAATATTGAACACACACTCTACAACCAGCTTTTGACCAGAGATTTTCAAAACACGTTTAAATCATTTAGAGTCCAGGAGGCTTTATGCTGTCTTTCTTTTTTTTTATCCTTATTCATTAATTGAACATTAAGGAGTTGTTGACAGATATGATAGACCTAAGATATAGCAGCAGTAAACGACTAAGAAGTCCTGAAATGCTCTTTGGACTCAATATCTAATCATGAAATTGTAAAAATTGACCTGTGCTGTCCCTTAAAATGAAGAATAAGCAGCCGATATGTTCCACATGTAACAAGCTGTTTCCATAAATGCGGTCGCCCCTCTTAGCTCTCCTAATAATACCTTAGGTCTGTGGCTCCTGCTGGCTGGCACAGTTCTTAAATGTCATTCATCACAAGAGGGAACAACTAATGACTGTGAGCACTGTCTGAGAAACTAGTTTCTCTGAAGCCCATTTCTCATTGAAAATTCTTTAGTGGGTGGAAGTGAAGAAGAAGTCCAAACTTACTGCAGCTTTGAAATTTGTGTTTAGGAAAATATTGCAGTCACAGAACTATGTAACTGGTGTCAGCAATCTAGAAATGTGATTATGGATGTAGCCGAGCAGGGAGAGGAACCAGAGCAGATCAGCACACAGAGGGGGCACTTTGAACTTCCAGTGGATCTGCGGTCCAGAATTCACAGCTTGATTCCACAATGCTGCTTTAAAACAGACTACATATGTGCAGCATAAATGTGGAGATGAGGGGGTTTGCGTGTAAGTGTGTATTTGTGTGTCCACATAAAGGTAGTGTGGCATGAGGAAGCAAATGGAGCATATCCCTATTAGAATAAAGCCAAATATTAGATGCAGAAAGCTGACAAGCACCCCATGATTCCTTGATACATTGAAATACCCCCCACAGTCTGAAAAATAAAGAACACTAAGAATTCAATCCAGCACAACAACTCTAACTAGCTGTAAGTAGTACATTAGTGTTGAAAAAAAGTTTGTCTTGCATATTTTTGGTAGCTCACGACTCCGTTACTGAACGAATGATTTTGTCAGACTTAAAAGCTCCACGATTTCATATAATGATCTGTTTTCAAAGATGTATGTTCCAAAGCCAAAACCGTTGACTGGAAGGGATGATGATCAGAAAACAAAGGACAATTATTAGAAAAATGTATGACATTTATGCTTTGTATCAGTCAGCTATTTGCAATGAGACAAAATATTTTCCCAATAAATTAATAAGAAACTCAAGTAAAATATTTCTAAATGATTTATGCATCACTCTGGGGCTGTAACGACATGGCTATCTTGGAGGTTAACAGATGGTGTCATAAAATGAAATAGGCAACACCCTTAAAACATACTCAGACACCGAGGACATTTATGTCTCCAAAATCATTTTCAGTGCCTCCAAGGAAGAAGGGCAAACATCAACTATGAAGTGTGCCGCCAGGGTGAAAACCAGTTAACTAGCTCATTTCTGACTGCCTGTCATGTCCGTTGCAGACGTGACTGGGCATTCATGCAGAAATTAACAGTCGAATGAGACTCTTGGCTATATAAAAACAAGTATGATTGTATCAACCTGAGAACTTAAATTGAAATAATGACTTGTGACTGATTATCTTAACAGAATACCAGTGAGGTCTTTGCCTAAAAACAGCTGATAGGGATTGTGTGATTTTTAAAATCCTTCTTGGTTCCATTTCTCACTGACAAGTGGCATTTGTTGGCAGAATGAAGGGTGGCTGAAAGTGGTGTGCAATAACACTTGGAGTCTGAAGAGATTATTCTTACAGTAAAACATCACCTCAGCTTTCCTATCACTCGCTGTAATTCTTTGTAGGGGAAACAGGCACTTACATTTTCTGTGCTTCTAAAAGCTTAAGTTTCATTTTGTAGCCTCTCTTTTGGTTAGATGCTCACATCTTCATGGAGGACATTAACACTTGATAATCACATCAAAAGGAAAAGAGAGCTGAGGAAGAGAATTTTCTACAATTGCTTGTAACTTTCAAACATTATGAGAGGTATTTCTTTAATATTTTAGATGTTACCTTTTAAATTGAAAATACATTTAAAATGAGTTGTTTTTTCCAGGGGAAAAAGGAATCAGTACAGACAAGTCGTAACAGTTTATTCGCTTTGCTGTAGGAGCATGAAAAATGGATCCAACACAGTGTCAGTCATCAGTTTACTGTCACCTCATTGTTGATTCACTGAGAACTACTGTTCACAATTTGTGTCTCTTCTATACAAGATTTCAAGCCTAAGCTTTCAAGGAAGTATTTACAACCTGTGAGACATTTCTAAGTTCATACTGGCTTCGACCATAACAAAAAAGAGCAGTTGGATCTGCTCCTTTGTGCTTGTGTTAATTGGCCGTCTTACACAGCAGAAAGCAAAGGGGCCATGGGAGGAGTCAGAGATCCACAAGCACCAGGCCCCACTTCCCCTTTCAAAGCTTTCTCTTGACAATGTTGTGGCTTCGTTGGCAACTGATAATAATAACAGAATAATTCCTTTATATTGAAGGTCTTTATGTTTCAGCTGATATTCAAAGTAATTGGAAATGACGAACATCATTTACTGTGAAACTAAAGGTTTATATTGCTGATTAAAAAAAAAAAAAAAATCTGTACTCATTTAGTCTTTGATCAGCTTACACACCACAGATACAGATATCACCTGAAGCTAACAGATTGTAAAAACGATGGTCGGGATCAAACGTATCCATTCAAATATTTTTGATTGCTACAAGTTACAAACATTAATATCAATTTACCTATCAGTGTTTAGTAACTCGAAAGTACTGGCGGCTTATCAGGGATGTGGTGGGGATTCTCTGCATTACGTAGTTAAGATCTAGGTTTCTGCTGTCGAAATGGAGGAGGTCATTGAAAGGACACCTCAAAAAGTCGCTCGTCTCAGGAGGGAGGTTGAATGCAGGCAAAGAAAAAAGCAAAAAAGCATAAAGACAATGACATCAAAGATCTAGTGTGGAGAGGAGCTTTGCAATAACAGCAGTTGATATGCAGTCCATGGCACACAGTGTACTTTGACATGTGGATTTATGGGTCTCAGTACGCCAACTTTTCTGTGTTCTGCCTCATTTTTCATAAAATCTTTGAAAGCACTGTCATTTTGAAAGGATAGGAAACCAGGCCATCTTCCTTTGGACTGCGTTATCTAATCTGACTCTCATTCTTATTATGGCCATTAATGTTATGTTGAATATGCCATGCTTTTCTCATAACTGCACATGTGCATCAGATATACAGATGCTCAGATCCTTACTGTCAGGTAATGGGACAGTTGGACTGCCATAACTTTTTGGATATAAGTAACAAGCAGAAATAATAAAAGAAAATGAATTACAAGACTACCATGCACATAATGAGTGGTCTGTTCATTGCTCCATAAAGCTGGGCTTAGGCAGTATACAGAAAACTGAATGCAACGACCCATGTTAGACCAGAGTTTGAAAGATACTTGTAACTACCATTCAGTGCTACCCTGTCCTCGGCTATGAGCAGTTAAGAAAAGCTGATAGACTGAATTAGACACAGGCACCTTGTGTGGAAGAGCAGCAAGATCTTTACCACAGCCCACACTTTGAGTACACAAAGGCAAAAAACTCTGGTGTCAGCAAATGTCTCCTGCTTCCACAAAAAGATCCAACAAGATAAAGCTCTGAATAAAAAGTCTGACTGGTACCATGTAAATTTCACAAGACAGAAAGTTAGGAGCCCTGCTTAATAGACATATAAATATGTCTAAGGTATGTCAAAGCTAACAGATATAATATAGAAGTTACTGCTGGGATTTTACAGTCGTACTCTAAAATGATACTGAGGGCTATGCATTAGGAATTCTAAATCCTGAGCAGCATATATGAATTCTTTGTTCCTACAAACACATAAATTACATTTAACTTTCCGTCAATTCCAAGCTGTATCTCTGAGCAGATGTAGAAAAATCTCATCAATTCATTGACAGAATTTAATTGAGAGTTTGAAGCCTGCAAAAAAGTAAAGTTTATAAATGCTGTTTTTTTTTTTATTTAGTGTCTGCAGGACAATGAAGTGTTAGGCAAGAAAAAGAAAAAAGAAAAAAAGAGGAAGCTGCTGCTGCAGAGGGAAAATCATGCAACTCTGTTATAATGCTAAAACTGTGGTGGTTTGAAAAAACGTATTCACGGCCACTAACTGCAAATTATGAAAATCTAAGATCCTTTTTTCTGTGGTAAATATTAAAGGATAATTATTGTTTTGGTTTTTTTTTTGGTTGATTTATCTTTAAATTAATCTTATCACAGTTTACAAACAGATAAAACAGAAAATAAAGATTAATTATAAAAACACATTTGGGCTGAGACAGCACATTTATTTCTCCCTAAATGAGAATATAGGAAATGCTGCAATTTTCTGTGAGTTGGCATCTCACTTCACAGAGTCAATCTGACACTTCTAAATTAAGTAGCAAGTATTTGAATGACAAAATTAAAAGGAGAAGAATGATGATGAGGATAAATAACTGGCAAGGGAAAGAAAAAGTGAAGTGAAAAGTACAACAGCTGAGGAGAAGAGAGGGAAGACAGAGAAGGCTGTGGAGGCTTCAGGCAATGCCATCTGTGGGTGGATCTGCAAAGGCGGCATGCCACACACCTGTGTGGGACTGCCTCTGAGATAAGGCCCTCAGCACAATGGCCCCATAGCCACCTGTGCTGCCAAACAGGTGTGAAGCCCAGCCAATTAAACTATTAGACAAACACAGGCCTTTGGGAGCAAATTAGCAGGCAGCACAAATATCAGAGGAAAACAAAAAGCAGTGGTAAGCACTCACAGTGAAGAACACAACACTTTGTTAGGCAGACCCTCATTTCACTGTACAGTCAGGACTTTGAACTTCAACGAAGAACTGGATTTAACATTTCTTAACAACGTGTTTTGAATCTTGAGCATGAAAATCCGTATAAGAATATTTCAAATTGATAAGCACGTGTTAAAGATCGAGGCTATATTTAGCTACCATCAATCAGAGTGGCACTAATACATTTTTAGTCATCAATACATAATACATGTGGAGGGTATAAAGTAGACAGAAAGGCTAGACCCAGGTAAGAGTACAAACTGCAACCGATTGTAAAGTAGTTCTAAAACATTATTCATGTAAGCTTTTAATTTGAAATGGACCTCCTGATATTATAAAGTGTGGTAAGAAGAAAAGGCCAGAACTGATTTAACTTCTCCAGGAGCCCAGCCATAGATACCTGCCATTTATTCTATTTGGCATTCTGTTTGCTTTTCTGTGTGTAAAGTTATCAGAAAAGAATAAAAGAAAAAATATTCAAGATATTACTAAATATGCCTTTGTATCTGCTACCTCTGTGCAGCACAAGGATAGATTATTTGACGACTGATTACAATGAGAGTAATACTGTTCTCAAAAACCATTCATAAGTTTTAAAAGCAGCAACGCTAAACCTTGGCCTTGTAAACAGAGAAAAGCTGAATCTGTCTAACAAACAAGTAACCAGCTGGTGGCATTTCTGCATGGATGGTAATCTCATCTCAGCCTTGGGGTCCTTCAAAAAAGGAATGGATGCAATCATTTGAAAATCGAAATTATGAAAATGCATCACTACCTTTTTCATCCATCCATTTTATTTAGCTGCTTAGTCATATTCGGGGTGGCTTGGGGGACAGGATCCTATCGGTGCCACTAACTTACAGGCCGAGCACCCTTTAAACATGTTCATTTAATTTGGTTAATTGTTTGTTTGTTTTTTTCCAATTAAAGACATATCAAACTCAGTTACTGATATAATTCAGATCTGGGTTGACATAAATATTAGTCATATTCAATACAAATGATATCAATAAATTAAAAAACATATCTTGCATTCATAATAAAGATTATGCTTTTTTTCCCAGGGTCTTGGCCATTTCAGCAATGCAATTCCAAACCATGTTATGGAGGCATCACAGGAGTGTCGTTCAACAGAAAGCAAGTCTGGGAGCTTAACTGACCTACCAGCATAAAAGACCTATCAATATTTCAAATATTCAAGGCAAACAACCAAAGCGAGGAGATCTGAAAGTGCAGCTGACCCAAGTTGCCAGATATAAGGAGTTTTTAAAGTTTTTTTTTTTTTTCCTCCCAAAAGAACGAAAGAGCGTTTAATTGATTGGTAATTCATTGCTTAGTCTTAGGTATATGTGATAGTAACCTAGCTGATACAAAGGTTACATTACCATAGGGAAGTCAAATATAGACATTTTCATCCATATTAATCATGGCCATTTACATATATTAGAAAGGACTTCAGCCATACTTAAAAAAACTGAGTCACTTTCCCAGAGAGAAGAATAAGAGGCAGTAAGACAAGTACATGATGTGTTAGTCAACATAGTTCCTCCCTGCACACACCAAATAGGGCTCCCTGGGAAACCCTAACCATCAGTTAGAGGCAACTCCATCATCGAACTGGACAAAGGGTCAGTCTGTATCAACATCCTCAAGGCAACCCTCCTCTCAGTTAGGCACCCTTGGCACATGTTGGACTTCTAGAGATTAAAGGCCCTCGACGTCTTACTAGAGTGCCCGTATCAGTGTCATAGCCCTGCGATTACTCAATTATTGCTCAACTACTTCCATGATGCAAAATTGGATTGAATGGAGAAAGAAAACGGATGGATGTTAAACTACTTACCAATCCAATATGCTATTTTACATACACAAGTAAACTGGATCTTGTTCTGAACACTCACGGCTTCATCACCTTCTACTCACGGCTTTGACATTAGGGGTCATAGTTGCCATATGTTAAGCAGAATAAACTAAATCTCAAGAAAAACCTGCAGTCTGCCCTTTTTTCTTCAGTTGGATCCTCCAGCATTGGACCCAGGTTCATTCTCTTTTAATGTCTATGTCTCAGGAGGAAGCATCAGACAGACCATCTAACTACTGCTTCACCTCTGATCACTGTATGGTCTGCCAGTGCAGCCACTGAATCTCTTTTGTGCAGCAAAAAAGTTTGCAACTGCCTTGTTGGTCAGACAAGAGCAGCCTCTCTTTTTTGAATTCCCATCACAAAGTAAATCAATGCTTTCCCCTAACCATTATTTGCTGCGGCGCTGGAGCTAAATGAATGTGATCCTTGTTCAGCTTTGCAGTCCGTTCTTTTCAGACACATCCAGAATCTCCACTGACCTTCACTGAAGCTTTGCTGGTTGAAAGGTATTAGGCTGAACACAGTGCCAACATTAAATGAAAATTGACAAAAAAAAAGTGCAGGATAAGAGTAAACACCTAAATTTAAATCACAAACATGGAGATTGATGACAAATGTTTTTGAGGTCGAAAAAGAGATTAAAATGGCAACATTTTAACAAACGGAAAAATATATTATCCAATAGTGTGATGAATTTTACGGTGACAACAGCCTTGTCTTTGATTCCAAACTGTTTAATTCAGGAATGCGGGTGGTCGGCGCAGATAAAACAGAAGCTCTTCAGTGGCTAAGCTGACAGGTCCACTCCCTGGGTCGGCATAAAAATGTGTTCCACTTATCCAGTGACCATTTAATATGCACCGCTCATTGGTTCACATTAAGAAACATCTCAACAGTGGTCTGCTGAATAATTCAGGAATTCTACTACACTAAAGGTTTCATTACATGAGAGGGGCAAATTTAGAACTAAAGCTCTCATACAGTAGTGACAGTAAAAAATGTAATCACCTAGGTAAGTAATCATAAAGGCGTCGTAATGAATGACTCAATACCCCAGAGGAGCTCAGCAGGGTAAGATGAACTGAGGGGGAAAAAAATCCTAAAATTTCATTGAAAGTAAACTAAAATGCATAATATCCCCTTAGTGCAACAAAGAAAACAGCGTGGTAGCTTGGTCTTATCTCTGTAGACACAATATTCAATATGTTCACTTAAAAGTTCTAACTTTTTTTTCATTTGATACTTTCCCATACTTTTGTCAACAGAATATCTTTGTTGATAACATCCTAAATATAATGGATTAGGAAATGAGTATCTCTGAAGAATTTACTATGGGAACTGTGCACAATATATCTAAATAACCATCTATTCTATCAGAGCATGACTTTAAAAAAAAAAAGAGAAACACTATTTTCAGATACCAATAAATATGGTAAATGATGCAGTTCGCCGTTAGTGAAAAAAGCTTCAGCCGCTAACCTGACAGGATTACTGGTGAGAGACACTCGCAGGGATTCCAGGCAATTGAGCAGCTTTTCTTCAGTGATCCCAGAGCGAAGTTCATGGACATATTCTTGGGATGAAAGTGTAGACTCGTGCTTGCTGTTCCTGAGTCCACCCTGCAAACAAAAATCAGTAGAAAGGTTATTAAAGCTTCATCCCAGTTTGAGGTAAAAACTTATGACTTACATCACCTAATTTCATAAAACACCTCCAGTACCCCTCTGAAGGGGATGAATTTATATCAACAGCATCCTCTTTTTTTTATTTATTTTTTTTTTTAAAAGGGGGGGGGGGTGAAAACAATTATAGACCAAATATATACTAAAAGGAACATTTATATTTCAAAAATAAGTGTTCACTTAATTTAGTAGTAAATTCAGTAATGTATTTTCTTCCTCTTTTTCTTTATCAGCCAGCTCTCTAATGATGGACTACCCTCTCAGTCAATGCAGGCTCTACATGCTATCTGCAGCAGCTCCTGGGCGAAGTAAATGGATTGTAGTATATAATTTCCACTGGGATATGTTGGTACGCTGATGCTTACACAATGAGACTATCTACAGCCAGGATTACACACACACACGGAGCTCCACAGGAAAATATATCTACACTCAGTCTTTGGATGAAGACTGTACCATACGTTGAGCTATTGTTTTGTTTCAGATTCACTAAATGAACCAGGCAGTCCACCGAACCTGAAAGCTTAGCAGGGAAACTGGTTTCACACCACTGTGTGCTTTACGAAAAATGTCTGCACAATTGGTAATTACTGGACTCTGTTGTTAAAATCCTAGATTTTTGGTAGGGGTCGTGTTAGGTAACACAGAGCTCATGGGGAAACATGCTCCAAACACGCTCCAGGGGCCGCATCACACATGCCTAAACCAGATCGTTTGGAAAGAATAAAAAACACTGTTTGTCCCTGAACTGCTGGTTCCCCACAAAGTGAGCTGTGCTAATAGGCAGTTTGGAAAGTAATAAGCCAGCTCATTTATCTGGAGAAAAGAGAAACCTGCTGCTCTGCCGCAATGCACAGACATGAATGAATGAACAGACCATGAATGAACCTTTTTTGGGGGGTTTTATCTTGTGAGGTGACAAAAAAAAACAAAAAAAAACAAACAGAAGCAACAACAAGCTAGCTAAAATGTTCTTCCTTCACCGTAATCTGAGCTCATAGTTTGACTGAGCGAGTAACTACAAGAAGAATAGGATTAGTTTGAAAAATATAGTCGAATCCATATTTCTGACACTTCTAAAATGATCTGGGCCAAAGACAATAATTATATATAATCGTTCATTTGAATTATAAAACAATGTTTCAGTCATGTGTTCACAAGTATGAGAAGGTAAACAAATATTTTTAATATATTTATCCACTATCAGATACCGTCAGGAATTAGAATAATTTCACCAAACTGTTGTCTAAACATTTATAACCTCTTTAAACAAGTGGAAAGAGTTGCTTTTATCTGAATGGCTACTACTATTGTTACATACCCATTATACATATTATGCCAAAGAGGATACACAGAAAATTCCTGTAATTCCCGTTTCATATGTGATGCTTGACAATACACAAATGTTGGGAAGTGTGGATCTATACTTGATTTGAACTTCCATCTGAAAACTGGCCCACTGGGCTCTTGCAAACATGTTCTTTCTGGCACATTGCATCATGAAATAACTCATTTAGTGAAAGCACATTTAGAAGTTGTACTGTGGACAGATCAAGAGGGCTAATCCCCTGGTGAGTGTAAGGTCGGAGCCATGGAGTTCATTATCGAAACAGAGCCAGCATTCCCTGAACAGAGACTTACCACAACAAAAAAGCAACCTGAGCAATTTAATCAGTTGTTTAAGGCAGCGCAGCACATGTGTCGGGTCCAAAATGCGGCCCAGCACACAAGCTGTCAGGGTAATTTGTTCATCAAAAGGATATATGGCTTAATGTTAACCCATTATATCATACTTTCAAGTTGAAAGGACATTTCAAGTTGAGGGTACATTAAACACACATCATGTATCGTTCAAAAATCCTTCAAAAGTTCTGCTCTCTGATAGAAGTCAAGGCATAGCTTTCATAGATTTAAAAGCTCTGCTGTCAGCATTGGATGAGACGATACAAAAGCCAAACAAGTATTTTGAATAAACATTGGAGGAGCTGCAAGCCAGGGCTACGCCTTTGAAAGCTTCAGATTTAACGTCAAGTGACATTTTGAGTCAGTGATGGGTACTAAAAAACCCAACTGTGCCCCATCACTGACTTTGACCTCACAGAATGCAATGAGAGTTTCACAAAAGAGCACTTTACTTGACAGTATATTTGCCCCGAACCATCCAAATGTGAATAGTTTTGTACTCTTACGGTTGTGCAGTTGAACAAACCAAGTTCATTACAAATAAATATGGGAGTACTGTGTCAAAGGACACAGCGTGTTTGCCCTGTGTGCACCGATTAGTGGAATTACAAAAATATATATCTGAAACCATTTCCTCACACGACCTTGGATGTTCATTATAGAATTCCTGCACAATCAGTACCAAAACAAGATTAGCAAGGCTATGAACAAAGTATCAAAATATAATCACTCTAATGAGGAAGACAAAGCTGTGAACAAAGTATCAAAACAATAAACAAGACTATGAACAAAGTATCAAAATAAGTAAACAAGACTATGGACAAGGTACAAAGTAACAAAGAAATACTCACTAGGAATGGGCAAAAACTCAGGAGGCCCAAAGGCAGGGAACGGGATCAAAGGCAAGGCAGGGGATAACTATGAACGAGACAGGCTCTGTGGTCAAGGGACGAAACACACTCGCACAAGACAAGGGGAAACGAGGACTATTTAAACACATGAGGGAAAGGAACCCCAGGTGTACACAATAGGTAATCAGGGAGACGACCGGACTGGTGACACAACAGGAAGTGCAAGTGACCTGAAACAAGGGGATGCATCTTTCAAAATAAAACAGGAAATGACAAGACAACATGGAGACATGACAAAAACACCAACAAAAGGTTGTAATATTATTTTCTGGCTTTTTTGGAGAGAAATGTGTCGACATTTGAAAATAATAACTGGATAAAAGTTTACATTACTTTAGATAACTGTGTCTCTTTTAAGCTGTTGTGTTAAAATTATATGACACTGTCATCCCTCAAAGAAAACAGACTAAATGTGCTTTTTATGAATCATTTAATATCTGAAGAATGGATGATATGGGAAGTAAAACGCAGTTTCAAGTGTAAGAATGCTGCCTGAATTTGTGTGATTCCAGTTTTGGACATGGGTGATTATGTAACTGCATTTTCAAAACAGTACTTCCTCAGTAATGGGCAGTGGGAAGCAAATACATCAGTCCCTTTTTATTTATCTCCCTACCCCTCAGTAGTTCCCAGCAAGCATACCGCTATGTCCAGAAAAGCCAGAGCTCTTGTTTCACCACATGTTCTGACCTCTGGAAACCAAAGACACTGACCATAAACTGTTTTTTCATGACCCTACCCCAGATCAATAAAATCCTTTGGGATAATATCAACATTACACCACCATACTGGCAGCGGAGAAGGAGCAGTAGGGGAAGTGGGGAGTGGGGCAGCTACCTGCCAGTCTCTGAGTAATGAGAACTTTTTCTGTCAGACACACCGAAATGGTCAAGAAAAGCAGTGAGGGAAGATTCAGGGAAGGAGAGAACTGCCTGTGTTGTTGGAGATGAAGTTTTAAGATGTAATAAATTGAAGGAGCAAAGGGTGTGTCACGGTCAGAAATAACAAGAAAAAAAAAAACATAAAGAAAAAGAGTCGGGGAGAGGACAAAGGGAAGGACCATCATGAGAAGCTGCAACCCCAACTGCAGAGGACAGGCACATCCTTTTGACCACAGCCTTGAGCCTCATCTCCTGCCACTTATTGAATCCCCTATTTGTCGATAACAGTATTTCCTGCCAAAGAAAATAGTGCTGGGAGCAATTACTTCAGCGAGCCTGTCAATTTCATTTTGCGGGGTTAGGGGAGCACTGTGGACCATTCTCTCTTCACCTCTGTCTCCCTTTCTGTATGCCACAGGGAGTGACAGAGGGCTTTGCCGTCATTCGAGGGAAGAACAGGGAGACAATGCCAAGGTGGCTGCACCTCCACATGTCATCTTCACCTGTAATGAGCCTATAACAAGCTGGCACCGTCCTCAGTGCCAGGTGCTCAGCCCACTCAGGCAAACTGATAGATACATTATTCAGCTTCTTTGTCAGCTCACTGGAAAACCACATGAGCAGCAACATGCCTGGCCTGAAAGCTTGTGCTGGTTCTATGCCCCAGCGTCCAGGCCAAATATTTTTCCACCATTCAATCCACCTGGCTTTTCTCTATCTCCAACAGACAAATGCACATTTTGCTCAGTCTTACAATCTTGTCTCAATGTTTTGTAACACTTTACAACAGTTAATCTGGTCGGGCAGTTAGCAGGTTATGTTAGAATGGTTTCTCATAACAGAGGCAAAAATCATTTTGAAAAGATTTGAGTGCCCCCTCTCAGCTTCAAATGTATCCATTTGAGTTAAACACATTCGCTGATGCTGTAGGTAAAAAGAAATCGCTACACTTAACTGATTACATGAATTTGACAAACTTGGTCAAACAATGTGAAAATATAGCTTATCCAGTATGATACTGGGTCAATAAATTTGCACAGAAATTATTAGTTTCCTGCATCTTCTTTATGCTTTCCTAGTGGAGCCAATAATAGCTCTGACTTTTGTCGAACACTGTCCCTTGGATGTAATGAATCAATTAATAGTACCATACATGGTCTCATCCTCCGCCACAAAAAAGACAGAAACTTAGAAATGACTGGAAAACTTAATTCTTCCTTCTTTGTGTGCAATTAATGAAAATTACTTGAGCACTCTGCTGCTGAGAGTAAAAATAATAAAGATAGAATCTCGGCAATTAGAGCATATTAATCCTCACGATAGGCATGTTATAACTTAATTTCCTGTTCATTAGGGATTGATAGATAAGCTGATAGAAATGACATCACAAGAATGCATAATAGACAAACTGCAGACTCGCACATGCCTCCCGCTTTTCTGATATGACCCATAAATGACCACTGTCAAATGAAATGTTGCAAGGAATCAGGTTTGCAAACACAAGCTGAGCAAAGTAACAGTAGTTATAAAAAAAAAGAGCAATCCTACAGTTAACACAATCTAAAGTCTAACATGTGAGTGAGGCAGCAATGATGGTAAAGGTCAACGGGAACACGGATCAGTTGAGATGCTGCTTGGCTGGACAATGACTTTTCCCGAGCCCCCCCTCCCTTAAAGGACTGAGTTCTGCTGCTGGCAGATAAGACATTTCATCTAACCACCAGGGCGCAGGGCCCCCGGCACAGTGGGGGATTTCCCAGCAGACCGTGTGGCAAGGCATTTCATCTCTGTTTCTCATCATCCATCTACAAGTCAGTCCTTTTACTTCTTCCTTAATTCACTCTATTTTTTCTTCCCTGTTTCTCACTCTCACCATAGTGAGGTGTTTTTGAACCTTGGATGACAGCTACAAAGAAATGTGCATTTATCTGTACACGGCAGGGGCTCCCACCCCCCCCTTTTTTGTTTTTTTCTTCCTCATTCTTCTTACTGTTCAGGTCTGAAAACAAAATCTACTGGCAGCTTTAGCCTCCCATATCTGGGTAACAACAACTTGGTGATAACGGAAACAATTAGCCCAACGACATCCAGCGAATAAGCTGGCCGGTGCTATTACAGCCATTAGTTTACTTGGATATATCACTACTGGGGCAATTTAGTAAGAAACACACACCACGGCCACTGAGACCTTGGAGTGTTTGTTCCGATCACTACAGTTGTGAGGACGATACACTGGTGACAGAAACCAGAAAGAGAGATAGGGAGCGCTTGCAAAGGCAATCTTTTACAGATAGTGATTTGACTGTGGTGAAAGGGAACATGCTCAAAAGGTCAGATGTAATATTTAACACTGAATAAGAATGGAAATATGTTTATTCAGACTTAGAACATATTCAGGGAGAGAATTTCTCACAAAAAATTCATGTTTCCACTCTCGAAAAAATAATAAATCAACAGGACTCCTCTTTGTCCAGGTTTTAGGTGGCATAAATATGTGTTTCAGACGCCATATAAAATGCATCCAGAGGACTGTGGAAAAGGATCACATTTCTTCTCTTCTTTAACACTTATTCTTACTAATATTTGAGAATTTACTATTTATCTGTTTTCAGATGGAACAGACAATATCAAAGTAACAAAAATAATTAAATAAATAAGATAAATATAATGTAATACGAAAGTCATTTGTCAAGTGTTACTGTAACAATATGCATGACATGTATTTCTTTATATCCACATAGGGCCTTTGCAGCTTTCACTATTTAAAATCTGCAGTTGAATTCTGTTGATCAAGAAATTGGAAAACTACAGTGATTGCGTTCTGCCCTTTTAGAGGGCTTGATTCATTTCTTCCCTTTCACACTTTTGCTTTTCAGCTTGCCTGAATGTTCAAGCTTTAGAAAAAAACACAAACAACAATCATCTCTGTCCTAGTGGCCCTGTCCTAAACGTAAATACATAAAAGGGAAGCAATAGGCAGTCAGCATAAATCC
This sequence comes from Menidia menidia, assembly GCA_907169785.1. Taxonomy (NCBI): domain Eukaryota; kingdom Metazoa; phylum Chordata; class Actinopteri; order Atheriniformes; family Atherinopsidae; genus Menidia; species Menidia menidia. The sequence goes on from CAJRST010036666.1 coordinate 5,919,926, forward strand.
TTGAGCTTTAATCCTGCTGAAAGCTGACCTGCAGTGCACCATTATCAGTGTATTACAGAGGAGGAAAATGTTTCTGTATCCATAAAGAAAGCAGAAATTCCTCATCATCAGAGCAGGGTTAAAGCTGTCATCAGTGGCGAGTAAACATAAAGGTTGAAGTGACACTGAAATTGCAAAAGCTGCTCATTAAAAGTCAACTCAATAAATAAAATAAAAATCCCAATACACAGGAGTTGTTTGAAAATTTAACAACTGCAAAGACTGACTAAACAAATATATATTTTGGGTAAGAATGTGTATCAAAAATACCTCCAATGGCCTAATTCCACACCCTAATTTGTATTGATGTTTTTACGGGGGGAAGACACTCATCAACACAGTGTGATAAAGTGATATGTTCAAAAACTGCTGCACTCACATTAAAGCTTATCATTGTAAAATTGTGACTGAGGATTCTGCCTCGCACTCCTCACCTTACTCTTAAGATACAAGAATATGAAAAATATCCAATGATTTTTCGTGTAGGGATATGATTGAGCTCACTATTTGCTTTTGGTTGAGAGAAGTAAAAAAGTAAATAATTCAGAATATGTGGAATGACTGGAGGATATCTAAAACTCATATTATCCAAGGCAAACTTGCTCTTGGCCATAGAAATGGGACCGATCTTAGTGCTCCTACATGATCCCTTAAACTGTAATGTCTGAAACCAGTCTGGCTACAACTTTGCCTTGGCTCTATTGATTATTTTAGGCTGCACAGTAACACTTGTTACACAGATAGATGTGGATGGCATACAATTTAAAAAATGCACAGAAATCAGAAACACATATATACGCATATTTGTATATATGTGTTACAACGTAAAGCTTATTATTGCCTGACAAAAGTGAAAGCTGGAGTCACAAACTGTGTGCATAGTGTGTTCCAACACGTATTCCTGGGTGTGAGTGTATATGCGGTCATATGTGTGTGTTCTTTTTTTTTTTGGGTTGTGTTTGTGATGGGTTCAGAAAAATTCCCTGAAGCACCTCCTGAGCTTTGCAGGACTCATGTCTGCACTGAATTTCAATGACACTTCGATAAAGATAGGAGCAGATGTCAGCCTGCTCTCAGGAAAATCAGGTACAAGGCAGTGAAAAAAGCAGGGGGAGTAAACTACACACCAGTCACAGAGTGATGTCTGGAGTTATGCAAAAGACTAATAAAAGAACAGGTTTAACTTAAGCTCTAATAAAATATGTTTTTTATGTTTTAAACTAGGTTTGCACATTTTTCTGTACATGCATTTATTCTCCACATTATTACTGATCAACTGGGGCTTTTTTTGGCCAACTGCAAACTTACATTCGCCATCGCCATTGTCCTCCATTAACTCAACGCAGAAATAAGACCTTGCAATGACTCATTCAAACTGCTTTCAAGATAATCCACAGCACTCCAATCGCTCACCAATCAATTCAAGGTCAGTGAGTAGCTCAATACTGTCCCAAAAGTTTCCAAAAAACACAGAGATGACGTAAGTCAAATGTAAATAAGGCGAGAACAATTAGTAGCGTTTATGTAAAGTGACAAATAATTTCATGGAAGAAAAGCTGAAAAGCACAGCAAGTCTTTTTTTGCAATTGTTTTTCCAAACCTTCAGAGCTGTGGCAAAGGAGGTTAACAAGTGAGTTGTTAAGGAGGTTAAGTCACACAGGATCTAATTTAAGTTTTCACTGTGGTCTCTGCTGCATTGATTGCATTGTGAAGGCCTAATGAACTATGTACTCGGCACTCTTGTTTCCAGCTCTGGGAACTTGGGTATAACGCCGAGCTGCAACTACTGACAAAGTTTGGGGAATGACTGAAAAAAAGGCAGAGTCTAAAGGCAGAGAATGAAAGCTAAAACAATGAATAAATGAGCAAGTGCACTGATGTTGGTTTTTAATGAGTGTCCTGTGTTGTATGTTTCTCTGTCCTGCTCAACTGAATCTCTCCAAAAGGGACTAAGCTTGATAAATCATATATAGAGCAAGCACACTATCTGGGCAAAAGGTCCAGGTTAGTCTGACATTTGCTTCTCCAATACTTTCCCTAGTGATCCAACTGAATAAGTCCTTTTTCGAACAACAAGCAATACTTCAAATATGTCATTTTGACTTAAAAAGTAACAAGAGATTTAGAGTGTACACAGTGAGACGCAACAGATCATGAAAACTCTTAAAGAAGTCAGAGAAGTGAGTTTTCAGATTTCTTGACATGTTCTCTGTGCAAACTTAAATCTGAAACCTCACAAAGCACAACCTCACAAATGATTATCTGCTAAATGTATGCGCACACAGCAAAACCGTTCATACAGTTGGTTGTATGTCGATTTGTTGTAAATGATTTAAGTTAACAAGTTAACAATTTTCCATTAACCTGGACTATTTGAGTCATTTCAGGGACGACTTACCTTCAAAACTGGTCAAAGTCACAGTCTTGCTTTGCACTGGAAATGCTGAAAGTAATATTCATCCTTAACTGTACAAACAGCGTGGAAACACGTTAAGGATTACACAATGACACCTTAAGTGCCAAAGGCATCTAATGCTCCCTGTAACTTTAAATCTCTGTTATTTTGTAGAAAAAGATTAACTTAGCACATTTCTTTGTGACAAGTCATGCTTGGTGGGCCCATCTGAATTCATGTGCTCCTGCCTATGAGATACTATGCCTCTTTACCAGAAAAGTTACAAAACCAACAAGCCATCATTTTTCCATCATCCTGTGAGGACAAACTGCAGACAATGTGCAATAAATAACAAAGAGGGGAAAAAGTCAAGATGATTGAGGACAAAAACTGGGCTCAGGTAAAAATGACTTGGCAGAGACATTAATGATGTCCAATCCCTACACAGGTTCTGTGGGCAGACTCTGATGGAGGCGAAAACCATGATTTATAACAACGACAGTCCTGGGAGAATGTAGCAGTCGTGCCAGGGCTAGGATGGGTGGCATGCAATTTTCTTTGTAGCTGCATACATGCATGCATTTGCTGGACTTCTCAGTTTGGATGGGGTTGTACGCTGAAATAGACTGAGTTCTAATCAGATAAACACATATGAATTTAGACACAAATGCATTCAAACAGAGCAAGAAACAGCTCTGCATTCCCTGAGCCTCTGAGCAGTGGGCTGGGTACACAGGATCCCGTTATTATTTCCAGAGCAGTCAGCTTTGATCTCCTTCTCATGTCTGCAGTGGGGTTGTCTGGTCTCTAATAACCACATATACATTTCATCTCCTCTTCCCTGTTAGCTGGATAAATAGGATTTCAAATTGTCTGGTCGTAGCCCATCAGAAGGAAAACGTAATCTACGAAATATCTTCCCATGAAAAAGCCGCACTGAGAGATTATCTTCTCATCACAGAGACAGCACATCTAACAGAAAAGGGTGAAAGGGGTGAGCTGTACAGAAAGTGGAACGCCATTCTTATGTGTGAAGGTGGAAGCACATGTGCAAGGTAGAAAATGTACTTCTTCAAAAGTGAGAATCTACCTGGTGAGGATGGATAACAGCTCAAATTCACAAGCCGCTCAATTTATTGGTATTACTATTTTTTCCGATTCATGGCTGCACTATTTATGCACTATTTTTTATTCTGTTCGTAGTAATAATTACAGGATTTTCTATGCACTTTACATGGGTCAGTAGACAGCTCTCATTGTACTGCTGCACATTGCATGTTGGCACAATGGCAAGAATCTTATCTTAAAAGTGTTGCATTAATTCCTTCGTGCCATCATCTGGTAAGATAACATCCAGAGTGTGAATGCACATGACTGAGTCTTTGTATGTTTGTGTGCATCAAAAGAGAGCATCGTCAAAACACTTTTTTTTTTGAAAATGAGGACAATGCAGCAGTTTATGTGCCAAACCAACTGAGCCTTTCTTCTAATAAAGCTGAATTGAAGACATTTACACTAAGGTCTCCAGAAAGAAAAAAGATTTCTTCTGATATCTCCACAATTACACTGACTCCACTGAGAGGTCGCAGTCCATTCAAAGGCAGTAGAAATACCTATTCATCAACGGGTCTGTGTCCAGGCCCTGCCTAATAACAGATGGAGAGATCTTTAATGGTCCATAAATAAAGGCTCCAAACTTGAGAAAGCACTTACATCAGCAGACCAACAGCTAAACGAAGTCTCTCCCAGGTTGAGCTTGACTACTCCAACAAAGCAAGATTAATTTGACTGTTGAATTGAGGGCGATGCCCCAGCTATGGCACACTGCCTGGCTGGTGGTGAGGGGCAATAGCGCTTTCCATGCACAAGCATCATTTCTAAATGTCAACAGTGTAGTATTACATGGAAAATAAGAAAATTGGCTCCACAGCTTAAGTGAGAAGAACACGCAATTCTTCACCTGGCTAGGGAAACTACTGCAGTGTGTCCAAACCAATGGCCAGATATAATTAATCTAAAGATAAATGGATAGCTAATGTGTCAGAAGGCCATTCAGATAACATCTTAATTTTTAAACTCATATGCAGTTACAGAACAGAACCATCAAAAATATTGGGTATAATAAGAAGAAGAACAATTACAGCTCTGTTCCAGTTTCATGTGCAGGGGCAATTTAGATTGTGAAAAGAAAAAGAGCATTAGTAAGTGGACAATGGTGAATCCATTAGCAAAAGATTAATTAACAAGATATTGATGATATAATTTCAGTGAACTAGAATAATATTACCATTAACAATAAAACATAAGGTATCATTTAACACACTGAAACTCGAGCACACACTGAACACAATATGTGACCTTGGGGGAATTAATTAAAATCCTCACAACTGCAAAAATGAAGATGAACGCAGCATGTGAGACTGCTCTGGATTGGGAAAATTGGTAGGATTGGCTGGATTTTTATACATACACAATTACATTTCTATTAATTTCCAGGACATTTCATTAAAAAAAATCATGAACACCGACTCTTTTCTTTACTTCCCACACATCTAACCCTACAATTTACCTTAACCCTGAGCCTTAGCTTATTCTCATTTACAGGGAGTCGTCAACTGCTGTTTTGCATACACACACTTTGTGTGTGTACACAAACTTTCTTTTGGGACCGGTGCCATAATGTTCAATCACAGCCAAGAATGAGCATAGAAGTCTGCATACACTGTTAGAAGAAGCAGAAACGAGGTAAGTACTAAGACCCATGCTGATGACACTCACATTTACGCCCTGTGTGAGATCTCCAATTTACACTTAATTTCACCCATGAGATCTCGCAACTCACAACTCCAACTCGCTTTGAGAGTTCAGCATGATATCACAGTTTTGATCACTTAGTCCCCTTTTGTTTGACCAAATTATTAAATTAGTGTGGGCACAAAAGCTACTTAGATAGGGAGAGGGAAATGTAATGGCTTGGATTTAAAAACAACCTGTGGCAAAATTAACACAGCACGTTAAACTGACACTAAAAGGTGTCCACTGTGTAGCACCTGGGGAACTCAGCAAAGATTTTTCTCTCTAACACACACACACACACACACATACACACACACTTACAGAGAATCCTTGTTTGTCAGTGACAGAATCTGTAAATGTGTCTGAAAATTGAACGATTTGAGATGTTAAGGAGTTGAACCATTTAAGCAGAGGCTTCTGCAGTGCTGGTTTCCTTTTTGTCCCAAACTCCCCACCTCACCACACACTGACAGGTGTGACCTTTCAGCGATGCTGGTAGCAGCCTCTCTCGCCCCCAGACAGTAGGCCTGGATTAGTCACCATCTCTGAGGATTGTGGCGCCCTGCACGAGTGCACATGTGAGGCCAAAACTCTCCAGCACGGCCGAAGGCCCTGCTATGAAAAATAGAACACCTAATGCCTGGAGATAGATACATTCATCAAAGACCGGGGCCCCCGCCTGCCTGCTTTGTGTGCTGCCTTCCCTCCTGAGTCTCTATTCAGAACTGAAATGCAAAAGCAACTCACTTATTTCACTCTTAAAAGAGGGACAGTGCTATTTGTTACGACTTCCGTACAGGTGTTTGTTTAATATCTTCATCCTCAAATCAGAAATTTTATATCGAGCACCATCACCACTTCATTCAGTAATGTAGACTGTCTCTGCTGGGCAACGTTCAAATTACAATTGCAAGAAGACCAATAGGAAGACCAAGAGAAGACCAACATACCTGGGGGAATTGTAGCTATCCCAACTATTGCCAAGCAGCCAGACCAGTTAACCTCTAAAGTGAACTACCAAACCTTGGGGTATAGCTTTGTAATGACATCGCTTCCTCAATATCTTTGCTCTATCCTCTGTTGATCCTGTTAGGTCAAAAAAATAGTATGGTAGAAGTATGGCCCAACAAGTGTTCGTGGCAAAATACAAATCAAGGACTGGGAGAGACATCTTTTCCTTGGTTTTTTTCAAATTACACTTTACCAAAAAGTGGTTAGGTTGATGCAGGGAGTTGGTAGGTCATTGGAAATATCAAAGTTTAAAGGTTCAGTGGTACGAGAATTTATACTTTGCCTGGAGGAAAGGATAATGTTAGTGAACTTTCAGAGAAAATAGCAAGTATAGCTCAGATCACACATGGATATCAGAAAACCAACTTCATGTAGTATAGCCATTTCTTCAATATATGCTAAATTCAAATCTCTCATCTACTTCTCTCGTCTTCCGCTTTCATTTACTAATGAAAAAGCTATTTTGATACGCAGCGGTCCAAAAGATTGAGCTTCTTTTCATGGGTGAAGGTGATTTTTCATACAGGGTCTACATAACAAACATAGCACAATGTGCCAAAGGCTATCCGGCAGGATTCAGATGCACACAGCGTATCTGTCAGTAGCACCACATTTCCAGGTGCCTCATGGGGCCACTGCCTTCCTTTGTCCGACCATCCATCCTCCAATACCTCTGTTCCTCAGATGCTTATCTTCCACAGTCAAAGCCTTAAACTCAGCTAGGCCTTCAGTGACATCATGGAAGCTGACGCACCCAGTGAGTAAAAGAAAAATGTAAATACATAAAAATACGGAATACTATTCTACAGTTCAATCTAATTAGCCAATATAACCCTGTGTGTTAATTATATACTGTAGTATAAGGTAAACTACCGATGAATAGAGACGGTGTGCGTGTACAAGTTCTGTTTCACTGTGAGGTGAGGTGCTGTTTCATGTTCCCAAATGCATTTGTTTGCTCGACTGACAGAACATTGCATCAGGCATGCAGATTGTGTTTGTCTATGTGCCTTTGTGTGCTCCTGTGTGAGTTCTCTGCCAGTGCCAAGAGCTCCTCTGACATGGGGGGTATAACAGTCTTTAAGAATAGGATTTAGTTACACATAGGCAGCTCTGGCATGGCAGCTTCAAAGCAAAGGCAGGAAGAAATCCCTTCTGAACATGTGCATTTCCTTTCGTGTGCATGCAAAAATGTGTGTGCGCAATGTCTGTTTTGTCGGGGATAAACCTATTGTCTCTTTAAAGGACAGACACTGAGTGATATATGTCATGGCACACAGTATCATGAACATAAAAACATGCTTCAATGATTTCCTACATAACCATATGTATGTTAAAAATGTATAAGTGGGCAGAGTGGAGATTCTGATTGATGTCTCTGAGCCTTTTTATAGCATCTCCGTCAGCTTGAATACGGTCCAGCCCCCTCCACCACCAACTAGGAACATGTGGTATGGACAATGGATGGATGGATGGTAGCATCTCCATTCAACTTGATACACAATTTTACCTCGAATCAGGACAAGGGAGTTTTACCAGAAGCTTGCTTGCTGGACCTTAATATACTTTGCAAATTATCTCTATGAGCCTTTCAGTGCAGGAGTCTCTTGAGGGTGCCTTGGTCTCTTGTCATTTAAGGAGGCAGCAGTTGCTGTTGCAAGACAACCTGCCCACGATTAAACCACCTTCTTAGGCCACCACCAGGTAACCATATTTCATATGACCTTGGACTCAAGAGGCTGGATAGAGTGTGAAAAGAGACCATGGATGGGGTTCACATTCTGTGAAATTCAGTCCTGGCATATCCCTGTGAACTTAGACCTCAGAGCAGGGCTGTTGCTTCATCCTAGTATCTAGGATGTCCATCTCTCCCTATTTCTCCTCCTTCCCCCAGTAAGAAAATCTAGAGTTTGGAGTCCCTAAGAGCAGAAAAGGTTAGTAAAGCTTTACCACTGCAGGCCAACATATAAATCATTGAAGCAAATTCAAGCCGACACACTTTGTTTATGTCATGACTTTGCAGTATGAAGTAAAATAGTTGTAGTTGTGTATGTTTTACACATGCAAAGTCGCTTAAAAAAACCTTTTAGATGAGTGGCTAGAGCTCCTGATATCTGACTTATAATCACACCAATGTGTGATCGAACATGAACATATTACTTCCCCCAGAATCGCTCATATTTTCGTCTCATTCCATTTGGTTTAGCTGACCGTAACGATGTCTGGTTCCACTGCCCTCGCCACCCACTTCATACTGATATGCTTCCTCCAAGAATGATGAGTAGGAAAATTATTGCTCAAACTTCAGCTCAGTAGCCTATTCTCTGCCAGGCAGCCAGCCACCAAAGTTAAAAGATTTATAGTTTGATCTGAAAATTAGTTATCTAAATTTGCCTGGTGACAGGGGCAAGATTTTATGATTTTTCTGTCCAGACAGAATTCAAGGCTGCCGAGACTGACAAGGATGAAATGAAGGAGTCTGCCAAGATGCCAACTATAAAATTCCATCAGCAAAAGAACTCCTCTGCTCTGGGCCCTTGCCCAGAGCTCAGAAGAGCTACAAGAGAGAACATTTAAAAAAAGAGATACAGACTCAAGAATAAGAAACAGATGGGAAACAAAGAGTATTTACAATGGGTCACAGTCCCCTTTTAACCCCAATATTTGCTAAGAGAAAAAGGAATAATGAAATGACACTACAGGGGGTATGTTCAATAACCACTAATGTTAAATAGTCTCCGCCTATCTGCTTACTGACATGGCTTCGTGTGGAGCAATGGCTCTCAGCGCTGACATTAGCTGGTGCAGTGCTGACATACCTGTTCCTGACACAATCATAGCCTACTTAGCATTGTAGCTCTGGCTTAACATCATCTTTCATGGGTCACCAGTGAGATGCTACAAAACCAAAGCACAGAGTCAATAATAATGAGGAAGGACATATTCCAAGTGGAGCTGGTGACAGCAAGCATATCAGTGCTCTTTCCCACCACTATCTGCCCATCAGTGAGTAAGCAAGGCCGTGGTGGAGATTAGGTTTCAAGAGAAATGTGGTGAGTGAATATGACTTGCCTGTCACTGCATCTACAGACACCTCAGAGAATTGTCACAATAATGGAATTTTTGTTTGGAGGAATGGTGGTTGCAGAGCACGGAGATAAACAAGAATGTAGGCTATGTTGTCTGTGCAGATATGAACAGAGACATTAGATAATCAAATCTAATTCTACAGCACTGAAAAAACATCAGTAGTACAGTTTGTGTGGGTATCATGATCAGTGGGTGATCGTACCTTAATATCAGCAAATTTCTCTTTTGACTTCCCTCAACACTGAAAAAAACAACAGTATAAAAAGAAATATTTTGTCTCAGAGTCAGGGCAGTTATTTTTAGTGTGCTGCATCTGTTTTCACCACTTTATCCATAGTTAATATGACTCTGAGAGATAATTCAGTTTTTTATCACTTCACAAAAAAGGTGTAAATTTCAAAACTAACTTTGAAGTTTTTGGGGGAATAGCTTCTCCGTGCACGTGCGAGACTTGATGATTAACATGCGGTAAGGTGCATTCAACTTGCTATGCACCAGTGACAGCAATAATGTCCCACCATGGATGCAAAATCCCTGGGGTTTAATCATCTAAATACAAAGACTCTAAAGGACGAGAGCGTTCTTACTCAGAGCAGGAGTAACATTAGTGCAGTCGGGCTAAGACAAGCATCACATTCATGGACAAACAATGGAACCAAGCGCTGTGGTAAATTGGCCCTGTATAAGCCCCATAAACCATTTCAGATAATGCACAACTGGTTAGTGGGCAGAAATAATGAGTTTTATCGCATTGTGAATGCACAAAAGTCACCCTCTTTGGCAAAATACAACTAATGCACATAGGCACTGGGGTGTGAACCTGCTTAAGCATCTGTAAGAAATATGGGAGTAGTGAGGTCAATGTGCACTTAGGCTAAAAACCAATCATTATCCAACAAGCAGGAGGATTTTAAATGCAATAATATAATTCATCATCGAGTACATTCCTCAATCAAAAGTCAAGGACCCTGTGATCCTCTCTCAGCTCTTTTTGTTTAGACTCTACAACATTTGTCATTTTGTATAAAGACTTCTTGAATCCCTAAGATCGCAGAGAGCTTTACTCTATTTCCCAAGGTGAGTACTGTGTGCCGGAAAGAGTGAATGCTACTTCCCAAGTGGCTCCCTGAGAGAGCACCTGGACTGCTTAATGGAGACACTCACACGATGAAGTAACTGACAACAATACTCTGCTGCTATTCAGCATGGATTATGTTCAGATGTGATGACAATAATAACCACCAAAAACACAAAGAAAAGGAAAAGAAAGAAAAACCGGGGCACCGAAACAAGTGTGTTATGTTACACTTAGCAACATATATATATACACACACCCTGGCAACACTATCAGGAACATCTAGCCAATTAATTTGAGAACAGGACTTGACCTTCAAGGTGAATCCACTGCAGTTGTTTGTTGATAAGAAACAAGGACAGACTTGCTCATTTGAGATTATAGAAACAGCAGGCAGAATTAATGGCTTTTTAACACTGGGTGACATTAGAACATATTTATTCAATGATGCCAAAGGCCAGCACAATGGGCTTATGACTACCACAAGTAGAGCAGACTTGTTGCAAATATTTGAAACTGGAAAGCCATTTCCTTTAAAGTTCAAACCCCCAACGCACTGAGAAGCTTACAGGGTTGCTCTACCTGGCATACTTGGAAGTGCATGAGATTCCAGTGGGGTCCAAGTGATGTAAATGTCATCATCATAGGGTGTGCACCAGGCTCTCTGTGGACAACCGTGTAACCACGCAAGCTTCTGCAACCACAAGGACCTGATTTAATTTTAACTGCGAGGTGTGAGGAATACATCTTTGTAATTACGCCATGACAGTGGAACGCAGTCTTCAAAGTGAGCACTATAGGTGAGTCTGCACAGTTGTCTGTATCCCCAGCAAACTACACACCATCTCTTGAAAGAAAAAGAAGGATAAAGAATGAAAGAATGAAAGATCCCACTTCCCATAACTCTTTTGGAAAGTTCACTGACCACTGTGTTACACAAAGTTTAAGCTGAAAGTTGCTGCACCACAAACTCTTCCTGCACCTGAGATAAATGCACACAGTGGGGGACGCATATCCCTCTCCATTTCAGATCCAAGCTCTTGTCCCAATTTCGAAACCACAGTGAAAAAGCAGCAAACATTAGCTTCCTCGCTTGTCTGTGACAACAGTTTGACAAGACAAGGCACCAGTAGAAGAAGAAACAGAGACGTTGACATTTCATATCAGGAAAGATGTCATATCAGCCGGCACTGCTGTTTTACTTTTACACGCTGCTCATGTTTGTGTTTTCAGCATGAATAATGTATACATCCACGAGATTTATAACTATATACTATGCTATATGTGTAGGGTTTAACAGGTCATCTCACTAAGGAACAGCAAAAATTGTTGATGGTGAAACTATTAGGAAAGAAATTGTGCAAATTGTATAAATCATTCTCAATCATCATCACAAGGTTTCTTATTGTCTTTCAAATTATGTCCAGCTCTTCTGAAGCATGTATTTTTTGCTCCACTGCCACAGCAGAAGTAGCTCACAGAGTCTGTGTTTCATAGTTAAATTGTGACATGAAGGCTCAAGCCTGTTAAGTATAAAATTAATGTTTTCATGCATCTTGATTATCCCTGACAGAACTTAAAAACTCATTCTGTAAGCCATTGATTTTTATGCCAGCATAGAGTTATAATGAAATCTTCCAATGCCTGCACATTAATAAGAGAGATCAATCAGTTGCTTCGGCTAAACTCAGCTATACTGTATGTTTAAACAAAATCAATACTTCTAGACATGTGAAAGGATGTAAAGATCTCGGCTTTTACTTATCACTATTTATCAAATAAACACACAAACTGCCGACACTAAACATCATGGAGGAAGCAGATCTGTGAACGAGTAACATCTATTCAGCTGTCTGCTTCATTCTGCTGCACTTCTCGTCTAAGTATGTGACAGCTGTGAACGTGTCTGTATACATGCGAGAGTATTTGTTCGTGTTTGCTATTGCACTTATTCAGAAATAAGTGAGAAGAAGCGGTTGTGTGTACTATATGCAGTTGAAAAGATGACAAGTGGTGGATTTGTCAAAGCATTCCACAGTTTATTAGTCAATGACAGGAGCCACACACCCATCCACATCAAAGTTTATTACAGTTCATCACCTCCCCACCTGCAGTGTAATGACATTTAGCCAATCCTATAAAAATCCCAGGAAACCTGTGGGTATAAATCAATGCCTTTCCACCTTTCCAGCTGCTGCTCGCATCCATTATTAAAGCTTCCACATCATTTTCAATAGAGTATGAGTGCTCTTAGCACGGGCATGCGTATATCCGTATTCCCGCAAATCTGGGCTTGAGAGAACAAATGAGCTGACATTAATAGACAGGGGAAGCACACACGTGTAGACACAGCACACACAAACAACATACCACTGTTAAACCCCTCCCCTCCCCCGTCCACCCCCTCAGCCCCATGAAAAAAAGGATCAGCATGTATCTGTGCTGACAAGCAGTTTACGTAAAATCCCACTTGTTTCATCAAGGCAGCTCTAGTAAGTGTATGGTCTGCTGCAACCTGCTAGCAAGCTGCACAAGACCCACCTGTCTGGGACTGGGTTTTTTTGCCTCCTTTTCCCTCTACCACCACAATCTGCCAACATGTTTTCTGCTCCTCAACAGACATCTACATGTTCAATGGGTCCTCTTGTAGGTGTGTTGTTAAGATAGTCCACAATATGGTGTAATGACAAAAGCACGTTTGTTTTGTGTGTTTCGCTATGTGTGCCGCCTTTCATTGGTGTCTGTACACAAGCGACTGCAAATATATGAGCCTTTATCAGGCTATTGTGAGAAATGAAGACTCTGGTGTGTGGCTGTTAATGCAGTCAGTGACTACCCTCTGCAGGCAGGCTAAGAGAACACCACAGCAGGGAGTTAACGGGTTGCGGGCAGCTAAAATGGAGTGCAGTGGTAGTACAGCACTGGGGTTTTAAAGGCTACTATGAAGTCATATTTGTCATTCAAAGCCATATCTATAAATGAAAGAAGAAATAATCTTAGAATATGATTGTTTTATGTTTATTTTCTTATTATCAGCACAAGTTGTTTAGGAATAAACTTAGCTGGTTGGATGCTTGTCATCCTTTTCAAAATGTACAGATTTTTAAACCATTTGCCATTGATGAGCTTCATGCTGCTTTTTCTACTGTTTACTGAAAACCATTATTCATAATGGACCATCACAATAGACAAAATGATTATCAAAGGGGGAACTATATTTTTATTGCAGCAATGCAGTACACATTTATGTTGTTAAGGAGAAAATTATTTTCCTGTGGCAATCTGAGTCTCAACTACAGCTCATTTAGACCATTTTTCACATACAGTGCTTTCTAATGTTAATGTTAGTGCCTTCAAGTACTACAGAAGTGTCAGAAAAATGATAATATGCTGTAATATAATCGATAATATTACCATAATAACATATTAAATATTTCTGGGGCCACATAAAGAGACAGGGCAAAATTAATTCAGTCCTCGTTTATTTGGCAACTTAATTCAGCTGTTTTGACAGCAGCTCGCTCACCAGGACCATTAGAAACCACAGCGTGTTTCACGTACTGAAGGAATAGCTCAATTTCCCTCACAAAACACTGAAACCATCCCCAAACCAGAAACTTAACCTATCAATATCATTAAAGTTGTTTTCACAACCACAATGATTTAATTTCCATCTCTGTGAAGACGGGAGGAGCATCAAGCTCTATTCCCAATAGGTTAAACTATAGCAACTGAAGTACCTCCCTGATGTACATCAAAACAATGCACCACATGAGTCTTTGAATGAGCTGTTGAAAGACAAGTCAGCTACCTGTCAAGGTGAACATCCTGAAATGATAACCATTATTTACTTATTTACCGCCACGGTGCAGAGGAGGAAGATGAATTTAGTAAACTAGATGTTGGAAATATATTGCCTGCAACTGTAGTAGCAAAGTGCAAGAGGAAATTATTTTTGAATCAGAACATCATTGATGGGGCTGTAGTGTATGCTTTAACATTTTTAATTTCTTTTCTCTAGCACAAACACACGCACTTCCTCCTCACAGCCTGACTTGTCCACCACCCTGGCTCCAAACATATGCTAAGTACGCAGATCAGCTGAATGCTCGGGGTCTCTCTGCTCTGTTAAAAAGAAGAATCAGCTTATTAAAAAGTGAGCTCTAGAGGAGGCATTCACACTCCACTCCCTGCTGCACACCACCATTTTACTAGGCTAATTAGCTACGAGGGCCGGTAGCTGGTGTCAATGGGGGAAACAACATATTTCACCTGGTGCTGATGACCTTGGGTGCCCTTTTGTTACACTATTTAAGTTGACGCCCAAACATGTCAAAGAGGCTCAGTGAACTCAGCTCATCTATAGAAGTATATACAAGCCAGTGTCATCAATTAGCTTAAAGGTCTCTGCAAAGTTCCTTGTCAGTGGACTTGAACGACCTCTGCAACCACTTGTTTTTGACTGTGTGGTTGCTCAGTTCTTTAAAATGAGCTGCAACTGCTTTAATGCAGTCATTTCACGATCACACCTTAGCTCTGATGAGTACAATAATTTGACATGCAAATAGCAATTACAGTAAATTCAGTTGACACTTGACGGCTTTGGCTTTTCATGTAGGCAGTTTTCTGTCATCACAATTGAGGACCATCCTGCTCCTGGAAATTAAGATGTGATCGCACAGGGGAAAAAAGAGGGCTGCCGGATATTTTCAGCGTTTCTACTTAAAACATCACTTACTGATTGCTTCCCTTGTGTTGCCTTCTGGCACGGCAGCCTAGATCTTTGATTAGAAGAGACTCCCCCGTAATCACAAGTGTATGATTATGGCATTAGGCCGGATTCTTCACATCAGAATTTGCAATCAAGAAATTGGCGTCGGGGATCAATACGGTGCAGCACCTCATCTTATGGCAGAAAGGCGAGCGGAAATGTGTGTGGGAGCAGGAGGCTTAGGATCAATTAGGAAGCGGCTGGCGCGTACAGACATTACTTTTAATCTTCTAATGCATCTGCACAAAGACGTGAGGCTGAGCGTTTTTTGGCTTCTGAGGAGGAGAAATCGATCCTTTCTGCACATCTTGACGCCAGTTCGTCCTGAGCCGTTTCAACAGCATTTAAGACATAATGAAATGAGAGAGCCTAAATCCGCTTACGTCCTCTAAGTAAAGAAACTGTATTTGGTGTCACACTTTAGGTGAGGCTGAAACATCTTAATCCTTTGAAATAGTTTCTAATACATTTGAATACCTGGTTAATCTCTCAGATGTACTGTAGCCCACAGTACTGCTGAGGGCTTTCCTGCTGTGTTGACATCCTGTTTCATCATACTGTTATTTAAGCACATAAAGAAAAGGACGAGGTCTTGGCTGACCTGTAGAGTTCTACAACCAGATGTGAAGGTTTTAAAGCCAATCTTTTAACACAAAGCCAACTACTGATTTCACAATTGTGAACCCATAACACAGAGGCATAATATTGCAGTGTGGGTAATGTTGTTTACTCTGAAAATCTGAGCTGTCTAGAATTGATTCATGCAGCAAAAGCGGTTAAAATAATACAAGGGACTTGGGGTGTCGCATGGAGTCCTTATCAGAGTAGTCCATGTGTAGTGTGTGGCTCATTCAATTAATCAGACATCATTTAAACCACCCGGCTTGGTGACAGGGGACCCAATCACTGGTGAAAAAAGTCATTCCCAACATTCCCACTCCACGTCCCCTGCACTAATGCGCTGTGGCAACCTTCTAACTATCCAATTCCAGACCCAGACCACCACAGTTTACGCAGTCCCTCGGCTTCTTCCCAGTCCCCATCACTTCACATTCATTAGACTCCACACCTTTATCAAAGGCAGGACGGACCAAAGCTGCAGCCCCATCTCGTGCTTGAAAGTACCCGGAGGAACAGGAAGTGGGGGAGAGAGTACAATCTGAGCACAGAGAGAAAGAGAGCGGACGGAGAGGGTGAAAGACAGACCAAAAAGCTTCCCTGAGCATTCCAAGGGAATTTAGTCCAAGTGGACACGGTGGAAATTACTATTTTGAGCGGAAGCATGCATATGTGCTGTAAAAGTTTTATCTCCACACAGAGGCCTGTATTCACTGTAAATGCACAACGCAAAAACTGAAACTATAAAGTACACAAGATCCCAGCTGTAGTTTCTATTGATCATCTGTGGTCCAGTGATCACAACTTTGATAAGTGAAAAGAAGCACACATAACAGTAATATGCAGGAAAAAAGGACCACAGTTTAAATTATGAGCTTGTACACGCCCACATAAACTAAAAATGCAAATGCAGACAACAAATCTTTCCTAAAGAATTTGTTGTCTGAGACTATCACATGAAAAAGCTTGCAAGAAACAACTAAGCTCTTTGACACTGCAGCTTTTAATGTTACCCTGCTTATAAACAGTTGAAGAGGGCTGAAGCTCAAATAAATGCCTGTATTAAAATAATTAATAATATTTTCAATGTTTTTACATGATTTCAAAAATTTAAAAAAAGTTAAATTATATAATCAGATCTTCTCCACTGATCCCTTTTGTTGGAAACTTCTGGGTTCAAAATAACTGTAAAAGGGCTGAATGAAAAAGAATTCAGTTGGATTTTCCAGAGATTTTTTTTGTAACTCAAACTCAAGGATGATATCACAATTAACTACATGGCCTCAAGCGATGAAGGGCAAACGAAATAAAACTTCAAAGGAGCCTTTTTATGACAAAATTGTCCCTATTCCTATCCACAAAACGGCTCAGGAATTGACTGACAGCACTACAAGATAAACTTCTCTGAAGGGATAGCTATAGATATTCTTATACCATTGTACTCTACTGTGTATGTGTGCGCATCCAACGGTGAAAGGAAAACTAATCCCGCTGACAGACTCTAAACCTGACCTGAACGGTGACCCCAAACAGCAGCAGCTCATGTAGAAAAAGATGGACAAGCTGGCAGGATGCCGGAGCTTGCCAACATCGTCTCTTTGCCAAGCGCTCTCAAGGACTGACAAAGCTTTAAAGATGCTGCTGAGATTCTAAGACCAGTAGCACAGAACCACCGCCCCCGCACACATCTCAGAAGCAGCAATACTTTGTCCTGCAGTGAGAGAAAGTTTTAACTCAAAGATCCTCAACAGTGTGATGATTAAAAAGAGGCAGGGAAATAGAAGTGAGCAAAGGAAATTGTCAAATGTTCACAGTGACTAACTTTCATACGTGTGTTTGTGTGTATTAGAAATGGACAGAATTATGGCTATAAATTCAGGACAGAGGAAACATGGTGGGCACCAAACTGAGAAAGTGCACTGACTCTGACAATATTTAATATCCTGTTTAGGAGATGGCTGTGTGACTCTGTCCTCAAAAATAAGATGGAAGATAAAGTACAACCACATTTATACTGATTTGCAATAAAGAAAATCTAGTAGCGGAAATATTAGTGACAGAATAGTGACAGCTTTGTATGTGAGCAGAATATGTAACAGCTCCTTTATTTCTATTTCAGAGCCTCCTCGCAAACGAAAAGAGGAATGTGAAGCATCACCAAAGACCTAAACAAACAAGTGTCAGTTAATACGAACAACACAACGCCAACCTGATCTATTTGGTATGCCTACACATTCATATTGAAGAGGAAGAGAAGGTTTAAAAAATGGTAAGGAAACTGGGGATTGAGTTGCTTTGAGTCACGGCAGGTGTCTAAACATAACTGTGTGGTATGGTTGTTAACGTGCACAGAATAAACACAAAGTGAAATTGAAGCAGGAGTCGCTTTGAGACGAGGCCACTCACAATTTCAACCAGTGTCCCAATTAAGAGATGCAGGAAAGAAGAGCTTCTTCAGTTGGGCTGGAAAAAACAGTTTTGTCCAGCTTTGCTGACAAACCACCAGATCAAAGAAATGTAAAACCTACTCTTTAAAGTGTTACAAAGGTCAGTTTTATGGAATAAAAGCCTTTCATAAATGACCCCATTTGTCATGTTGACATGATGACAGTAGCCACATGAAGTAGGTATAAAGGAAACAGATCACCTTTAACTAAAGATTTGATGTTCCACTGCATTGTACGTCATCTTGTTTTAATTTGTTGTATTTATTCTATATCACCACTTAAGAGTTGCAGCAACAAAAGACATGTCTCATTTCATGTTATTAATATTGTCTCCCAGGTCAACAGCCGCGAGAAAAATCTAAAAAAAGACTAAAACGAACACACCCTGACAGTGAAATCAAAGGAATCAGAGCACTATTTCTGATACTTCGTCAGTATTAAAGCCTTTCGGAATATTTAAGGTATTTGAGTATAAAGTTGAGTGTATGATTGAAATACAGATTATATTTGACCAAATATCCACGTATCCTCAATACAAAGGTCGAGACGGGTAATCAACCACCTTCCAAATGATGCAACAAGGAGACAATAAGCCAGTTTCACTCTAACTTCACTATCGGCTGAAGAAGGGCTCCCTCTCCAACCTAAAGGCAAACCGAAGCGGCAAATCTTTGCAGGAGCATACTCTCACAGATGTGCAGAGGCTCCTGTCTGTCTACTTATATTAGTACAGAAGAAAACGCAGTCTGTCAAGGGAAAACAGTGGCTGACTACAAGTAATGTGTGCCTGCCTGACTTGATTTTCACCCTCTTCAAACAAGAGGGGGTGAAGTAATTGAGGTTGTTCCTAGGTCCTATCACTTCCAACCCCAGTGTCCTCTAACACTATATACTCTCATTTCCAACAGCATTATCATGAAGTCTGCCCCTTGCCACGATTTTCTTTAGAAAGACAATGCCTTTACATATCTGTCTGGCTGAAACCACGGAGATTATTTCTAGAGAAACACAGGCATTGAGAAGCAAATGGAATCCTGTGTGGTTGTCTAAAATATCCGTGACTGACAGGGCAGATCCAGGTGAACGATGTGTCTGAGACAAAGATAAGTCAAATGCATTTCAAAGAATGTAAAAATGGTGTAACGACAATAAGAACAAGCGGTAAATGATGATGATAGTGTACAAATGCAGTTTTAAATGTCAGCTGTCAAAACGTAAACCCGGTAGACTGAATAATGGAATCTGACACTGACAAGTGACCCGAGGCTCAACCTCACTGCAAGGTCACAATGAGGGCACGGGCTCGCGAAAAGAAGAGAGGAAAACAAAATATCAAACACAACAAACTTGTGATTGTTTGCCAAACAACAACCTCCAACTGACTATCCTATTTGAGTCAAAATGCTCTCAGGGAGTGAGAATTGCAAAGATCAGCAGCTTAACAACAGATTGAATCCAGCAACGAGTTTCTCTTCATACAACTTCTCAGCATACAGTATGGCACACAGGTCCTTTCATACATGTAGAGGCACAACAAAAATGCTCTCATTCCCCATGCAATTATTACTGTCGTAATACAATTTGTAAATTATTAAGACGGTGTTACAATGGCCTAGCCTCATCCAATCATGCTGGTGTGATCTATAATTCAACAAGGACTGCTGAGGTTCCCTTATTATTACCAACACAGTGGAATTCCTAATGAGCTCACTACTCACCCTAACTCTTTGTCACTCCCTGTCTCTTTCGCTTTTTCTTTCTATCTGTCATGTCTGTCTTTGAGCCTGTCTATTTCTGAAGTTGACAACAGCACAAATTTCTTCATTCATCATATGCATTTATTACAGCTGTGCATAAAAAAGCATCAGTCGTGACATTTTGTGATAAAAAAAACACTTTTTTCTCCAAGCTGATTTTCAGCAATCATATCAATATGACTCCAAACAGCATGGCAGAGACTGAGGGACTCAACGTCGTGAAAAAGCCTGTTTGATCGTCTTCCTAATTATGTCTGTAACAATGCCCAAGTTGTTTTGCACAGAATCGGCAAGAGGATATGCAAATAGGCAGTGCTTCACTGCACTTGTATGTGGAGCCTGGGCAGAGGAAAAAAGTGCATTGTGGTGCTTTCTTGTTTTCAAAAGGAAAGTGAAAGATTGAAAAGAATTCTCTTTATAACCCCAGGCATTAATTCTGCATATTAGAATCAATTATAGAGATCTGAATCGCTGATTTATCGATAGAGAGAACATCTGGAGAGGAGTACTTCAATAAGACTATTGTATCAAAAAGGACCCCTCTGTGGAAATGAGCGCTGCAACCAAAGTCTGTGAGAAAGTACTGTGAGAGAAGAGAGGCTGGGTTAGGGGTGCAATTAGGACAGAGGACACAGACGCCAACTCCCCGACTGATGGTGGTGAATATTCAGAAACACATTGCCAACTCAGGGGGACAGGAGTCCATGCATGTCACCTCATAAACATTTCAAAATACAAACATATACTCCTCTACACACTTTTTAATTCACACAGAATACCAGCAAAGTACTACAGGAACTTAATCTTATCTCCTCCAACTTTACAGAGCCAATTTCTTCCGAACACAGAAGCACAAGCACTTAATACAATAGCAAAGAAAAGTACACCAGGAGATTAAATAAGGCGGATTCCTGTAAGCACATCTTGTCTCGTACAGAGACAAATTCTCAAAGTTACACGTAATGTCATTTTCTCAGCACATGTTTTACAAATAAGACTTACCTCAATACATGACTTGTTCAATAACATGTGGAACACTGTACACTGCGGGATTAGATTTATGTGCCTTACTTCTATATTCTTTATTAGATATTGTGCATATTTTTTCTCTATTCCCATATTATTTGCATGCACCTATAAAACACCACACCAATAACAAGAGCAATATCACATGTGAGATTAATCTCTTTCTACATTTGTTCGTTTTAAAAGAACACAAAGCTCCTGATATTACTTTTGTGCAGCGCAGACCCTTTTATATTCAAGTTTACCATGCTCCTCTGTTCAATAATTAATCTGGCAGACATCACTCAGTGACCAGGTGGGGCAAATCTCTCATCTATCCATCTACCTACAAAGGTCCACAGAGACAAAGACACACACATTAAGAAAAGCTTTTAACAGGCTTGTGTTGAAGTGAGAGCGGAACCTTTGCTCTAAACAACCGACCAGAGGCTCGAATATACCCCTTTATTGTTTTGCACAGATCTGGCATGGCTGCAACTACAGCCAGGATGATGTGACTCTTCCCCTCACGTCAGATCTCCAGGGTTGTGGAAGCTGGAAAGTAGACCAAGTTCAAAGAGATGTGATGGAGTGCTTGTGAAATTCAGGAACCGTGTCAAGGGACAGAGGGAGAGAAAGGCTTCATCTGATCCATAAAGGCAGTTTTCAAAATGTTCACATACACCCAAACATGTGCCTGTGTAATGGCAGAATATGTCAAAAAGCTGTCCACCAGCCCATCAAAAAGTCAAAGGTGATTATATTTGTTTTGGGGATTAAAATTCAGAAGCTTTCTTTAGACAGCTGCATCTATTAGTTAAGTGTGTTTCCTTACAAATCTACTCCTACACTGATATTTCAGTCAAGTTTTGCTGAAGAGTTTGCTAAGGGAAGACATGAAAAAGAGCAGAGAGCCTAGCTGTTACATCAGTGCAATTTCATACAACATTTACAAAGTAAAACAGCACCACTTCAGCCAATCACTACAGTCAGACTGCACGCTCAGACTTAAAGAAAATTAGCTTTTACCGTTTCTACAGCCAAAATATGTATGAGGTAAACCCACCCACTTTGTGAGTGAAGTGATAGACTCTTGAGCAGCAAACAATAAGACATACATAATCACTAGTGCACCCAGAGAAAAACAAATATGCACACAAATTCTCCCACAGGCAGGGAGGCACAAACAAAAACACAAATGCCACAGCCAGCTTACCATCTCTCTGCGGACAGGAGGAACACTCCCGCCACATCATTTCAGAGTGCTTTTCATCACAGTGTGACAACATGTCAGCTCCAGTCCCTGTCACTATGCCACACTGCATTGATATTCACCAACTGTGCAGCAGCCTGGGACACAACACAACCATGCCAAAAATATGACACTGGAAGAATAACTTTCCTACATTTACTTGAACACACCCACGTGTTCACACTGACACTATAACATCCTTGCAGATATGTGTGCACACGCACCAATAAAAACCATTGTACGTATACAGGAAGAAAGCATTCACACAAAAAACCTGTCAGATATACCCTGCTGGTCAAATGCACTCCAGCTCATTTATATCCCCGTCAATTTGAATGATTTTCTTTAGAGTTTGTGCTCTGAATGCTTCCGCGCATGACATCAGTGATGCCTCTTTGACCACTTGCCAGTTAGATTGATAGACTGATTTATTGACTGACACTGCCGATTCTGCATATATTCACTCTAAGCTCATCCCAGAAGCAACACAAAAATGACTGTTCAGCACCCAATGACATTTTCATCCCTAAGGCAAAGAAGAGGATACCTGGGGCAGTGAGGGCTGGAGAACAATAGAGTCTACGTGTATATTTGTATGTTTTAAATGTGTGCATTTGGCAGGTTGCACTGAGCACCGTGATGGAATTTAAATAGAATTATCTTTAATCTGTCATTTGATAAATACAGCAATAAAAAAAAACACCAAAGCTTCCTGAAAAAAAAAGAGAACAGTGAATGGTAAGCATATTTATTACACTCGCCTGAAATGAGGATATTAGGATTTTACAAATGCTTTTCCATCGCATGGAGATTCAGGATAAAGTATGAATCATTGATGATCTCCCTTGACGTTGAGGGGATATGAAATTGATGAAGAATCAAAGAGGCAGCCAAGTCAATCTGCTCAACAAATATTGCCTGCACTGGAACACCAGGTAAGCATGTAATGAAATTTCTGGTGTAGTCTAGTCCTGCACAAGAGTGTGATTATGCATCCTCTCTTTATATCGCTCTGTGTCTCTTGCACAAACATAGCCCTGAGTGTGAATAGAAACTGGCTGGGGAGATGCATTCAGTGAAGCAATTAAACATCCCTGCGTGCCTGCATACAAACGATCAGCCAAATCAGACTCTACAGGTATCCTCTATGGATAGGATGTAGTGTGGATTAATCCACCCCTGCATGTCCGAGCTGCATGGCTGCTCCACCAGCCAGGACTGCTGGGCTTGTTAAAGTTGATTTATTAGGCCTCTGTTTACTTTGGCTTTCCCAGGCAAGGCAAGGTCAACAATAATGGTCCTCTGAATGGGAATAAATTTCGACCTGAATATATAAGGCCAACACTGCTTCTCCCCAGCATCCTTTCATAGCATATGAAACGAAATCATCCCTGAATCTCTGTACACCCCCTCACTTTGTCCCTGAGTAACCGTTGCGTTGCTTGGGACCATTCCCAATCGGTGCCACCTCTGCTGTGACTTTTAATTCACAAAGGTGTCCCCTGACCCCCCCATCCCTCCTCGGAAGTGCTTCTTGATATTACATCTGTTCGTACATGTGGGAGCGAACGACTGCAGCGGCAATTAAAGTCTAATATTAAATAAAGTCTGGATCCGTTCAGTCGTGAAGAAAATCCGAAACCTTTCAGACATGGATGGAGTGGCTTATAAAAAAAAGTATAAATACTGTTGCCAGAAAAGCTGTTTTTTGGTGTTTTTCATGTGTTTAAGACTATGCTTAAGATGTACAAATCCTACTAGGGACAGGAGCTATTACTTTGAAGGAGGTGAGGGGAAATGAACACTGCAGAGACCCATACCAGGAAAATTACAGGAGAACTCTTAGTGTTATTTGTAAATATCTCGAAAAACATAGTTCATTATTGTTAGCTGACTGACACATTCGCCCACTGGTGGGTCATGTCATTTTAATATCCACCTGGTCACGGGCTTCAATGTGAAAGGTGTTACAAATAAGGTGTTCCTAATATGCATCATATCCTTTATGAAACAGGAAAAAAAACACACATAGTCTAGTCTATACATATATTGTTACAACTTCTGTCTGCACAGCCTAAACAAACGACTGCATCTTTGCCAACTGAAACATATATTACATGTTCAATTGGGAAATAACAACCAGACGTCCTTGACCCAGGACTTCTGACTCCATTAATTTGCACAACACATAACTTTCTTGCACAGTGGTTGAAGTGAGTCTCTTGATCTATCATTAGTGTCTCTCAGTTAACGTAGGGCGTGATGCGAAGAAGCTGAAAAAAGTGAACATTTTGTGTTCAGAAATTGAGCTCCTTCACTCTTAAAGGCTGTCATGCAAATAGAAATATGTGCTGATACTGGCATGTTGACATGGATGTCAACATTTTGAATGACTAAATCATACTGCTCTTATCAGTGAAGACATATTTTTCTGTGCATCCGACTCAATTCTCTTTGCGGGTATATGAGAAAGAGGAGGTGGATGTGCTACTTTCAGGCTTTTTTTAACATTAGGAAGCGCAAAGGATCTGTAAATAAGAAAAAATGTCAGTACATAAATATAAAAAAAACATATGGTTACCTTCCCAGAACTGCTCTATTTCCGGATGTAGCCTAAATGCGTTTAATATTCACAATTGCTGCAATACTGCTGGTGCTGCTGGTGCCTACCTGTGGACTGGCATGTACGTCTGAAATATAGATGTGGTTAATACAGAAATAAACTGTCTGTAAAATGTGCAGTGAGGAGTTTCAGAGAAACGAGGAATGAAAATGAACACCTGTATGTAATTTTCTTCTTTCCATCTGAAGCATCTTTTAGTCACTGTTACAGTAGAAGAATCTAAAACAGATGAAAAATGCTCAGAATGGGAGTTTTGCTATTCATTCCTTAAATCAACTGCCCTTGTACAAAGACTTGGACCGTGGTTCAAGTGTGGCTATCCAAGGTAATGAATCAGGCAAAAAAAGGCATTTTATGTTTGGTCTTTAAATACTATAAACTAAACTGCTTTTCCAAATGACGTGTACATTTCAATACCTATTCAATTTTCACATTTGACAGTTAATCCATCAAGATTTACCACATCTTTTGTTCAGCACCACCAGAAAGAAGAAGAAAAAAGATACAGTTATTTTGTCCCTGATGCCCTCACTCATTTTACATGATTTAGACCATTTTAAATCACCAAGGAAATCCACCACAACTAATAATGAGATGAACATGTGCTAATTATGACCTTATGAAAAATGTGTTTGCGTGTATCAGTTAGGTTAAGACAGTTACCTTTCAACATCTATATTTACATGATTTCTACTGGCCGTCCTAACTGAAGCTTCATCTTCTTCTTCTTTAGGTTCCAGAACAAACTACTCTATATTGACTCCCGTTCCAGCCAGTGGCTTCAAGTGGTATAACAGAAAAATCTATTCTGTCCTTTAAGTTTCAGCTTTGTACAGTATATGTCAGCTTTGTATATGTCAGCTAAAAATAAAGACATTCTCTCCAAAAGCAATACCATTTAGGGTTTTGCAATTTTCACTACTGTTTATAGCGGTGCAGGATTTTAAAAAAAATGCCTTTCTAGAAAGAGCATCTTTAACACATAAAATGGCCTCTTTATTTGTTATACAAGCTTATAAGTAGAACACTGAATCCTTCAAATCATGGTGGTCATAGAACACCAACCCACATTCACCTGACTAATGTGTCTGCCAATATCATACTAAAACAAGAATTGATCCGAGTGAATCTGCTGCATCCAAAAGGTTCAGTAAATTAGTGTGTGGAATACATGAGTGTAAATGTGGGAGGTAGAGCTGTTTGCCACTTTTATCAAATGTCATTCCTCTTTCTCTCCAACATTTGTCATATTTTGTACGGTATCTAACGAAGCAGAAACACCAAAGCAAAGAAGCTCATGAAAAAATGTATCCAAGGTGATTTGTCAAGATTGTGACATGTAGGCGCAGAGCTCAGCTCAAAGCTCTTTGATATAGCTATTACCCTATCTCTGCGCTTAATAGAAAAAAAAAAACTTAAAGCAACTTTAGCAGAACCTCAACCTCTCAAAATCCACCCTGTGTTCCTCCATCACAGAGCAAAGTAATCCAGAAATAACCAAAAAAGCATCTCTTTAATATTCTCCCACAAGTTGTGAAAATTTCCTGTAATGCCTTAGAGGCACACGGGTCAGATTATTTTAAACTTCTCTATAAACATGCTAGTTTAATTTAAGAAATTAACTCTCGCCTGAAGCATGCCTCTGAGCTCACACGAGCAGCATTTTAATGTCACCACTTCCAGCTCATCAATAGTATCATGCTGTGCCACTTTGTAGGAGTTTACTTTGCATTCAAATATCCTCCTTAGAAGACAGCAACACGTGCAACAATGCAATTTTTGTAATACTGTCGTTTCACCTCATTTTTATGGACTGATCAGTAAGAGGAGGGAACCAAATGCCTGCTTGGTTACTCAGCCTAAAAGGATTTGAGTTCTAGATTATGAAAACATGTAACACCACAGTAAAACCATCCACTGACTGAAGATTAACAAATATAACCCACATTAACACATAAAAGAGTACTGAACAAAAATGGGTTATTTTATTGTAATGAAATCAATATTCAGGTCTCTGCAGTAGAGGAGTTCTTAACGTCATCAGTTAGACCCAACCAGACTTTTGGGCAAATTATCAGCAGCAGCTCATTTTATTCAAAACTTCTGTATAGCAATTAAACGTTTACCCCCTGATTGTTTCACTTGGCACAATCGTGTACAAACATGCAAACGCTACTCGTGCATCCTTCTCCACTTCATTTATAGCGGTCTTCCGCACGAATCAACCATCTTTACTCCAACGACTAATGTGATGTGTTTGCTCAAAATTGAGAAGCTGGAATGACTGTGAGTGAGCATCTCTGCAGTCATTAGATCATGCTAAACCACAACTCTTGAAGCGGAGAGCTTTAACACCCCATAAATGCTCCACTCAGTCAACGGCTTTGATGAGGCTTTTGATATGCCTTCACTCCATTAGGCAGTCAAGAGGAATATACTGGCATATAAAAAAGAAATAAAGTCGACTTAATCTAACTCGTACAATATCCCCAAATCAAAGAAAGTCTTTACAAATGCTTCAAGGCACAGTACCTCACAGAACGTTTGCATTGCTATTTCCTCCTCTGAAATATTATGAAGAATAAAGTTAATAAAGTTAGCAGGTGAGACTGCCTGGCCACTTGTGGAGAATCTGACTGTGAAAATAGTGATTGTCGACACGTCACTTCCAGTCGAGTAATGAGCTAATTCCCCTCAAATATGGCTGGTACAATGATCAGGTCTAAGTAAAACAGGACAAATGTAACAAAAGTAAAGGTGCTTCAATTAAGGTTGTCTCTTTAATCTGATCAAAGCAAAGACATCCATTCAAGTATTTGAAACAGACCCAATTACATCCAATTAAGTTACCAAGAAAAATTTATATTCTATAAATGAAATTTTCTGATTACTCTGGACAAATCCTACATGACAGATTTGCTTTTCAAAGTTTGAATTTCAAGTATGTCACGAGCCACCACACTGAGTGAACAATATGTAAGCCAGCAGTGAGGTTTTTTTTTTTTTTAAAGAAAAGCTAATTATGCACATAATTTGAGAGCAAGACACCTGTGGAGTGAACTGAACACGGGGAAGCTGAAAGTGTTGAGGTGTCAGGCCTTTGGTGTTTCACTTCTCTTGAATCAAGAAAGGAACTAGAAAAAGTGGAAATGAATAGGGGGATCGAGTACCTGGAGTGGAATGAGGCAGACAAAAGAAAGCAAAAATAAGGAGACATGAGAGAAGAAGGTTTCTATTCAAAGGACACAGAAACTGTACAAACTAAACGTAAAAAAAAAGATAACTACAGAGTCGCGGTGATTCATTATTGCATAAGTGAAATAGACCTAAGACACTATTTGTGTTTATCAACTTACATAAATGGGCTGTTAAATGCCCTCTTAAGGAAGAGCTTCAGAACCAAAAAAAAGACGGCGGCCTAAGGAGGCTTTTTATTAATTGTTACCACAGGTGATAACTTACCTATAATGGACTGATATTTCTTTATTAATCGACTTAGTACTGATAATCAAAGATAAGTATGGCAGTCTTTATGCCCCAGTCCCACCGTGTCCTTTTTTCTTACCCCAAACTAATTCTCTCACACTTGTCTAATAGGATTTGCTCTGGCCACTTTTAATTGTATTGCTGCACACATGAGGCACTTCAATTCCTTTGCTTATCAAGCACTTCTCCCTAAAGGTTTGTTAAAGCTCTGAGACCTTTCAGTCTAATTCATCTCTAAGTACTGAGGCCTTGTAATGAGCCTTTCACTGATGTATAGGAGAATGTGATGAAAACCGAGCTGGGACAGCGCAGAAGGGTAAAGAGGGACATCATCATGTCCCTCGGAGTAGTGGGGTAGGGGGGGGGGGGACGATGCAAACACTACACAAACAAAATCACTGTATAATATGAACGTGCTTTTTGTCTGTTCTAAGAATGAGCATAATAATTAAAATTAACTAAAACGTGTAACCCTTCCAGAACATCTGGATCTGTTTGAATATCAGTCCCTACTGTGAAAGCTGACCAAACCCTGTTCCAGAAATAAAACTGTGGCGTCTGATAGATAAAACCATAAAGGATGACCACATATCTAACTTTTCCTGATTATCTTATGTTGATTTTGCTTCTGTAGGGGACTCAGCTGTAGTTGGAATTTTAGTGCGGTGTTTTCAGCCATTTTCAGCTCATATTAAATTTGACATTATATTCCACTAAAATTACAAAAAAAAAACATAAATATGGAATAACCTTAATTTGAACTGCTTCCAATTATTGAAAAAGAATTGATGACCTGTATTTTTTTCATTCTCCACAGCAAATTGAGGGTTAGGACAATATGCCCACCACCCATTTTGTTCACATACACACTCATACAAAAAGACCCTCTGAACTCTCTGTAAATAATTAGTGGACTTTTCTGTCGCTCCTGGTCTGATTTGCCGTTAAAACAAAGAGCCATTTTGTCCTTGGAACCATCAAGATATGACCATTTGTTTATGAAAAAAAAGGATGAAATGAGATTTTATTCTTATTATCTAATTACTCCCACTCGTGCCCTTGAGGTTATTTAATTTGCTGGAAGATCATTAAAAACCTTAGAACTGGTGACTAAAATAATTAGGATCTTTATTTGCTCAGATTCATTAAGGCAGACCATAAACATGAGCCAGCAATACCGGACCCAACAGACAGGCCAAAGTGCCCACAAAAATAGGCAAATACTGCTGAAATGTCCATAATTTTAACACCTCTGACAGCTGTGACAATAATTTACGCACTGTGCCCACACGCCACCCAATAAACAGGGAAACAAAGCATTAACTTGTCTTGTTGAATTGATGTCTATTTAAGTGACTTAACTGTGAAGCACGGAAAAGAGTTTTTCTTCGAGAGCTTGATGTGACGGTAAAATGAGGAACAAATTCATCAAAGTGAGATCAAGGTTGTTGAGAAACTTGACTTGTCAGTTACAGCACATCAAAGGACAAACCAAAATCATCTGTGGCACATCAACAGGGAAAATTAAATGTTTCAAGCAGTGCACGGTTTAGAGAAGAGTTCAACTTCACTGGTGAGAATCAAGAAAACGACAAAGCAGTAAAAGTCTGCGCTCCTGTCTAATATGCTAAATGATTGCATCCACAATTGCTTTCATAAAAATGAAAATACAAAGATTAATGTCTTGTCAATATTTCCATTTAACAACTAAATACTAAGTGGTAATGTGAGCAGCCCATTGACTTGTCTGGGCTATAAAATAACAGCTTTCCCAGCCTGACATGAGAGGGAGAAAGACTCAAGACAAACACTGGGACATGGAACAAACCACAAGGACAAAGCATTCATGATATTCAGGGTATGTATGAGATTGAGAAAGTTGACATCGTCCTTTGTTTGTCATGAGATCAGAGCAATCGTTTTTAATAAATGCAGTTTATGAATTTCTATGCTTTAAAAAATTAATACCAGTCTATATTTCTATATCATTCCCTTAAATTCATTGTTTCACAAAAAACAGTTCATGGGTAAACATGACAAAAATAGCATTTTCATTAGTATTTCCTCATCCCTCGATGAAGGCCTATAAAGCTCCCTTCTGTCGTCTAAAACGCTGCACCCTCACAGAAAGGTTCCATTGTCAAATTCAGATTGAAGATGTGACATTGTAGATCATAACTTGTCAGATATCATCAATCAACGTATTGCTCTTAAGCATCAATAAATTATTTTTCTAAGCCGTTGTATATGCTAAACTATTTCTGTCTTGCATTATCATCTGCATCAAGCACCAGCACTCACATGAAAAATCCCAATTTGACTCCCGCTTACAACTATTCATGTTATACCCATCACATCATGCTGATGTGGTGTGAGTGAAGCAGCCAAATGTGTCATCTTAGGAATTAATCAGTAGCTTTAATCAATTATTTGGTTTCTGACACCAGCACCAGATGAACAAGTATTGCGTGCTACTTGAGGTATGTCAAAGAAATACAAAACATACAAAGAGGAACTTGTTTGTAAATGTCATAAAACAGTGACTACTGCTAATATCTCTGAGGCATTCCAGTAAGAAGATACATGTTTTCTAATAAAAGAGTGATTCCCCTCCACAGGTCTCGTTTCATGCCTCGGAATAATGTCAAGGAAGTGTTTATTGAACCCAGAGAAAGATGGCACTGGGCCATCTTTCAGAGGAAAATAAAAAGTAACAGACATTAATCATGAGACAGAAAAAAAACCTTCACAGACCACTTCCTCTTCTTTTCAGATATCTCTGCACTCAGAGGGGCAGAACATCTCCAGCCAAATTTGGAACTGCTTTCCTCTGTGTGCATTTTCTCCAAAGCTAAAATGACCGCTGCAGCATGACTCTCCAGCATATTAAAAAAGCCTCATTTAATGTTAGTATTCCTTCGGGGAATAATAAATTTGCCTGATAATGAAGTTACGTTTTACAGAATGGAATGTCCCAGTATCCTGCCATAACTTTTCTCCCCCTTTCCCCTCTATATCCTCCCTCACTCACTCGACCAGCTGAAATCCTTTTGTGTCTGTGTGCACTGAGCACATACTGATCTCAGCGTGGCATGAACTGCATTCCTAAAGCTTTCTTTAGCTTTGTACAAAAAAAAAAACTAATAAATCTAAAATGCCTCCTCTCCCCATGCTGGGGATTAGACCTCGATAGAAGCTATGGTTTTACATGGGGAGAGGATAATACCGTAGAAATGGAACCCTGCTTCTTCTACATCGTGACTGCCTATGAAGGGGAAAAAAATTCTGAAAGGCCATTATAGCCAATGATGTCTCTTTAGGTGAAATTTAGGAACTAAAGCTCAGAGGAAATTGATTGGAGGGACTTTTGGTCGCTTAACCTGTTCCTGCCATGATCTGTTACTACAGTGAGCTGATAATGCTGCATGTTGTAGATTTCCCCAGGCTGAGCCTCCGTAAAACTCAACAGCACAAGCAAGAAGAAGCAATTTTTATCCTAAAGGAGGTGAGTGCCAGTACATGAAATATTTACGTGTGTGGTATATGTAAATACCATGAATAACATCTCATTACATGGGAAACACGGCAGGAAGTATTTCTCTGTGATACAGTTTAGCATTCTTACATAGAAAACATAGCAGAGAAAGAATTTTACACTTAAAACACCATAAGTATGTTATTCTGAGACCCTCCTCCAGTTCTTAACGCCCTAGTAACACCTACAGCACACAATTATTCACCCATGCTCGCCAGAAACCGTACGAAACACACAAAAATTAAAACAACAAAATGCTCCAATACTAGTCCTCCATGACTGCATGATAGGCATACTGCTGTATACAAAGTAAGAATCACTGGTAAGCACATCACATGCACCTCGCAGAAGCAACATACTAACATTGAACATTTTTCAGTGCCAAAGACCACCTCCAGACAAACTGGTAGGTAACACGCTCCCTCTGAGCCTAAGCCAAGCTGCTTCTAAAAAGGCATGTGGGAGTCAACACAGCTCAGCCCACACAGCAGTGTGTTTACATAGCAGTGCACAGTCTCAATGGGGGAATAGATTATGGTCCAACCACACAAATATGCATTATTAATATCATATTTAAGTATATTCAAAATAGCGTGCTCCGCTCTGGTCCCGTGATGACATTTCTTTGCTGTTTGCTTACAGTCTTTAAAGAAGGTAATTTCAAATGAACATACAACATCTGATGATACATTTAGTTTGTGCTTCATACATTAATGCATAAAAAAGGTCAGTGTAAAAAAAGATATATGCTGAAACAGACTTACAGAGCGCAGTAAAAAAAAAACCTCCCTAACCTCTGCTTCTTCACAGTCTGTTGTTCAAAGTTGTGAGGAGGATCAGGTACAAAGGTGAAACAGTTACTTCTCACCACCCTTCTTAAGTGTGATGTCTGCCTGCTCACCATGCCACACAAACAGAATGTTTAAGAGCTCATCTTTCTTTAAACACTAAAGATCGGTCTCAGCGCTCAGTACCACTTACCAACTTCAAGGTGAAGCAAACGCCAAGGCGTTAACTCTACAAAGTACATAAGTTTCATACAGAGACGCAATGCTCTCGATAGAGAGCTGGGAAGAAAGTGTGAGTGGAGGAGGGGAGAGGTGACAGGCATGTGAGGAACACCTTCTGAAGTGTCAAAAGATGGGCTCAGCTGATGAAAGAGGATAGGGAAGAGGAAGAGGGAGGGGAAGGAGGGGGAGAGACAGAGACAGAACGCGCTGATGTCACATCTGAGGCAGCGGAGAGGCTTTTAAGTTGGGAGCATTGGCTCAGTATTCCATGCAGAAGCATCTCCAGTTACATTTTAAGGGCCATGTGTGTGCGCAAATGTATCTGAGTGCGTGCTTTATAAAAAGAAAACGATAAGTATATGCACGCAGTGTAACAGTTGTTCTGCGTGTGTATACGAAGCGATAAAGACAGTGACAGGACGAAAACAGGTCTGTTCCACACCTGTGTACACATGTGCGGCACGTGTGGTTTGAAGTGTATGCGAGGAGCCAAAACTTGGTGGTAGTAAAAATATGAACAGACATGAAACATTTGCAAGTTTGCGCTAAGGGTACTAATTAATTTATTTTGGCCCTACTCGTCTGTGCCTGAGTGGAGGAGGGGAGAGTAATGATTAGCAGTAATATACACATAAGACCACCACTCCTGAAACCAGAAAAATTGATTTGCTGGCCAGGGCTTGCATAAAAAACTGCTGCAGAACAATCAATCCCTCTTAAGTTTTGTGAATCCAGCTGGGTAACTCAGCCTGGAGGAGACTAAACAAGGGCTTCCATGTGGACACAAGGGAGCCCAGGGGAAGAAATAGAAAAAGCCTTGTCAATAGTACTTAATTTTCCATCAGCTCTGTTCCTTAATCACCCTGGTCTTAATATGCCTTCCTATCCAAAAGACCCACTCCCATTCCAATATATCCACAATGAGCAGTACCTAAACAAACTTCTACCTTCCTTTAGATCAGTCGCTCTCATAGAGCTGCCCTCATGCATCCAAGCCAATAGCACAGGTCTTCATTACAGCATGTGGTGAGAGGGTTAAGGAAAGTTTGTCTTTATTGATGGCGTCTCTATTGTCTTTTCCACCCTCGTAAAATGAAAAAAATCACTTTTCACAGTAATTACCTTCTCTGCCTCCTCATTTCATGGTCAGGTCACATCTGAGTTATTTATTTTTCTGGATTTTATTTATTTATTTCAGCTACTCTATGGTATTCCTGAGTATCTAAGTTTTAGGGAATTTATAACAGGAAAACATAACAGACAAAATAAAACGAATTTTGACTACTGCATTGATGGAAGAGTATCTCGAAAAAAGACAAAAGTCAAACAAGCTCCGAACCAGAGAGAAATACTGAGAGACCTGAGCACTGTTTAAGACAACAGTGGCAGAAACCTCATTGTCACCGAGTTAATTAGCAGTACCCCACAGTCAACAACTCAGGGTGTGAGAGAGGGGGCCTGAGGGAGTGCATGCTGTCTGCGTGTCGCCTTGAGTAAATGGTTGGCCTCCCTGATGAGCTCCCATCAGCCCCCAGAGCCTCCTGCCATCACGTTCCCCTTAATGGTAATTATTTGGAAGGCAAGCACTCTGCAAATTTCATTATTTGGATTTTAGGTTTGACTTGTCAAGCCTATTACAAACTACATTCAGACTGCAAGCTGGGCTTTTAAACACACTTATTGTGCAAACCATAGTCATTATTTCAAGTCTATTTTTTAAAGAAATGAATTGCTTTAAAGACATAAAAACATACAAATGGATAATAATTTATGCTTTGTACAAAGTCTCCAAAAATGTCTGGAAAAAACACATAAGTAAAGGCAACTGATATAGAAAAGAATTTTTTTTTTCTTTCATTTAAGTTGTTTTCTCTGCCCTTTGTCATTACTGGAATGTTAGATAAGAGGGAGCCAAAGCTGAACTCCTTTCTCTGTGCTGTGGTTACCTAAAAAGAGCTATCAGATTTTCCTTTCTTAAACATGATTCTCTTCATCTGCTATTTAGAGATCTGAAATACAAATTTTTTGTGCCTAATTTGGTATTTGTAAGAAAATACATTGCCTGACAGTAAATGGCATGGAAGTAAAAGTCAAAATCTTCCTTTCACTGGTAGCTGTGCAACCTATTCACAAGCACAGTGGATTTAAATATACTGTTAATATGGCAAATCTGTATGTTATTTTGCTCATGTACAAAAAAATATTTTAAAGTGTATTAGTTCTACTAACTTATGGCCAATCTAATATATTAACATTAAATATATTATCATTAAGACAGAATATGTCTACTCCACGATTCTCCAAAGAAATATTTATCTATTTCTGCAGTGCTGTATGTTTTGACTTATGTGTTATTTTTATAACTTACTGTACATAATGATTTTGCACCAAATAACTCTGAATTAGTTTGAACAAAATTATTTATTGCAGGGGGAAAAAGCATATCTTAACATCTGGTCGATCATAATTAAAATTTGAGAGTAATTCTTTGGCAGGGATCAGGGCTAAAAATAAAGATGAAAAACAGACACTCAGGGAAGACGTGCCTGGTTTCATGTGATCTAGTTGTTACTCCCAAGTTGTTACTATTGAAACAGATTTGCCATAACATTGTGATTACCTGACAAATATGGAATGTTCCCTCCTTATCCTACCAAAAGAAAACATGAAGTATACTGGAGTGTCTTATACCATGACTTTAGCAAAGGATCCTTTGGATCAATAGATTGTTTGGAAGATCTTCTTGTATAGGGCTTGCTTTTGATGCCATCTGATTCCATCAGACTGGTATCTTGAGAGTTTAAAATTGGGGGGACCTGACCTTTCCTAAGGTGTTTTGCAAGGCTCAGTTATGTCCCTCTGCAGAAAGCAGCTGAATAGCAGGGGGGAAATACAGTTGGTTACTGGGATGCAGGTTTTCCCAGCAGAACATTGCAAGTGTTGTTCACTTTACCCGTCAGTGGCAATGGTGTCATGGCCGATCAGTGTATGCTCCTTGGCTTTCACTGTTCGATTCCAAGTCTTAATTTTATTCTAACTTATAATTTTCTGCCGTTCTTGCTTTTTTTTTCCATGGTGGCACCTTACGGTTAAAATAAACAGTTACTAAAAAAAATGTTTTGTTCTGACAGCTGCCTGCCCACAGTGTAATTTCAGAACTTAAAGACTTGGTTTCAGTTTTTATTGTCTACATTTTATTTGCCTTACAGATTGGTATATGTAAACCTGAAGACCTCCCGCCAAGTAAAAGTAAATGCAAGGTAGATGTTGAATACATTTCTGCTCTGTCATCAAGCAATAAAGATGACTCCAAATGTGAACATAATCATTGTGCCGCAACTTGAATTACAGGAACACCCACTGCAGGACCTACGTTGCTGCAGACACATGGGGAAAAATGAAGCACATAATGATTTACCAGTTTGACCAAAACAATGAGGATGGAACGAGTTAAGAGGCTTAGCACCAGAGGGAGACCCTGCTAACTGGGCCCTGCTGGCTGCCCCTGGGCCTACCATATGCCCTCATTATCCTCCTAACTCCCTTCACTCATCCTCCTCCAGCAGTGGGGAGAAACCAGCCTGAGGGGGTAAAATATAAACCTGGTAGGTGTTTTGACTGAGGATAGGCACCTGTACTGCACACCAACACAATCATTGAGAGAAGAATACGAAAAATGTTTACAGAAAACCCATTTTAAACAACAGTTGAATTATATGTTGACTGCTCCTTATTTTTGGTACGGTATCATACAGAATGAGACATGCCTTCAACCCAATACTATATTTAAATTTGTGTCAAAATGCAACAGCACAGTGTTTTTTCAGCCATTAGGGAGTAATAAAATACACAAAAGAAGCCGAAAATTGAATCAGTAAATGAGTTCCGTTAGAAAAAATGCAAATGAATACTAGTTTGGCATCCTTTTCTCAATCATTAATGGACCACAGAGTGGAAAAGGAGTCAACAAGGTGTGGTATGAGGTGTAATTCATAAATAGAAATTTGCATAGATGACGGATCTTCAGCTCATACAAGACTTCTTCTGAAAATCATATGTTTGTATGGAAAACTTAAGCCTGTGGGTATTCCCCTTTCTATCAATCAGTGTGAAAGAGATGTGAAGATGCATAAAAACCAAAGAGCTGTGTACGAGTGTGTTTCTGTGTGGAGATGCAAAGCAAAGGGGCGTGTGTGTGTGTTGTGAGGGTAGATGAGGTGAAAGGGATTGTCATCATTTTTTTCCCAAAGCACGGGGTCAGCAGATCTACAGAACCGCTCTCCCACCTTGTTACCATGCATGAATCTTCTGTCAACAGACCTGGACCATCTGTCTTATTATTTACCATATCTTTGTGTTTCCAGATCCAAAACTCCACTTTGTGTTTTCAGTGAAGAGATGCATTTATGAATAAAACAATGACAAAACCACCAATTAAGAGACACACCTTAAAAAACATGCAGAGGACACGTTTTTGAAGCATCCTGGGCATAAATGCATTTTTATCTTTATTTTGTACTATTTTTCTCATTTTAGTCAGTAAAATGCATAGCAGTACTTAAGCTGGAGTTTATTTTTTAAACATTTGAACAAATAATATCTTCCATGGTCTTTGGTCTCTTGAACTTTCATTGTGTAACATTTAAGGCAGTTTTATAGGCAAAATTAGTCACAAATTTTTCACTAAACATAATACCATGGTGAGTGTTGCCACAACATAAAAAGCTTAAAAGGAGATGGATTATTGGGATTCTCTAGACATGAGGAAGATATATATAGAGATTACAGCCTCGTTTCAAGTATCGGACAAATCTCTATCCCCAAGAAAAATAAAATCTTTCAACAATAGAGCATGAAATGTTTATATTCAGCTGTCAGACAAGTCAGAAAGAGTGATTGAGATGAAAGAAGCAGAATGAAAAGGGAATATTACTGATTAATGAATTACACATGAAAGATTCAGGCCAATCATGCATCACGAATGACTCTCATACCTAAAGTGAGGGCATTGTCCTTAATCAGAGAGTAATTTATTGACTCCCATTTACAAAGCCATAAAACTCGTGATCAAGCCTTTCAACCGTAAAATGCAATAAACTGGGGAAGTGTTTTGTGAACAAAGGCAAATGACAGGGCCCCACACGTCATTATGTTCCTTTCATATCCCATTTGATTGGTTCGAAATGTGCATCATGTTAAAAAGGTCATGTCACAAATAGCAGTGGTCAAGAATAAGACCAACTTTCACCATAATATCTTAATTTCCAACACTCCTGTTCAACCTTATATTATTTTTTCCCAAAGGTTAAGTGAACCAAGGGGTTTCGTTATAACATTTAAAACTAAACTTTAAAAAGCATGTGTACAAGTTAGTCTGATTATGTCATAAAAAAAGTTTTTTCATCCAACAGATTTCCAGTTAATTGATCTCAGTTTATTCCTACAGAGTTATGTCTCCATCAAGGCCACACAGACTTGTCCATCAGGATCGACTGAAGTCCTCTAATTGCTTGCTTCTCCTCTTGAGCCCTATATAGTGCAATGTTAATAACAAACTGAAAAGAAATTCATTAAGGAGACAAATAAAACAATCTCTGTACGATGAGGGTTGAGTACGCTATAATTAAACTGATGCCTGATAGTTTTCATTAGGCCGGGGAGCCTGAAAACTTAAGAGTGAGCCTCTCAGATTAAAGTAATTGACAATGTTTGTTTTACTATACATTTGAGTCCAAGTTATGAAACAGATTATTACAATAGGCGTTTAAGTATTGGAAAAAAAGAGACCTCAGAGTTTTTTTAAGGAAACTTGCTGACAAAAGAGATACATTGTAGCACGTTTACACTACAGTGTGCTGGAACAGGTCCAGTCAGAATTAGTTTCAACTGCTGACCACTGAGAAAAAGGGGGAGGCCAGAGATTGTAATTAGGCATTTCACTTCTCCCTGTCTTAAACTATCTTTCCATCACTTTGCCTCAGTGCTACTTCTTTCTTCCCTCTCATCTCGACCCCATTCTGGCTTGAACCTTTCATCTTTCCATCAATCCAGTCACTTTTCCACTCTAGCAAATCTTCACACTTTAAAAAAAAAAAACCATGTCTTCATACAAAAGGCTGGTTTCAGGAACTGGGGGACATACAGGGAGGAGCATCGCAGATTTCTGTGTACTTCTTTGCTCTGTGCTCTGTGTTGCTGCAGGGGAAAGGAGCTGTTTGCTTTTACCTTCCAGTAATTTAACAACCAAAGCCCTTACTGCTCACAAATATATTTAGGTCAAAGACCCAAGTGTGAGATCAAGGCTAAAATACCACCCACCCCAACATGTCACCAGCAGAAAACACATACTCAAAATGAAACCTTTGGGCGTAGCATTATATAGATGACAGAAATCAATATTACCTGTGATTTTGAGTGCCGATTCTCACTTCTATTGGCCTATTTTGAATGGAAAGGTACACAAAAGAAAATATCCTTGCTTCAAAATAACTGGCTTTCTCATACAAGGTAACCCGTAGGAAAATTTCACACTCTTAACCCAAACATAATATGAGGCAAACAGAAACATGTAGCCCAGTTCATCCTTTTGTAAATAAAAAGCCATTTATACTCTTATGCTAGGCTTTGTCCATTCACTGACTGGCAACGGTGTAGACTGCACATGAGGCCACGGACAAACACAACAAATAATATCATGTCCATGAAGGGCCCTTTTTTCAACACCCATGTAGCAAAACTAAGTTGTTTCTGTTTCATATTCAAAAGTTTAAGCAGCCAGTAGAAATGACCAAAATACTTTAACTGTCAGCTGAACATATGGATAGACGAAGTTATTGTCATTTGACCTCATGAAAGGGGAGGGATAAGGGGGTGCAATCGGGTCACACTAATGTGGACCAATAATCTTTTCCAGAGTCATTAGGATGATCAATGCTATTCTAATGAGATAACATCTGGAACAAAAGACCCTAATAGCAGACAGCTGCTGGGCAAAGTGAGGTAATTAGGAGAACGTTCAATGATGCTAACTAATGCTGTAGCCATTGTGCAACGGTTTGGGACCCCATCCTGTTAAATATAAAAAAAAACATGTTGAATATTTCACACCTACTGTAATAAATAATAATGGGGCTGTGTTATCAGTGCTAATGCATGGGAAAGAAGGGGTGGGGAATAGGAGGCAGAAATACTTCAAAATGTTAGCTTTACATGAATGCTTATCGAGCGGCACTAAATTGGTCAATTACGGAGAAAATCTGTTTTGAGGTAACCTTTCAGCTTATTAAATAAGCTATAAATCAATCTTTAGAGCAGAATGAGAAGCAGGTTTACAATGAGTTAACGTGTGTAAGCGCAGTTTTTTTCTCCTTTCTTTCAGTTTGCAATTGTATGTGAATTTGGGGGCACTATACATTTCTTAATCATTCCCTGATGAAAGATTAATATTCTTTAATTAGTTATCTAACAATTTCTAAATCTGTAACTGGAAGTAGCACATTGGCCTTTCATGGCAGGATATAAGAATAACTTCTAACAAAAATCTAAGAAAAGGCTCACAAAAAGAACTATGTCCAAACATTAGGAAGCAAGAATCCAATTACCCCAATGCATAAAAAATAAAGGAACTGAATGCAGCATCAAAAAGAAACTTCTGTATAAAAGTGTATGAACAAGTCTTTGGAGATCATGAATGAATATAATGACTTTGTACAAAAAAAAAAATTATTGGTCAAACACGGATTTAAATGACACCACAAATCATTATTTATTTATAATAGGGGAGAGTGAAAGGCTGGAAACCCTTTCAACATTTCCAGTGAGCACAGGTCGTATCAAATACTTATATTTACCCACATAAAACACAATCTTTTTAGTGAAAAATCTGCATATAAGTTGTATTTATGCTATCAGGTTGAGATTGCCACATGTTCGAGAGAGCATTACTCGTACAGTTTTCATTAAAAACAGATATCATCCTAATTTAGTTCAATGAAGACAGACTCAAAGAAAAAAAATATTAGTAATCCAAGGACTACTTGTACTGTATATAAAATTACATATATATGTGAAAACCTTAATTTTACCACTAAGGGAAATAGTCTGTAACATAAAAGAAGGAACCAAGAAAAAAGCATGAAAATTAGTTGTATTTTCATATGCTTTATGCAGAGTTCTTCTCTTATTTAGAGACTGAATTAATTTCTATAGTAGTAGCAGGTTTTCTAAAACAGTTATTCAAATAGATACAACACATTTCACTACGTGTATGGGGCAGATATTGTATGCACCAGAAAGCTGCATTAGTATGGGTGGTTAGGGAAACGGGAAGAAACATATCAGGGTTTGAGTGCAGTGCAGTCGACACTGCAACAGCACTACTCCTCTGAGAGTACGACAGTAGCGGTGAAACAGCTCCCAACTAACAGTAATTGGTTTTAAAATAATAGAATTCATTACAGTTATGGTGCTTGTTCAGAAATGCAAACAAGGGAAGAAAAAACATTCACTAGAGACTAGGGCTGAACTGCTTCTCTAAAAACCATGGGGAGATGAAAGGCATAATTCAAATGACAATTTTAGAACCTTTAGTTCATTTATATCAGAAGCTCAGAAGATGTTGCCGGGATAATAACATCACAAAAAAAATCTGTTCTTTTGTTCTAGTTGAAGGGTTTAGAGAGAACTTTTTTCCCTTTCTCAGTTTCACTCTTTTGTGGTGGCAAATTCCTCCTCCTCACAGAGAGACATGAGGTGACACACAAACAACCAAGCAAACAACACCCGTCGGCAGCAGAGACAGCCAACTGAAAGCTAACATGGGAAATCTTGACAGTAGAGAAGAAAAACACCTCAAACATGACACTGTATTTGCTGCTTGTCTTATTAAATGACTGTATAATTATACACATCAGGGGAATGTATTGTAAGGTCCTAGGTCTTTATCACATCCAGATGTGGGCTGTGTGAGATTCAAGCCAGCATCTCAGGTATGGGGAAGACATTCACCAAAATCAGCATTAAAATGATCATTTCTCAGGGCCACTCAGGACATAAAGAGACAGCTCAACCATTCTCAACATGATTGGATGTCACCTCTCATGCTGTGCCCACAGTCGACATCAAGGACATCACCATTAGGAACACCATACATCTGCCATCAAATCAGCCTCAGGCCAATATCAAGTAATTGGCCCCATTCTAACGGAGTGCTTGATATACCCTAACTACCAATTGATGGAACCAAAAGCCTTTACAGCTTATGTGAAAATAACAGCAGGGATGAATATCTCACTTTTATTTACCTGAATTTTCTCATATTCATTTGGCAAAGTATCTGAAAAAACAACAATGCCATATGGCTGCGCTTTAAAAATTGATACAGGATGTTACTGACGGCAGCCGAGAAGAGTGACAAGGGGTAAAGAGAGCATACAGAGAGCACAGCATGTGCTGAGGAGAAAAATATGATCCTTCAGCCATTCTTGGTCACAAATGTTTGTGTAAAAAAAAACATGTGAGAGTCATACAAAACCATAACTATTTCCCACAGCTGTAAGA
Organism: Menidia menidia; assembly: GCA_907169785.1. NCBI lineage: Eukaryota > Metazoa > Chordata > Actinopteri > Atheriniformes > Atherinopsidae > Menidia > Menidia menidia. The sequence goes on from CAJRST010036666.1 coordinate 5,962,394, forward strand.
ATCTGTGTCTTATGGGCAGCTCAGGGTGTCTAGGAGAAAATATGATGGCCATTAATAGATGAGCTGAGAATGCTAACTGAAATTGAAGTCCACATACACTTCAAAAAACTAATCATCGACGTCTCACCAATGTGCAGGTACACCGTATGGTTAGCCATAAAGAGAGCCGGATGAAAAGACAATGGCATGAATGGTATGTTTTTTGTTAACCCAACTGATGTGTTGTCATTAAGGGGCAGTATGTGTTCATCAGTGTGGAGTAAGTAGAGTTAAATATCATTAGCTTGGCAATACCCTTTTGTGGTCGTTAGTCAAAGTAATACCTTCTCTTAGGAAGTTAATATGGAAGTTCTGTGTCTTAAGAAAGGCCCTAAAATAATGATTAATTCAGTCTCATCTCCTCCTCTGTCCAAGGTTGCAAGGTGAAAGTATTGATTAAAGGCGACAGTCTAATTTGAATGCTGTTGAGCCATTTCACACTTATTCTTAAACATCAGATGTCTAAAATATGGCAATAGGAGGACACACAGTGGTGTGTTGCATTGGCTCAGAGAAACCCATTAGGTCACTTCCATAGCAACAATGTAGCTTCTTAGGACTGTGCAGTTTACCACCAAACTGGACGATTCAATGGCCATCCACTGCCACCAAGTGCTGGCCTTCAGTACTACAGTTCCGGCCAGAGAACGGCGTCAGTTGAAGTCTGTATAAATAGTCAGACCTTGATCATAGCAGATCAGCTACTGCATTTACTTAAGCAATAACTTCAGAGCTGTTGTGAAGCACCATCTCAATTTCAATAGACACAGAAAGCTTGGCAGAGTACAAGTGAAGGCAAATGAAGGCACACAAAGACTTCTTCATTTATAAGACACAATAAGAACTTTGGCACTGTGAGACATGCAGAGAGGAACCAGCAGGCATGAACTCAGGATAATGCCCTCACCCTCTAGCATAAATTGCATTGCTGTGCTAAATAACCTTAAACATGGGTTATCTGTACTATTTTACTCACTCCTTTATTTATTTAGTCACAGACTAAACTACCAGCCAAAAAGCCACATGGCAACAGCAAAAACAACAGTAAAAAAAACAAATAAAAGATTCAGTCTTAAGTTTTCCATTTCATAGCTGTGGCAGACATCTTATAAGAACAGGGGGAAAAAACGACAAAATAATAGCACAGCAAGAGATCTTGCCTTGATCATGTCACCAATCTTCGCCGAACAGAACTGTCTGGGGAATCGTGGGGAGTGGGAGCTGCTGATGAGGCGATTATGTGGCTTTACTCTTGTGCGTCCAAGTATGACAGGGCCATGAAAGCAATGTAGCTGATGGCCACAAACTATACCTTGTTAGCACTCTGTTGTGCAGAGTGGACTAGTTGGCTGAGCAGTAAGGCACTCCCAAAAGTCCAGATGGGCTTACTGAAAGAGATGAGAGGATTCTAAACATCAGTGTGATGCTTAAGGTCCATCACCTAGTCATTTTGGTTGACCATGGGTACTGGGTAACTTAGCTTGTTGTCCTTCTTTTCTTTAACCCCCTTCTCTACCAGGATTTATGCACTATCTACAGTGAAATAAAAGTTACAGTTAAGTGTGGCTTGAAAATTATTACAAAAACAGAAAACAGAAGAGCTTATATTTTGTAAGCAAATGTTGTAAATCTTATCACATCGCCAAATGCAAGCAATCTCAATATAAATCTGTGTACTGGGAAAGATTCCACATTTCACCGAGCACATCCAAAAAAAGAAGGCAGCAGCATCAAGCAAAGCAAATAACTTACTAAATATACACAGATGTAGTCGATATCGAAAAGCTTAAGAAGCAAATAAAGAAATCGGGAGTGACTGGAGGTGCAAGCAACCATAAAACATGGGGATACACAGAATTTCACAGCTGTGTGAACAGTTAAAGCAGATGCGATGGGATGTGATGGTGGATGCATACAGAGAGAAGGTTTGCAAAAATATGCTATAAAGTTTATGGAGCCTAATGCGGCCCTGCAGGAGATTCCCGCCGAGCTGAGCGTGCCGACAGTGCTGTTGAGTGTGTGACAGAGCTGTGGGGGAGAGATGTACAACTGAGCGTAGCTAGTATGCACAAGCTCAATCACTTGTGTGGGGATGTGCATACAATACATATAATTCACAGAAATGCAATCAACAGAACTAAGAATCTTTTCCATCTTATTCCCCTCTCTAAAACAGTCAGTGTCTATGTTTCCTGTGCAATATCTGAATTCAAGCTATAACATCAGCATATACTGAAACAGCACGCAGAAAAACACCACTATTAAAAACACACGTACACAAACGTCCGTGTGCTCACACCACAAATCCAGAGACTATAAAGCTCTGCCATAGCCACTGATCAATTCAATATCAGCATACTGGGGCCACTTAAGCCTTTCATGTTTCCTTCCAAATAACGAGATTCAGCTCTACTGACTGAAGAGGAATGATTGTTTCTGCCTTTGAAAAGACATATGCTGTACTGAGAGAAGACGTGTGAGGGGGAAACAATAAAAGATAGAAGCAAGCAGGGAAAGAAATAACACCAAAATCTAAACAAAAAATAAAGAAAGAAAGAGGACAAATGGTGATGGAAAAGTAACCTTGTTTTCCTCATCCCCTGTGGGAGTTATTGTGGACTTAATCCCTCCTACATAACCTGCCCTCTGTCACAGCTAAACTCGAGCTTCTTCCACAGCTCGCAAAAGGTCAATCCAACCATGAATGCCTGAAGACAAGCCATTCAGCAATAATGTAACATCAAAAGAGATGTCATTATAAAACGGTACAGTTAAACAATACAAGACAACTGTAACACAAGACATCACAAATTTACAAGGAAATTAAGTATTCGGGGATTGGCAGTTTTATTTCTCAAAGAAAAACTTCAAAGACATTCAATTGTCTTTTTTCATTCAACAAGAAATCTTCTCTAATCTCATGCTCAATTTTAACCCTAAGGCTTTTAAAGTGCCAGGCTTATAACAACATAAAAAAGTGTCCCAAAAAAACAGACTCTTTAACATATAATGTGTACACTAACTACTGAGCAATTACCTACAAAGTTGCTGAGGCCAAATTCACTGGATTAGTTCATGTCCACAAAGCTAATATGTATAACATAAGTCTAGGATGACTAATATCTGACCATAATATGGTCCAGAGTGGAGGAAAAAAAACTTTGTATTAAATGCAACATCCTATATCAATTCATTCAATACCATTTTTAAAAAGAAGATACTGCATCTAAAGTTTAATACAAAAAGCCAGAATGGATCATATTTTACAATCATTCTGGAGTGGGTCCTGTATTACATCCCTTTGAAGTGTAAAACATTCACAGACACAAGCACTACTCCCAAATCAGTTATCAAAGTTCTTTCAGCAGCCATTTTGGAACGACACGTTGCATTTATTCAGTTTATCTCCGCTGCTATGAAATCTGGCTAAGTTTAGCACAAGATCCTACAAATAACTAAACTTGTAGTTAGAATTATTCAATAGTCCAATAACAGTGGTACCGTTGATATTTTACCAAAAATCTTATGCTGACCAGGATCAGAATACTTTTCAGTTGTTTGTTGCTCGCCTCAACCAACTGAAAATTGGGGTACATCTCAGGTGCAAGTTTTTAAAATGATCACAAGGTGAGGAGGTGAACAAGTCACAGCATCGTACTCCACCAAGTTAGCAGAGAACAATAAAAGTTGGACGAAAAGTTGAAAGCTGACGACTTCACTTTGAAAAAAGGGTTACAGGGAATTCAAGACATCAATTTATCTCCTCAAGGTTCAGCAAACAGCTGGCTTCTTTGCATCATGCAGCTGTCATGCCTTATATCAGCAAATACAAGCCATCCTTCCAGCTAAACTTGTAACACTGGTCTCTGTGTGCAGCAGTAAGGAGAAGAGGGCACATAACACAAAAACCCAAAAGAGTACAACACAAATATTCACTAACAGCTTTTCCAAATGAAGAAAAATCAGTAGGGGCCAACAGAGCAATGTCAACAAAGAAAATGGTACTCATACTCAACATAGCTCTATTATCTTTGCTGACTTCAATAAATCTGTTGAGACAAAACACCTAAGACCATCCTTTCATGTTAGACTAATGACATTGGAATGTATTTTATTTCAAACTATGTTTGAGTGAGAAAGTATTTTATGTTTTTTTTTATCATAAGTCTGTCAATATTTTTCCCTTAAAAGGAAGTCGGAACGTTCAATAGCATCAGCTATAATACATTAAGAGAAAATGGACGTTTAGTTCTGTAACAAAGTCGTATGGGCTAATTCATCAACAACTATCAAACATTTTAGAGAAAAATTCTAATGTCCTATCCAAGAAAGTACTACCTTATCTGTGTTTATTTTTTTAATAGGGGCTGTATGGTTGGTAACTGGCCAACTGGTATGTATTGATTATTTCACTGTTGGTCGAAGCAAAAAAGATGCATGCGGGCAAACAGAGACATTATTTGATATCAGACTCAGCAGGCTCCAACACTGACTGGAAAACATTTCATCATTCACAAGGCCAACGACTGTTTACATACAGCTAAAGCAACCAGAAAGTTTTTTTTTCAAGGAGACAATGGAGTACTTCGTCCACAATTGACCAAATCAAAGCTATCATATCCCAGTCCAACCGAGTATGCACTCTGATTACTGAAGACCAGAGTGCAGTTGGAGAGACCCCATAACACGGAATGAATGCCAACACAAAGACTGGCTATCCACAAATGGACCGTTATCAAACATTTTGTGGTTTTACCATGGCAGTTTTTTTTTTGTGCTTATTGGTTAATTAATCAAAATGAAACTATGTCGATCAAGCATCACAAACAGTGAGCTGAACCACACCCACCTTAGGTTTCATTGACGTGAGCTTGACTCCAAATTCATGAGTTCCCCTCTATTTTGGTAATGTAGTACACTAACATTCATCACCCACTTCCAAACTATGCCTAAAAACTAAAAAATCATACATTAATAATACAAGTATACGTCATTCAAGTAATTTATCCTGAGAAGGAAACGACTGCTAAAATCCATCAGTCCTCAATTGGTAACATTTCTGTTTGTCTGCAGACTGACGGATGGTTCCCTTAGTTTGAAGTGCTTTTATGAAAAAACTGTTTGGTCATGGCCTCAGGTTTTGTGTGAGTGTATGTGTGTGTGTGTGTTTGTGCTTGTGTGCTAGGCCACAATAATCTTCACTTTTGACCTTTGATAAATAAATTCTAAACAGTACATCCATGAGTCTGAGTCAACATTTGTGCCAGATGCAATTTGATTTCCTTAAGGCACTTCTGAGATATCATGTTTAGAGAATGAACAGAAGGTCACAGGGGCTGTGACCTTGCCAAAAGGTAACAAGATTTTTTACTTATTAAATGAATTTGGGAACATTTCGAATTCTAAAGAAGTTGAGTTACCTTGAGAGGACAGTTTTGATAACACTGACAAGGATTGAAAACGTTTCTAAAAAAATCACATGACATATTGTCACAGACCACAAGATCGTAAACAGCTTTCCATCTTATCAAATGTTATCTAATTCTAAACAATCAGCTGGTTTTTAGATTAGGATAACAGGCGTTACGATATGCATGTACCAGGACAAATGGAGAATTGGAGTCTTGTTTAGTCTTGTTTTAGGTAAAGGGAAACTTGAATTTTTTTTTTTTTAAATCCAGGGCACTCTGTTGAGTTTTGTGCCACGAATTGCACTTCAGAAGGTTGCTCTGTGCCCATATTTGAGAGCATGAGGAAACTGTCAATACATGACCATACTCTTGGACCTCCAAGTTAATCCAACTGGAAAAATCATTTTACCTATAACAATTACAAAGTCATCTGAGCAGCAAGTATCCACGTAGCAAAATCCAAATATAAATGATCCATTAAATGGATCATTGTTAGATTAATCTTTTTTCATTAAACTTCCAGAAAAGTTGTTATGTCAATCAGATCAACTTTGAAATAAGTGCAGGAAAAGAAACAGAGAAAATATTGCATTCAAACAATCCCCTTCATAACACGTTTCTTTCATCTTAATTCAAAATAGACTCAATGGTGAACACTGACTCGGGGCATGGGAGGCAAACACTATTGATTAACCTTTCATTGGAGCTCTTTTAAAGCACCAAGGACATGTGCCACATTAAATCTTTTCAGCAGTAACCACAGAGTTTTTAGGTGAATAGCTAGCCTGAAACAAAAAGTCTTTTGAGGCATATGGTTTTTAAAAGGTAAAGAGTGGAATAGTTAATAATGATGTGTGTGTAAAGATATAAACACACACACTATCATAATTATTTCCACAATATAAAACATACAAAATCAAACATGGAAACTCAGAAGTGCTTGTCGGAGTTGTTTTTTTCATTACGATTACTTATTAAAGCATGTGCATGTGTGCTTTACACAGACTGAATTCTTTCATTCTTTTTACTATAGAATTTTTTTAAAATCATAAATAGAACAAGTTTTTTGTTGTTGCAGAATGATTTCGAAATATGTATATTTTGCATTTATTGAACAGCTTTCCCTGTTATTTCCATTTAAAGTTAAGGGCTAATGCTTGTGTTTATTAAGAACATAGGCATCCTAACGATACATCACTGTTTTATTTCTTAGTGATTAATGCAGCATTTTAAGATTTTCCATTTCTAAATTAGCAGAACATATATCAGATTTCTAGAGGATCTTCTTCACTAACAATTCCTATGCCTAATGTATTGACAAATATGAAGTGAAAATGTGTGTACCTTGGTTAATTTCAGACAGTACACAGAGCATCCCTGCACATAATTAAAATGACAAACCCACACTGAGTCTTATGAATAAAAAAAAACATGTCTGTAAACTACATCAGCTGGTGTACAGCCAGTGCAGCTTTCACCTCTCGGGTCTCTCTCAGTTCTGAAGCATACTGAGCTCTACTTTAAAATGTACACATTAGCAACTATGACCTGAGAGTCTGTGTTTACATGTCTGCATTTACCATCACAACCTGACATCTCAGAGCTGACCAGCGTGTAATTTCCTGTGGTTTGGAGATTACCATTTTTCACCACAACATTCAAACACGGCCTCACTTTGTCAGTCTCAGCAGAATTCTGAGCTGCAGCCTGTCAGTGGAAAAGACATGATTCAAGTTAACTTTTAAAGCAAAGCTCCACAGTTCTTTGATAGACGCAGCTTGACTTGTGATGGAAATCAGGCCGGTGCTTACAGACATCAATGCTATATTGCCATGACAGTGGTCAACAGGCATCTGGAGCCCACTGCAAAAGGAGGTCATGACCATCTGGACTCTACCAGCGGGGACGCATTTACCTAGGTCTTTAACTCATGTTTTCATGTCCTCAGTCTTGGTTTAGGCGGTTCAGAGAGAACATAAGACTAATCATTGCTGTGCCCTTTGACAGTGGTCAGAGAGTCAATTCACACAGTGTTCTATTCCAAGCTTATTCCTTACTAGGAGACAGAAAAGTGCCAGAGAAATGTTATGCCTGAGACAGAGGAGTTACACTTATGTTTTCCCTATGGACAATCCTAACTTACGGTTTTCTTCCAGCACATCTGAGTGCACTCTCTTCTATCGATGCACGCTGACAGCATGAAAATGGGAATCTGCCAGCAAAGCAGGGACCTAACTGTATCCCACAATCAACCAGCCAGGCATACCACCCTTTTTCATACTCCTCTTTCAGAAAAGCTCTTAAGAATGATGGCTTTCAGTATATTAGTCTTTTCTGTTTGCAACCTCTTTATATTTGGCACAAAGGTCAAAGATTGTAGATGAAATATTTGTGCAAGCTCTTGAGTTAAAAGAGACATACTGATGACGTGTGTCTATGACATCTTTTAACACCGCAGGCAAAAAATTCATCAAGTTGGTCTCCAGCTTAGATGAGTGGACATGATCAAAATCCAGGGTAATTTTGTTCTTTTCTATTTACTACACTAAGTAGCCATTACTGCCGACTGAGACTACTTAAACCCCATCCACATAGGCCAAATTGAAAAACCCATTGCTCTCACAGAAATAACCAAACACAAAAGAACAGTTTAACAAAGACTGGGAAAAAATGCTATAAAAATGTTTCAAAGACTGAGGTTTGTCTGAGAGCATGGACAGAACAGAGGCCAAGTCACAGTGCACCTCTTTACCCTGTATATGCTTCAGTTAGCCTCTATGTTCCCTTTAATCCTTAAAAAAGGCTCTCAGACGGCAATGTAATACCATCTGAAATACCATTATACTAGCACAATTTAAAGTCACAATTCAACACCTCCTAATCTATTTTTTTCTGAGGATGTACTTCAGTCAAAGGCTTCCACTTTCTGGGAAAACTAAAGCAATTGGCGTGTTACTGTGGAAATAGAGTCCTGTCAATAGAATGACAATGTAAATGTATTCTTATTATTTGGGCTCAATATTAAACTAGAGACAGCAAATAAAATAATTTTCAATAAAACATCTTAATATAATCAAACTTGCTGAAAACAAATAAAAATGTATCGCAACTAATACCACCGCTAGACAGATATAGCCCAAGATTTATGTATTCACTGAGGTTCAGCTTGTAGTTCTCACACACTGTGTGTGTGAGACTAATGTACTGAACAATCTAAGCATTCATTGTGTTTCGTAGATATGATAAACATCATTTAAATCTTTAATAGCACCAAGTTCTGATCAAAATCATAAAAGTGAAGATTATGAGAATTTGAAAGAGTTATCACTGTTTGGGTTGCAATTTTCAAATGCAAATATGTACTTCACTGCAATTTATTTTAAAAAAGAGTAGAAAGAAGTGACTGTAAACAGCAACAGCCATACGAGTAATTTCCAAGCTGTATAATTTCTCAATCCTTCATCTTAAAGTGCCTCAATTTACATGCAGCATTTGTATTGACAATTTTTTTGAATAAAAACCCATTAGCAGCATCAGGACTAAAAACAAACATCCAAGCCAAGAAAATGACCTCATTTGCACAGTTCAAAATATGCTCTTAAACATCCTTCTGAAACAAGATGCATGTGTGTGCGTGTGTGTGTGTGTGTATGTGTGTGTGTGTGTGTGTGTGTGTGTGTATGTGTGTGTGTGTTTTTGTGTGTGTTAAAGAGGTGAATGAGGACAGATACATAAAAGTAACAAGATTCAGAAGCCAAATAAATAATGGGCTACTTACCGCAACTTTGCTCCCAGTTATCTGCATGCAGCGATCAGCGGAGAAGGTTAATGTGCAAAAAGACACAAACAGCACAATCATTAGTAGGCCAGAGAATCTGCCATTACATGTTGAGGCATTAGCGTATCTTGACATCACAAATACTCTCAGACAATTACAGCACAAACTGTATAACGGACTTTGTACAAGACAACAAGGAAACCTTCACAACTATTGTTGCATACTGAAGATCATGTCTGTTTCTGGCAGCTGCACTTTTCCAATTTTAATTTTTGCTTTTCAAAAGACAGGAATCTGTTACATATAATACAAAAAGGAGTGGTAATATTTGCATTAGACTTAGATTACCATAATCAAATGGTTCAGCGGGTAAAATATGATTGTCCTTGACTTACTGGTATAGATTCTCAGACTCATGCCCCAAAAGGAGCACTGGCTAATGTGGGCACAGGGGCTGCATAGGGTCTCGCTGGGCTCAAATCAATCTACTGCCATTAACATTGGTCTTCAGGTGTCAAATTTGCGTGACACACCTATCTCGAACCCACACAGTCAGCACAATTCCTGAGGTTTAACCTTGTTATCTGTCAATAATGGCAGATAGCAGAAGCGATTTTCATTACTGCAACTGTGCGACTTGTTTCACAGTAGGTATGTGTCTGTCACCACATTAAATGTATTCTAATCTGTGGCTGAGCTCTTCTCTCCCTGGTACGTGTTTCTAAGGAATTGTATTTTGATTGCAGGAAGTTGTAGGACACACTGAGCTCCTTGTTTTTTTTCATTTCTTTCTTTCGTTTTTAGGTGAAAGTGTTAAAAAAATATCAGAGGCCATTCCTTGTACAGTTCCTCTCACGCTCCAGGTCTGTGACCATTTGATGCTTGAATTCCCATCTTACCCTACCAAGTTTATAAGAATCATAAAGTCTGTTTTACATGTGCCACCCCCAAATATATCTTTCTCTACGGTTAAAGCTGCACGTCACTGAATAAAAATAAAGGAAACATTCTTTAATCCTGCTGATCGGTATTCTTCAAATGAGTCAAACTGATGTAACTGAAAGAGCAGACATTTTACAAATAATGCATTTGGGAATTTTAACTTGCATTAGCTTTACCAAAAGAACAGACATTATCTTTAGTGTGCTCCAGGCAGGAGCTTGAAAGGGATAAGCAAACTTCACTAAATATTTTGTCATGGAATTATAGCCACCTTATTAGATACAATATGATTGAAAATTAATGACAGGACTACTAATGTACTAAAGTAAAACCACAAATACAACCCTGTCTCATGACCAAAAAAAAGCACTAATCACATGAATACAGAAACTCCATAATCAAGAGTCGGGTTTATCTGAGGAAAAGTAGAGCCATCACAGAGAAGAAAGTAGCTCATTAATGGTCACATCAAAGATGCCGATATTTGAAGAAGACTGCTGTCCCCTCGCAAGACCCTGCCATCACGTGCTACCTGCATGAGATGAAGCATGTTTGAAATCAAGCACAAAAATATTTATTGTTTGGTGGTCAGTGTAGATCTCTGAATAAGGATTAATTGTGTTAGTGCGATGATTGATTTTTGCACTTGAGATTTGTTAGCACACAATTATATTTAGAAAAAAAGCACACAAAATGAAATTAGAAAGAAAAGCAAAAGTTCATGCTAAGCTGACATTTACAAGGACAAAGGACATTTACAGGTATGCGCCTCCAAAAGCTTGTATTCAAATTAGCCCGGTCAGCATAGGCTTTTTCTGTGAAAAGACATTCTGTTCTGTGTTGGGGGTAATTTGCTAGACTCATGCTGAGGCACCCTAGTAGTTTGGGAGTGCTCATGATTCTGTCTGGCTACAGAACAGTAGAGAGATGTGGCAATCCAGGCAGGAAAGGAAAAAAGCCTTGACTCTCCTTTGAAAGACATCCAATAGTAAACAAAGCATTTATCTGTCTTGTTCTTGATATTAGCTATCATTTCAGGTAGATAACTGTTTAAAAGCTGACACATCATGTCAACATGCACTAGTGATCAATACAGATATGAGTAAGTTCTTGCTAATCAAATACATCTATGGTTTTACAAGCTATTGAATTTAAGGAATATTGCTTTTTGTGGAACAGTAAAGCATGAGTTTAAAAGAGCAGCTCTGTAGAGACGTAGGGAACGGGCTAAACAATACAAAGGGATATGTCTCATCCCACCAATAGTTCTTAATTAAACTTCCAGTTCCAAAGAATGCAGAGTCTGGTTAAACTGCAATTGCTATAGGTAAAGAAAGAGAGAGACACAATGGGCTATACAAATAATTTAAGTACACATGCAACTCTGGAAACTACAGACATTGCAGATGCCCCACTTGCATTTCGTTGGCTGCAATAAATAAACAATTTAAAACAGCAAACACATTAAGAAACTACATAGCACAAGCACTATTATCTTGTAAAATGTCCTTCTGAGGCCTGATAAATGCACCAAAGAAAAACAAAAAGGAATGAATCAAGAGTAAAATCCATCAACAGCATAGAAACACCAGTTTGACTAAGAAGCAAACAATCTCTTAAAAAGACAAAACACATTAGCAGTGAAAGCACCACAGCAAGACAAAGAAACAACTCAGGGAAACCGCATGCCAATTCAATCGCTGTTTATATTTTCTATGTAACATCATTTATATTTAGCCCACAAGGCATGTTCATCAGCACCCGCAAGCAACATGATCACCGGTGGACTCTCATCTTAGCACATATGCTTCAACATGCATCCCTGCAGACAAAGAAAAAGACTGTACTCTCACTAGAGTAATACACAGAAAAGACAAAAGCAAAAGGTCAATCGATCCTTTAAGCTTGTACCAATCAGATCAGTCAGGATTAAGGATAAATATCGCCATGAATTAAAGCTAGGCATTTATTTCTGTAGTCATGAGCCACTTATTGAAGAAAGCCTAACTCAAACCTAAACATCTACATTTCATCATTGAATAACTATTGATAATCAGTAAACCAATTTGAATGCTAAAGCAGGTCAAGTTGGTTGTTTATAGCTCCTTGATTAGTGAAGAGAATTCAGTTTTTTAAATGCGGACCTAATTTAGAAGGTTCTTTAGACTTGAAAAACAAATGCGACTATATTTACACCACTAAATAGACTTTTAAACAGAGGTAGACTTCTCCTGTCTCACAGTAACAGATATATGTGTTCACAAGAGATTTGATTGCAATGTCTCATTTTCAATTCGATATGCTAACGTCCATTAAACTGTTAAGCTAAAGTGAGTTGGCTTCATGTATTATTAGTATGCTAACGTCCATTAAACTGTTAAGCTAAAGTGAGTTGGCTTCATGTATTATTAGTATGTAAAATAGTGTTCGGATGTACAGCTGTTTGGTACTGTAACTTTATGCACATTAGCATGAATCTGCGTGAACTGCTACTCCATTTCTGACAGTCATCCACATCAGCCCTGTTAAATGTAGGTACAGACACGTCGAATTTTGTCCTCAGTCCTTTCACAACACAGATTACGTTTTTCCTTTGTATAAAGTGTCTTAGCTCACAAAGAATAATGGGCCCTGTGAGGAATTCAATCATCTTGGATAATCATCATTATCAATAATGCCAGTTAATTACCATAACAATGAGCAAGGTAATAAATGAGGATGTCAAGGGAGTGCTGCCAGGATCGGGTAACAATGGGGACAGAAGTCACTATTTCTCTACAAAAGTGATGTGAATATCACCTCACAAAGTTGTCCAAAGCTTCAACAGAGGAAACAAAGTTGTCATATATAGATGTATTATAGCCAAAACTACTAGTACAGTACAATATAATTTAGTAACGGCTCTCAAGAAAATAAAAAGAATGTAGAATCAACAATGAAATTCTTATTTTTGTTATTAAAAAGCTCAATGTAAAACAACTGGTGGCAAATGGCACTTGACAGATTGCTCTACTTTAGAGGCATGAAGAAAAAGTACTGTAAAAGCCAACTACAACACATCATAAGTAAAGATAATCACTGGCTCTGTCATGGACTTCATATTTATATTTCTTATTTCAGTGTATCTCAGCCATGGTTTGATTTGTAACTGGAGTGTGTGTGTGCATGTGTGTGTATAGGTACATGTTTTTGAGCTTTTTGAGTAATTTCCATTCATCCTAAAGAAGGTCAAACATAAGTTAATTGAGGCTATATTCCACCACCTCTGGACAAACTTCACATGCACATACACGTGTATAAAGATGAACAACCAATAGTTTTCATGCAAGCACATGGCTGACAAACACTGACCATCCACCCTGTATCAAGTGAGTAAGTGAAAAGATTTAAATCCAGTGATGTGGGTCAATGTAGCAAACAGTGAAGTAATCAAAATTGCATGATAGAAGTGGGCATCAAGCATGTAGAGTGAGGAATGGTGGTGAGGGAGAAAGCGAGCTAGAACAGATGACAAAGCAAGCCATGACACAGAGTATCAGGTTACACTGATTCTAAACATTTTAATGAGCGCCGTGATTTTTCAACTCACCCACTTCAACCAAACAGAGAACTGCAGTATTATAAAGACTGATATATTCTCCTACTTACAGATTTGGCAGTGGCTGAAATGTACTGGACAACCATCTCACGTTTGGTGCTCAAGTCCTTTCCACGCAGTGGAGCTTTTCGTTCCTCGTTTAGGTTCATGTCCTCCTAAAACACAGCAAACATCGAAATAGAATAAAAGTGAAGCCTGAGTACTAGCTTTCAATTGTTGAATTAATTATACAAGAACAGGTTAAATAATTTCCTGAATGTTGGGTCTATTTTACGAAGGTGTGTAAGGAAAAATTACAACAAATAACAAAAGACAATCACTAAAAATATCTTGTCTGCAATACTGGGGAACAAAACATGAAAAGAAGAAATTCATTGTGCCTGCATTTCAAAAACTCGAACTTTGAATCATTACTTAGCATACAATAGTTTCATTAGTGAGAAGAAACATTTTAGAAAGGCCAACAATTATTATTCCATTTTCACTAATATCCGTTTATATAAGATAATTTTCTATGGCTGAATTCATTTCTATCTATGTGTCTTTGTTAAAGCCACAGGGCACATCAGCAGAATATAATGGCAGTAATAATTAGTCATTGAAATAAAAGTAGCAAGGCTTCAGCAATAAAAACTGCACGCTGCACGCTATTCCCCAACTCTGAGCAGGAGAACAAAATCAAACAGCACAACCTCTATTCAGTCTATGCAATCACATCTACTAGGCTGGATAGGCAGTATCTGCGTGTTATTGGGAGTATTATCTTCATGCTACTTTAATTCGGTATCACAAAGAGGTCTTTCATGTGAGAGACATCAGGGGATAGAGTGAAGGCCGGACAGAGCACTAAAAGCTCGGGAATGACATGATGATTAGAATGGAGGAGGATGTTTATCAGAAGCACTCTCACAAAGAGATGGCTCGGATGAACAGATTGGAAAAAAACATCCTCAGGGTTTGAAGCAAGCGACTCTGAAGACGTGGAGGCATGCTGCCCTCTGCTGGGGAGAAAAGAAAATCAAGCGTCTTTCAGCATTGTTGATCAGATTTGACACAGCAATTCTGCTCCATCTAGTTTGATGTTACATTTCCACATAAATTAAGCATATTACTAAAGAACACTGTAAGATACAAATGTATGAATATTTTTCCACAAGCACCTGTTTTTTAACTGTTTTCCTTCATTTGTCAGGAAAGCATTAGCAGGAATCCCATCCAGGGGCTGTGACTGTGACCTAAATTCCTTCAACTACATTTCCTCTTGTAAATACCCTCTGAGCTAAAAATCCATTAACTTCTTTTGTGGAAGAGGGAGAGAAAAATGCAGCCAAAACTTTTTTTCTCACCCAGGGAAACCAGCAGGTTTTTTAATTAATCTTTGAACCCTGCTAATTTATCTGCTTAATTGGCATTCAATAAAAGGATGCAAAATTTGGAGGGGTGAGCACATTGTAGCGGGGGTATGAGTACTGAGCCTGCGGGATCCTTGTCAGGGGGCAAAGTGGAGGAATGAGCCCTCCACGTTCAGCCTACAAAATGATTAATGCTTTTTTATTAATTATACTCCCACTGGAAACATAGAGTCTCAAGATATTATGACTACTCTGCATGAGTAACAGAATTTGAAATGCAGACGTTTGAGCTTCTACAAACGGCTGTGTGTATCAAAAAGAAACATGCTAAAAGTCTTTATCTGTTGGTACTGAGGTAAGAATTTTTCCAAAAATATTCAGTGTATTTGCTATGCCCAAACAAAAGATAATTTATTTTGAAAATATTTGGCAAAACGCCTGTTTATACATTGCTGTCCATCTTGATGTTGGTACCTTGAATTTATAACATAGAATAATATAAAGGCTGGGGCTGTTCACACCTAACAAAGCTGAATGTTGATCCCTAATACATGCAAAGCAACCAATGTGTTCTTAATTCTAAAACAATCTTGACTGGGCAATAACTTCAACCCAAATGAGCAGGTGTTCCTGGCACTAAAGAACAGTCCCTGAACAAGCAATAAGTTAAGATGGCTGCACTGCAGGCATGGCAGCGCCTCACCAGGGAAGATGCCAAGCATCTGCTGAATTCTGTACATTGCAGGCAGCCATTAAATGCAACAGATTCACAAGCAAGTATTTCATATTTATAAGTCCCCACAGCTGACTTTTAAGACTAAGTATTAAAAAAGTGTATAATTTCTGAGGTTGAATCTGGGTGTGAAGATCCTCAAGTGGAAACTAGATGGAAGCACTTTTATCTCAGAATGATCTGCATCTTATCAAATTGCTTGAGAACAGAAAAAAAACAATTACTATCATGTCTGGAGTCTTCCATCTGCATAAAGAAGTAACAAGATGGTCAGGATTTCTTAAATCATTCAGCCTTAAGCCGAGCAGAATCAAAAGCACTAGAGGTTTCAAATCGGACTAAAGAACAATTAAAGAATGCCATCAAACACATCTAAGGCTTAAAATGTGTGAGGACTCTCCCCTACAGGGATATGTGGATCTGAGAAAAGTAGAAGTATAAAAATGTCTTGCTTCAGCTGTGACAAATCAATTATTTTGTCCACTACCCTCAAGTCTGATCCATGAGTGTGTAAGGGCACAGGCCGTAATTCTCCTGTGGGCTGGTTTTAACGTCTTGGCGCAGAGTGGAACTGCTGAGGGATCACATAGGAGCTTATTATTGGGAGTGTTCATCTTGACAATGGCATACGGAGAGACAAATAAAACCTCAAACAAGCTAAACCAACACTACATTCTTCTGTCACAAGTCCTCTGTTTTCGCTAGCATCTCAGTGCTACTCTCATTCCGCTGAAACTGACATCTTATCTAACATGATAACAGCAGCATACTGGTTCAGTAAACTATTTGTTGTTGTTTTTAAGTCAAAGTGAGGTCTTGCTATTGAACTTGGTTTTAGATATATAAAAGCATTGCCAAAGTCACAGTGCGGTGGCAGCTTATGCCAAAATCTGCACAATATGTGTGAAGTGACAAAAACCTGGCCAATGTGAACATTTCACTCTGATATATTTGAACTTTTCTTTTAATTTTCATTTAATTAATTCAATAAACTCTTTTTCTCTGCAGTCTTTCTTTCTGCAATTTTCCAAATTCTTCTGTTGACCTTTTAGTAATAAACTATGAGCTATCAAGACTCTTGAGTGCAGGGAAAAAGAAAATCCATTTGCTGTTGCTGTTCAAGCACTGTATAGGGTCTCACTAATACGACACTGGTCAACGAATAATTGGAAGACAGATACACATCTAACGCTACAAAACTAGGACCAAGAACACAATCAATGGCAGAGTAAGGGCCAAATACTAGAAAATTGACAGAGATGTATGGCTGCAAGTAACAGAAATATCAGACGATACAAAAAATATGCTGAACCAAGGGACTACCCACCATTTTTTTGTTATGTTTTTTTCATCAAAGAAGAAAAGTCTGTGAGTGTATCTCAAAAGTATATAAGTAAATAACCCTCTTGCGTTTTGATTTCATTACTGTGATTATACTTCCCAACCTAAAGTGTCAAAGGATGTCAAACGCCATACCAGAATACATGCCTGCTGTGTCATCCGTCACTGAGCAAACTGAAGCCTGGTTCTAATGTCACGCTGCTGTGAGCACAAACATAGTAATTGAGAGGTGAGCTGACTGACAGGGATGAGCACCCAGGCAAGAAAACACTGAACAGAAGCCTGATGAAAACCAGGAGCACTGATCACATTTCTCTGGCCCTGGCAATAAAGACTATTGTATGAGAAAAAAGGAAAGGTAAGCACCGTACCACAGACACATTCACTCAGAGGCATTATCAACAATAGTACACACAACCTATGCAATGAAGCCAGGGTAATTCAGCTCCTCACTTCAAAGAGATGGGATGAAAGCTTTTTGTTAGATTTCAATCCTACAGTACATAAGGCCAAAAATGCATTTCAATGGAGAAAATCACAAGTGTGATTTGACCCCACAGATGAGTGCGAAGTGAATTTCAAAGTTTGCCGTGGTTCTGAGAGTGGTCGGGGGAACATGTAGGGTGGAGCCCTGACCGAGAATTTTAAAATCTGTATGCTTCTTTTTTCATTATTCTATATATAGCTATGTGTGTGTGTACACATATATACACACATAAATATATACATATATATGTTTGCATAAATATCGAAGCACTTTAGAAAAGCTGCATAAGAAGTGTCTGGCAGCAATGTTTACACAGCTTTGTTTGTATTATGGTCTGCTGACACTGACCAAAGTTTTTTAGGATATAGAGCTAAATTAATTGATGTACCTGTATTTAAGCATTAAAAAAAACATTGACCTGTGCCTGTGGGTGATAGAAGTACAATACCATTTCCTATACTCTGTGTATAAAATGAAAAAAAAAATATGGTGGTCATTAATTTAACACATGGGCTCACATTAAATTATGGTACCATCATCTGAAAACCCTACAGTTGCCAATATAATGGTATACACTCCTAATAAATCTTTTAAGTACTTAAAGCTGTAAAATCATCTGAGTACTGGTTTGCAGAGACTTTTACCTCAACAGTATTCGTGTCACTTCACAATCCACTGCAGCAGTATTTAATAATACACTAAGCACTTATGACATAGTTAAAGGGGAGAAAATAGCATAATTTTTATCTTCATCTATAAATCAACAGACAAATTCAGCCCCGTTTCTGATAACTGCTATGTGTGCTCCCAGTTTCTAATTTAATGTTGTCATCCGTTGTTCATTTATAAGATCTGTAAACCATAATAACTCGACAGCGCAATTTTTCCCAGGCAGAATATTGACTGCAACAAAAAACAATATGAAGATTTTGCATAAAACTAGGACAGCTTTGAAAAGCAATAATTCCATTATGATTCTTTTTCATGAGCCTAATCTCATCAGCAGTAAAACAAGGATGCATAAGTGGAAATAAATTAAATTAAAAAGGCTTTACAAACTTAACTTACAGTCATGATGAAAGCTTTTTCTGGGGAAATTTGCATCCTTAATAATTTATTGTTTTGAGGCATTTGGAGCTGTAATAAAACTTATTATTAGAGATTACCTTATGGAATGGAAAGTGTGTAACAATACCACAAATCTTACCATCATCTTCTCAAAGAGGTCAATAATTTCCTTTTCTGAGAGGCCCATGGATCGGTCATCAAAAAGAGGCTGAGGAACAGGTAGTTCAGCTTGGGTGGAGAGGGGATCCGTTGGGTGCTGAATCAGAGGCTTTTCCTTCTTCATTCCTGTTTTTCTGAAACTGGTTATCCGATCTCGCTGAAAGAGAACAAAATGTTTGACGTATCAAAGATATTGCAGAGCTAACAGTTGGTGGACATGGTCATTTTATGTACTACTAAAAGGAGACCTGGGTTTGGAGGGCTTGCTAAATTGACTTCAGGTTCAGGTTTCCACACATTAAGAGGTGTTTCTGTGTCAGTTGACCACAGTTTACAGAACATTTTACAGCGAGGTCAAGGACAGCACAAAATGTGTTACAGCAAACAAAACAAGAGAAGCTAAAACTAAAACTAGATTTTTTTTTTCAAAACAAATTAAAAGAAGTCTTAAGCACACTAGAGG
Organism: Menidia menidia; assembly: GCA_907169785.1. NCBI lineage: Eukaryota > Metazoa > Chordata > Actinopteri > Atheriniformes > Atherinopsidae > Menidia > Menidia menidia. The sequence continues at coordinate 5,981,765 of CAJRST010036666.1, forward strand.
TGAAAAACATGTTTATTTCTCAACAGTATATTGGACAAATTAAAACCTAAAGAAATCAGGATTTTACTTACCATCAAATGCTTCACATTACCTGATTTGTGTTGGTGTTATTCAAGCAATTTCAGTACAAAAACAACCTCTACTTGTAGAATAACTTTAAACTATTACTGTTAAATTAATCTATTAAAACTACGAAAAGAGTTCTTGTGCTAAAGTTTAGTGTAAAAGCTGAAAAGGCACATGATCAACATGCAGGGAGTCTGTTAGTTACATTTAGTGAAACATGAGGGGATGGCATGCTGGATGAATGAATGTATAAAACTGAAAGACAAACATACAATGAAGACGCACATCAATGTCACTTTAGATTTTCTGAAATATTTCATAGATCAAATGTACTATAAGCTGTAACAGTCAGTCAAGGCATCTGTTGACGAAAGTAACTGAAAAATGAAGTCTGTCAGAAATCTCACTTTAACCATAGATAATCGCCAGTTTGTCTTAAAAAGTTATGGACTTTTTCATTTTTACATTAGTTTTGAATGGAAAATACAGGATTTGGTGTGCCAACTGAAGGCCACCATGAAAAATCATCCTTTATTGAGATGATTAAGAGTCCGAATACTGTACTGCTTGTTAATATTGAGGACTCACTCTGCAGTAGCAGTTGATGCATTCAAGTTTAGTCCTTTGTTTTATCTCAAAAGTGACCTTATTTGCTCACGACACATTTGATCCATCCATAATTCAGTTAAGGGGTCCGTGCAGTCATAACGAGCATGGTGTGATGTGGCACAAAACATGTCACAGCAAAATGAAACCAAGCACCTTACCATATCATCAGCCAATGTTTTAATGTGTATGTTCTGTTGGAGGGAGGCACAGTGTGAAAAACAATATCCAACAGAAACCGACAATACCGCCAAATGTACAGTATGTGTCCCAACCCAAGTGTTTTCACATGTACAGCATGTGTGGATACTTTCAGCGCCTCTGGGAGAAAAACCCAGTTGTACCCTGTTTTTGTTAACTGTTTTTCATAATTACTCAATTGTTCCTTTTTTGTTTTCCTTTTTGATAAAAGCAAAACCTGAATGCTGTACATTCATAGGATGTGAAAACATTTGATGATCCCAAACAATATTGTACATGTAAATCTATGTGTAAAGACGCATATTTAAAACAAACATACCAAAGAAACATAAAATAAACCTAGCCCCTGTAATCCCACAGCGACACCGACCAAAAACCAAAAACATGCAGGTTAGTGCTACTTGATTTATGTTGCGTAAATATTTCAAGGTTTGCACACAGTCTTAAGGCACAAATTGATTTCATTGCTCTAACTTTAGTTCTACAGAGCATCTTTTGCAGTGACAGGAACTAAAATTATCAATAACAAAATACAGATGATTGTATTCACTTCAGACACAATAAGAAGGGCTACTGCCAACGGGATGTGACTCAGCAAGGATGGCCATTTAAAACATACCTCAAATGGGAATCAGTAGGAACTTAGCCATATGTTGTGGTGCTAGGCAGTAAAATTCTAATGAGTCTGGAGATGTGGGGCTGTGATGGCTATAAAGGCTGCCTCCAGCCGCGGATTAATCCACTATGTTAATCAGGAAACAAACTATTGATGCTGCAGCGAGCAAACGAATTGGCTATTACCTGCTCAAACCCCAATTTATCTCCATCAGCTGTCACTCTGGGCAACACTATGCAGACAAACAAACTGGCATATCTGTCACTCCCTTTGTCTGCAATAGCTGGTCAACAGACATGCCCTCTTTTTCATAGCTCGTGCACGAAGGATCCTGCCTGCCACTTATTTTCTTCACTATCCTGGTTACCACCTGGGCATGACACATTTAGAGAAACATTAGTTCCACAAAGCCACAATTAGCTGCTTTTAATACGTACAAAACTCACATCTGTAAAGGTAATAATTTGACCTCAGCAACAACTTTTCTCATTACAAACTCGGAGCGCATGTATCATTAAGCCCAGCGTTCTCTGGCAGTCTAAAACTGCGTGAAACAATAGCTAATTTTCAGATGGAGTACTTAAACATTTTCTAATCAATTTAACAACAATCAAACCACTGTTTGGTTAATTGCCTTGACTTGAGGGCCTTTCCTTGCCCATTATCTTGGCAACATCGCAACACTGCAATTAAACACCTAACAATTAAGCTTGTATGTCCTCTGGGCTTCTCTTGCTTATTAAAGTAAACTTTTTCATCATAATAAATGTTTATTACCAAACACATATTTCTCTAAATAACCTAATCAAATTAGCTCTGGGTCCCTCCTTAATCAAATATGATCATGACTCCGCGCAGATCTTTAAAAAAAGAAAGCAAAAAGCATTTTCACGCAACCAGAAAGCCAATTTGGGAAAATCGTACCAGTTTATTTACTTAACTTTTAAAATTATCACCACAAATTTAATGTTAAACATATCCTTCTACTGCTATTAGTTATATTAGAGAATTAAACCAGGTGGCACATGAAATACATTTTCTTATGAGGAGAATCGAGCTTAACTGACTGTCTTTCTATGGCCTAAGAAGAAAAAACACTTGCTCCACTCAAGTAGACCATCTGTATGGTGTCATTTTAACTCACTCAATGGAACTATCACTATAAAATCGGAGGCCTCCATGTCTTTGCAAATTGAGTTTGGAAAATAGGTTTTACTTTAATTAGTTTAAGAAAAACAAAGGATTACTGTGAGACAGATTTAGCTGTTGCTGGCAGTGAGAACTGTAATGGCTATGTGCTCTTGACAGTTCTTGGCAACTTTTTTTTATTCTATTTTTTAAACTACAACGTGTCCCTGTTTAATCAACAGTTTTATTTCGCAGCTGGAGCGCATGTGCAACTCACACGTTTTGCAGTTAAATTCACATTTCCTGCGTGGGAAAATTGCAATGATGATACATCAGTGCTGTGAAAATCTCCCAAAATCATAAAAATTAATTTAGATTATTGGTTATTCTAAATTTACCCGAGGAGTAATTGTGAATGTGAGTAGATGTCTGTTTCATTTGTTTCGGTGTTGGCCTGTGATGGACTGGTGATCTGTCCAGGATGCGCACTGTCTGCTGCACAATAGCAGGGAGGAAAGTCTCCAGACCTCTGAATCAGATAAAGCTGGTATAACAAGGATGTATGGGCGATGGATAGATTTATATACCACTGGCATTGTACAATAATAAGCTGACCTCAGTGGCTCAACAGTTCTCTCTGGAGAATTGTGTGTCTATTTAGCTTTATTTTGTTAAGTAAAATCTTGGTAATTATATGCTTATCAAAAAGTACCACTTGTTAGATGTGTTGTTAAACCATTTTTTAAAAATGACAAATTTCACTTTGAAATAAAGTTGCATACCAAGTCATACTTGTTGAGTCTTTTTCTAACATAATTGTCCCAAACTTAAATTTCTGTGTGCAAACTATAACTTGTAAAAACTGGCTCTTTGCTTTTTCTGAGGTTTTTCTGCACATTGCACGGTCTGACCTTGGGTTGAACTTGCTGGGAAGGCCACTCATGGGAATATTGACAACTGTCTTCCATGTTTTCCACTTGTGACTAATGGAATTATTTGGGAAGGGCCTTAGGCAAGTAATCCTTTCAAGTAAATGAGCTGCAACAGTTGTTTCTCACTCTGTTGACATTTCGTTTTATCCTCCCTTTATAGTTTTTTTTAACATAATTTCAAGGCTCTTGCTCCACTCCAACGACTTTGATTGGAAGAAAACATTTTATCAACAATTTTAATATATCTATGTCCAACTAAATCACAATCCTCCATGACTTTATAGGACAAAAAACATAAAATAACCACACCTTAATATTTCTTTTAATGATCTGTTTTGAACTGATCCCCACATATGTGCACATACTGTGTATCATTATAAGGTAACATGGGAAGTTTTGAACGAAAAATGTAATGCATGAGCAAAGACCACCACAAGTGGTCTCTATTCTGGTCTCTGGTCTAAAATAATACCTGTTAGACCTGTTGGTACTTGTTAGACCTGTTGGTCTAACTACTATTTGGGTTGTGAAAGAAAAACACACCAGAATATTAAGAGCCACTGTGGTTTTACCAAATTTCAACTGAACTGAGATAAGACAGTAATGTTTTCTAGGGGTTGTCATAATCATCACTTACCTCATTTATCTTTGTGTAATCTAATAGGATAATCAGCATTGCCAATATCATGAACAGTTTGAGGGAGTGGCATTAGCCTGAACCAAACAGCATTCATGTAACTGAATTAGACAGACTAAATAGGTTAATTTGTTTTAACAAATCTTGTTACAAAGGGTTCTCAGTAGTAGTTTCATAAACATGTAGCCTCATATACGGCTACAAAAGGTTTTTTTTGCAATTCATCTTTCCTGAGAGAGGAAAAAATTCCACAAACGAACACAAACATTAGTCCACATGGCATGGGCATCCTCTGAAGGCACCACAGAATAACACACTTTATGAAGCAAGGCCTTTTTTTAATTAATCAATACATCTGTATTTATAATATCTGGCAGAAAACAGGTTAAACAACACTGTTAAAAGTACCCAATGGTGCAGCATTACTGCCATCTAAAGTCTTGAAGTCTTTACGACAAAGAGCAGCAGTGAAACATGGAGGCCCCACCTGCTCATCCAAGATGAATGAGTATGAGGTGTAGCACCACTGCTTTCCTTTAAGATGAAAGACTATGACTGAGTTATACACACCCTCTCATTCAAAATGAAAAAGAAAGTATCTGTTTTTCACTTCTACTGACAAATATTAAGCACCATACAGCACTTTTTTTATCCACGACTGAAACTATCATGTGATCTTTTTATTAAGGAAATAATCTGCAAAGTGTTACTCTAATATTCTCATAACATACTCTCATTAACGTTTTTCATCTAAACATAAGATGCATACAATGTTGACCTATGTATGTTGTTTAGATATTAACAAAAATGATCTGAGGCCATATCATTAATGTGAAATTTAAAAACCCACAGCATTTTAGTAAAAATAAGTACATTTGAAAAAAGCCATCTGACAGTGTTGACAGTGTTGACAATGTTTCGTATTTCAGGAACGTGATGCTTGAGTTTCTGAAAACAGCAACTACGGAAAATCAGTGGGACACAAAAGCCAGTGGAGCTGAGACCTGAATGGCTCCCACTGGATGGACTGACCATGTGACTGCAGACTAGCACAGAACTGCCCTCAGGCTATCTCCATCTCTAAAGAAAGGACGTTTCTAGTGCTGCATCCCTCAGGGTTGGCATGAATATGTGACTCTATCACAAAAGAAGCTTGCTGAATAATATAAGGGTCTACTCAAACTATCCAAAACCTTTCTTATTCTCGGCAGTACCAATAGAAATCTATTCTACAATAAGGTCTGTGTTGTAGTTTTACGTTACAATTGTGTGATTTATTATCAGATTTTAAGAGTTTCCAAGGAGTTATCACACCTGCTGAGCCAGTTGTTTTCCCCCAAACTGCTGACAGGCAAACAGCTGACCTTGTTTTTGTCTGCAGGCTACTGGCTGAAGTGGGAGCTAATGATATTGTACCTACATAACTACAGTGACAGGTAAAGAGGGGAGAGACTAAATTAAACCAGTACCTGGAAATAACTGTCAAAACTATGTCGCATTCATTTGTACTTTTTACAGTACCGATGCAACAATTTGCATGCAATGACGCCTGATCGTCCTATGCCAGGCTTTTCATTTGAGATGCATCAGGCACAATAACAGCTCTTCAATTTCACTCTGTCAGCAACGGTCCTGCGTTGATCTCTTTTTACAATTTGGATTCTGGCACATACATTTTCAAAATTTATTAATTCTCTGAATCAAATTAAGAATTTAAAGAGTGTAAAGATAACTGTGTAAGAAAGACATCAAATGTCACACTGTGACTCATACTTCTGACTCATTTCCCAGATTACAGAGGGTTAGTTAGACAGACCCTGTAAAAACCTACTCCCCGGCATACACTTGTGAATGGTCAATGGAAACACTTCAATGGACAGAAGAACTCCCCCGTGTTGGTTAGTGGGTTGATAAAAGTGTCAGAGCAGGGAAGCCCCTCATCCTGGCCTACTTAAGGCCGTAGAGAAGCTCAGTCACAACAGTCCTCCAGTCATGAATTGTCAGACTGCAACACTAAACTACGGCCAACTTCTAAGCATGATTCATGTACAGCACAAAAACAAGAGTATACACGCACTGATGCACAGCTTAGGTCTTATGCGGGCCTTTTCCGAGTAACTGAAGCAGCCCAATCAATCTCCAAACACTGACAAAAATGAACGGCGCTCATTTCTGAGGGCTGGAATTTGAGCAGAGAAACTGTTGGTTTCTTCCACTGTGACTAAAGCGCGCTTCCTCTCTCCAACTTCCTGAATGCCATTATAACATTCACATGTGGCCTGCTTCCTGCTGTTCCTCATACGTCTCTCTAACACAGTTTTTTTCTAACATTGATTGAGTAACACAAGAAATGGAAAAAATTAAAAGCAGCTAGTGGAAATCAGACATAAGGTTGGCACCCTCACACCAAATGTTGATAACTTGTTTAGAGTGGTCAAACGGGTTTTGGGTAATAAAGAAGACATGAAGTGTCAAACAAGCTTACACACTGTATCAACATAAACTAAAGGGATCCCTCTGCTTTTCCAAAGGTTTACAAACCGAAGCATCAAAATATCATCACAGCTGTTCAAAGCATTATTTTTATCATTTGTTTAGTTTGTGTTTGACATATATAAGTATGTATTTTCAAATAGTCTAATTTGTAGTAGTGAATGACATAAATGACAAAAAAGGGCCAATTGTCTTCGTGTTCCGTGTCTGAGATAGTTCAATCAAAAAGCTATAAACCCAAATTATTATCTGTCTTTAATTACTTCAATGACTCATAAAGCATCTAAGAATCATGACTACATTAAAAAGCACTACGAATTATTAACACATTTCAAGAACCGTCTGTTGAAATCTAATTAGAAATTATGGACATGCATCAGTGATCTGCATTGGAGTCACTGCATTGTCTTTACCAAAGAGTACAATTTCAAATATGACTAAAGTAAAACAATAAAACAAAACATATATACTATATTCTAGTTAGCTTCAGAGAGGTTAAGTAAATTGAGTTTAATCCAAATCAATCCATGACATACGGCTGGCAACTGTAGTCTGAAATTAAAGAGCTTGATCTTAATTAGCAAAAGTGTAAGTTACATTTCCAGGTCAAACCTGTCAATTTTATCCACTGTCTAAAGTTAAACCAACACAGAAAGAAAAAGCTGCTTGAGAACTTTCTTTTTTGGTGTAGTTACACTGTCATTCCCATTCTTGTTTCTTTTCCTCTTTCTTTTTCCAGTTTTCAAAAGTCTGAAAATCTGAAATCTGCCCTGCCAAGCAGCTCAGCTAGTTTTTCCTCCCAGAATTTTCCACAGAACAAGTACAACACGTGTGCCTTGCTTAAGAAGATGATGTGCCTTAATTAAGAGCCAGGCTTTTGGTATGCTCTCCAGAACAGGTGCAAATCAGATGCATTTTTTTGTCTCTCAATTTGTATTTTAAATCCAATCTAACATAACACAAATCAACTGTTTATAACAATTTATCAAATCCATATGAAACATGTTTAGGAATCACTGCAAAAAAATACTCCTATGAACAACATGTAATTTCTGGCAAGAATAAATTATACTTTTTTCAAAACAATCTTCATTGACCTTCTCTTTCTTTTTAGAATATTTCCCTGATTTACAAATTGCTATTAATAAACTGCTTAATATGAACAAGCTGTGAGGCTCAAGTCTATGATAAAAGCAAAAAAAGGAACGGAGAGTGAAACTGCATCTAATCATAAATAAATAATGATTCAGCTTCATTGATAATGAGTCGTTTTTTAACATTAAAGTCTTTTTTCCAGTATTATATTTAGAAAACTTATTTTAAAAATGCTGTTTATCTCACATATTATGTGGTAGCTGGGTTTCACAAACATAAGCTTTTAGACAAAAACTGCTGTTATCTTTTCCAATTAAAACCTATTTCAAATTACAGTCAAATAAATTAAGTCTGGAAGCGTTGACACTTGGCTGTTATGTCATTAGTTGAGGTTGTTTGATATATCGCTCTGGCTGAATAATCTGTTCTTGTATGATGTTCTACAAAGTACTGTAATTTGTGTAATTTGTGGCTGACAGCCACAGATGTTCCCACACACCACTTCAAAATTTTGAAAACATGAACCCACGATTATGTTGTTGTCTCAAGTATTTTGATTTTTACTTTTTTACACAGGACTATAAAACTTCTTTTTTTCTTATTTTTAAATTATAATGATAATTTTTCTAATGATAAATTAGGCATGTAGGCACTTCTGAAACTCCTAAATCTCACATTCAAATAAACTCGCACAACTAAACAAATGTGTATGCTTGTAAGAAAAATAACATTTTATCATATTTTGAGTCAAGTCAGCATCTGTCTGTTTTCTCCTCTCAAGTTGTAAGTAGAGAATTTGCCACTGGTCAATTATGAAGTTTTGTTATTTTATGGACAGAGTAGGCAGAAACCTTTCCCTGTTTGTGCTGTGAGGTCATCTCTTACTCTGGCATGCAGAGAACAAATATTTCTCCCTTTCCATCAAACCAGCTCCCCTGAATTCCTTTTAAAGAATTTATTCCATTTGCTCCGTTAAATAGCATACTCAAATGCAATTAAAAAAGAGATATTGTGAAAAAGACAAGCAATGACAAGTGAAAAGTTATACGAGTCTCATTATACTGAGTCATCCCACATCTTAAGTTTTAGTGAGTATCTCCAGAGGCCCACAGTCCAAATGACACTGGTGTAAAGTATCCCTGCCTAATTACTTGTTAAACAAACACACAGCTTTCAGTGTTTCTTCACTCAAAGACTTACTTGACTTTACTGAAGGCAAAAAAACAACATGGAGCTGTACAAAGTGACAACCCCTTCAATATGTTTTAATCAGAATAATATCCACCAAAAGTGTTTGGAATGGCAGTAACCTAACACTCTAGCACCATATATGGCAAAAACTGCGCAGTCACATCCTAAATTGTTCTACTATCAAAACAAATTAGTTATCATGATCAGGCTGAATATCTGAAAATAAGTTGGCTTAAATCAACGTTCCACCAAAATAAGCACTTTACATTTTCTCATGCTTTGAGACATATTTTTCTTTTTTGTACAACTGCAGGGGAAAAAATAACCTAAAATGATACAGAGGGGCAGCTTACATCTGAGATAAACAAAAGAGAACAAATCAAGGTTCCACCCAGCGATGAATAAACACATCCTCAAAATACAGAGCTATGTTGAGTTTTTACTTCAATAGCAGCAATTCAGGCTCCCTCTGACTTGATGTTTGGAGAATTGGGAAATGGAACTTCTCAGAAGTAATTGGTAAATGGTGAATGCTGATGTAATGCTAAACTTAGGAAACAGGATATTTAATGCAGGCCTTAGTCAGAATTTAAAAAAAAAAAACAACAGTACAGCTCTGAGGGAACATACCATTTCTGTTCCCTCTGAGATTTCCTGTCTGGCAGATATAATGCTCAGAATTTCCTTTTACCATAACTTTAAGCCAGTTAAAAAACTCTCCAATCGGAAATATACCTCAACCGTTTACCTTGATAGGCATCAGCTTTTAAGACAACTTCACAGTCGCCACAACAATAACGAAAAGTTGAGAACCCTTATTATATCAGCCAGTTTCTCATTTAGTCAGCCTTGTCATCTACAATCTGACTTAATTGTTTTCACCAAACAAGTAATACCTTTTTCACTCCTTCTTTAGGAACGGCAGCAGACAGCAACTTTTGACAAGCTCCAACAATAAGGCACTGCCTTATGTGATTACTAAGGTCCATTCCTGACTGTTGAGATGTTGAGTGCTGATGTCACCCAGAAATTTCAACAGTAATAAAATTTTCCATTATAAAAAATACGTGGAAAAGCAGAAACATAACCACTTTTTATGTCTCCAGAAATGGAAATACTGTCAACCAGTGGTTTCTGAGGTAGCTAAATGTGAGAAAGGCTGTAATATGCACTAAAAAACCTCATTAATGATCTCTAATTTTACATTCAACTTGGGACAGTGGACATCTTGCCTATCAAGCTTGATAGGGTGCCCTTTACAAAGTTCCAGCTAACACATGAGTATATGCCAACATTTTGAAGCACAATACAAACAGACAAGTTATAAGGGCTTAACCTAGTCTAGATACAAAAACCAAGACAATATCCCCACCACACCCACTAATCTCCTTTCCAGTCAAGGTATGGCATGCAGGAATGCACACCAGTGATCCACTGATATGTATCAGGTTTTCTCCTTTTTTAAATTAACAACCTTCTCTCTGAATAAGTTGTTGCACGATGAACCGGAGGTCATAAATGGAGTAAACCCTCACTGAAGATTTCCGTTGTTATCTCATAGACACTGCCCTCCAGCTGACTAAGGTTATGTTTTATCAATAGCAAACACGTGGGCTAAATCAAGAACCACAGAGCACATGGACATTGTGCTGTACTGTAAGTCCATCAGTAACTTCTTTGTTTACACATGAAAGCATATGTCTATAGGAATTATCGTCACAACAAGAGTTCTCTTCAGTAAACTTTTTGGTGATGCATTGATAGAATAACCACATGGTCCACTAAGTGCCTTGCAAACTGAAGCACTCAGCGAAACAGTATCTATTTAGCTGGACTCTAACTGTTGTCAGTAACTCCTTGCTGAGATACATTAAATAGTAATAAGTCTTAACTTCCATTTAAACTCTGATGTTTTGTATTGACAGTGTGCTTTTTAGTGACTATACAGTTTGTCTTTAAAAAGAAAAACTTTCTTTATCTAACTTTATTAGTGTCTGATTGGGGATGGTGTGCATTAAGCCCTGCTTATGGAGGGCTACTCGCAATACCTACCAGCTTTTTGTTTTTACCCTCATCCTCGCTGGACCTCTTTTTGGAGGGCTTATTTGGGTCCTCCCCACCGCTGGCCTGGTCCATTATAGCGCTAAATTAGTTCCCTCCAGAAACAAGTGGTGCCTCCTTCTCAGACGTGAGTTAACTCCACCGGCAGACGTTTCAGTGCAATTTAAAGGCTAAAAATCCAGGTTATGTATTCTCAAAATCCATTCCGTTAAAAATGGAAAAAGTCGGTCGCTTCCAAATAGTTGCCAAAAAATATCCAACGGCCAGTGAAGGCTGCTAAATCACAAGGGGTGTGGTGGGTTATGGTCTACGTCCAGTTACCTCCTCAGTTCACACCGGGGGTATCGCCTCTCTGAAAGTACAACAACATTGTGCAAACAACAATTAATTACTGTCTCACAATGTCCAGTGCAATAAGCTGTACAAATGCTCCACTTCACACGTGTTGTTGTGCATGGACATATAGAGAGAACATTGGGTTTTATTATGAGTAGCATAACACACGTAAACCAATGTGGCCGGATAAGCTATCAGTAGCTCGTTGTCCATAAAGACAATGTGATTTCACAATTATTGATAAGAAAAAATTGTCAAAGAAAGCAAACTTAGAACCGTGTAACTTGGCCAAAACGACAAGTAATTAACCCAAATGTTTCTGTATGCAGTGGCAGCTTTAAAAATCCACCGACAAAGCCATTATTTGACTGATAATATAACCACTAATATAATAAATAAGAGGCTATGATATTTGAAAATCACCGTTGTTCTCTATGCTCTGCTCTGTGATACTTTCCAGTGCAGTAGACTTGGTCAAGCTAGCAAAATGAAGCATTTACCCAGGAAACATTATTTATCTTAGCGGACGCAATAACACAGCCCCATATATAATATTACTTGATAAATAACAACGTAAACAATTATTTAATGTGACAGAAAAACTAAAAAAATGCTCAAGCGGAGCTTACCTTGCCAACCAAACTTGAAAGCCAGGCCCTCAATAATCCCACCCACCTGATATCTGATTGGCCTATCATGGTTATACTAGATGAGAAATCCATCCACCATTGGTCAGATATGATAGCAGTCATCAGGTCGCTATAGCTTTAAAGAGGAGGAGTTTGCTGACGGATAGGTCAATTTGATCTCACAGCAAGCGGATGGAAATAAGTCATTTGTAAGAATAGATCTCTGAGTTAGGTGAGAAAATATGAGTAAGGAGGGGAAGCAAGAAACAATTGGCAATGGAACACACTTTGAGTGTGAATGTGCATACGTGTCATTACACACATACAAACCACCCTACTGTCAGAATTCAGATTTATATGTGGTCAATCACCCATTTATCATTATTCATACTAAACATAAATGTAGCAATTATATTAATGAGAATACACTCAACCGAAATCTAAAAACAGGAACACAGATGGAAATATGATACTTCAGCAGAAAGGACTTAGGCTCTGTGAAAAAAACAAATATTCCCCTCTTAACCCTCAGAAGAACTAGACTTTGACTGCTGTGGTGAGAGAACTTCATGGCAAACGAAAACATCTTGAGAAAGAGACAGATAACAACGCACTTAGACTCTCTCCAGTAGACAGTTCAGCTATAACAATCAACTTTAAATTAATTATTTACGACTGCGGGTGATATCTGGGGTACATGGAGGGAACCCATCAATGGAAAAAGGCCCCATGAAGCATGTTTGGTACAACCGAGAACATTCTTGCTGTAAGGTCAGTGCTAGCCACCGATCCACTATGCAGCGAGACAAATCTCACTTCTCTTATGAAAAAACTGAAAATAGAAAAAACAGTTAAAGTATAAAATTAGATAACTGCAGGGTTTTCCCAATTTTAATATACCAACAAACTCATCTTTACTGGTAATATTAGTCTATTGATATGGACTTTCTTTATTACATGTAATTTATTTGTCATGTGACCACCATGTAAAAGTGAGACTCTTTGTTGGTTTATGGCTCATAGCCTTCATGAGAATAGGATGAAAGATGAGTCATCTTCATTTAAAAGTAGACCACTGAAACAGTTCTATGCCATTTCTTTTTTAATATAAGAAATTATTGATGGGCCTAAATGTTAATTTGATGTCATATCACTCTTAAGTTAATTAACAGGCCAGTTGTCTACCGTGGGCTTTATCTTATCATAATGCTATTGGGTTACAAAGATTCAATTGGTTTGTGGGGCAGAATAAACCTAAAATCTTCTGTTATGTTATTAACCTTTAAGGCATTGCAGGTCATAAGGAATAAGTCTTTCTTTGGTTCCCAGAGTTAGAACTAAGGACAAAAGGTGCTGCAACTGTTGGTTGACTCACACAGAGCTGTAGGTCATTTTAAGCTTCTGCTTCTGATAAATCCAACCACAGGTTTTACCCGTTTGCTCTACAATTTGATTTATATATTCAATCTATATTAATTGAATGACTTTGAATAAACAACTTCCCTTGTGCCATACCAGTTACTCATGTGTTACATTTATAAATTTGCTTTGCTTAAGGGTAAATACTTAAAGATAGGTAAAAACAAAAACCTCTTCAAGCAATTGCATGTTGTTTTGTTTTGATTGATGAAGTCAGACAACATTTTTGCCTGCAGTTTTGCAGTGCGCAGCCCTTTATTCCATGTGCAGGTAAGGTTGAGTGATAAGGTTTTTGCAGACGTCAACCCTTCTTACAGATTCATTCTTGACTGATGTATGTTGAGCACAGGGATTTTACATGGTCATATCAGAGCAAAACGGTTTCTGTTCGGAGATCTTTTTGCCGTGAAGTTTGCATGGTCTCTGCATGTATGCATGGGTGCTGAGTACTCAAGAGTCTTCACACTGTCCAAAAACATGCAGGTTAGGTTAACTGGTGATTCTATAATTATCCAAGTTGTAAGCATGCATGATGTTTGTGCAGCCCAGTGATGGAATGTTGGACCCTGCTTTTCAGTAAACAGGGATAGGCTGCAGATTCCTGCAACCCTGAGCTGGATAAGCACAAAAATGCATGGATGTTCATATTGTTGATGTATGGGGGGGGGGGGAAGAGTGATAATTGATGATCAGAGCTTTCTACCCTATTTAAACTTTGACAGAGTCACACTTTATGATCAATTTGTAAAATGATGATTGCAGAGAATCCAAAACCTTCAGCTTTAAAGACTTACAGTTTCTGGTATCAGGAATTTCAACATATTTGCAAGTGTTGCATAAATGTGACTAAGTTATTTTCAAATTTCCAACGAACATATGATCAAGGCTTCGAAACCATGATCTTTGCCTGATCAAAATTAAGTGCAATTCACATCTAAAGCAAATCAGTTTAGTGTCTACAATTAGAATAAATTGCTTGAAACCTCAATGCTGGTCCCTGGAACTTGGATCAGAAGAGCAGGTTTTGTGGTGCTTTTGGTAGTTAAAGTCAGTCCTGGTGGTTCAGAAACAGACTTGTCCTATTCCAGAGTATCAGCATGAATACTTGCACGCTCATTAAATCCAGATTACTTGAGGGCACACTTATTACTAATCTGTAATGCTCTTTTTTAAAACTTTCAATAACTTGTATACTTGTATAGCCATCCTTCTGGTGTTACAGAAATAAAAATTAAAAAAATAAAGAAAACATTTTTAAAATCATCAGAATTTACACAAACTTTTTCCATCAGTTCTTTGCTGATTCTACATTACTCCAAACATAAAAACAGGTAATTTGTTTCAATTAGATAATTTACACAATTATGATTTAAGTATATCCCAGTTTCCTTTGTTTTCTTTTATGTATGAGCACATCTGAGTTATACCAGCTCCAAACATTTAATTAGGTCATTTAGCTTTCCATCTGTCCGTGTAAGACTTATGTTGCCCACGATAAAAAATCCCGGTAGATTCCAGTGACAGATGTGCACAAAAACAACCTCAAACCATGTGAAACTTTAAAGCAAGTATAAAGGTACAATTTGAATGTTTAAATTAAAAGTGTAATAGTATCATCGGGGCAACAACAACAGGATATGAAAAATATCACACATGAGTTGTGAAAATAAAAAAAATCTAAATCAACATGTAACTATATGCAGTGGTATGCCAGTGACTTCTTTTCAGCTCATAAACAGTTTAAAATTTAGATTTAAAAATTAATCTAGTGCCAGCAATATAATAGCAGCCGCTGTGAATCTCTATGTTTTGGCTACAGATTCAGATCAACATCCTCTCTAAAATGCTATAATTAATTACATGCAGCTGGTCTGGATTTGGGACATTAATTTCCCAAGAGTCATTCAGCCACTGCAAGATGATTGGCCATCCCTGTGATAAGGCATAAATTTCAACATAAAAAATCCAGAAGGATTGTTCCTCTTTTGTGTGTTTTGGGTTTGATGGCATCATTACACATTCTTTAGTTAAGTGGAAGCCATTCCCAAATATACATTAAACTTGTTTGGTGAATATGTGCCTGTTTATGTTGGAAAGTATGTTATCTTTTAGGAATATGTATACATATGAGACAGGCCCATGATATTTGAGCCATGCATCCCCTTACCGTAAATCATTTAGTGCTCCATGTTTAGGACTTACATTTTTGTCACAAGTTGAGTGGAAGTTTTAAGCCATCAGCAAAGTATGTGAGACATTTACAAGAACAGTTTGTCAATTTTCTCACATGAAAATACGAGTGAGTCATTTTTTGGAGGAAGTGAAAGACATAAATAGGGGTTGTGATTGACATTCTGTGTGAACAGATTCATTATGTCAGCTGCTTTCACAACTTAATTAATATGACTGAGGACAGAAACACTATAAAGGCAATGGACAAGGTCGTTTTCGATCATCCCCAACTCTCAACTTAAAAGCTATTCAGGGCGTTTGAGATTTAAGGTTGTTTTTTAAAAGCTCCTTTGGCAGCAGAAGTGCAGTGTTTGAAGGCCTTATGAGAGCTTTATTGAGCATGACAACCCGGAGGCAAGGATATGACTAAGAGGAGTGTTTTACTAGCATGTGTAATGTGAAAAAAATAAAAACACTAAGCGTGCTTACACAAAATTCATGTATCATTTGTTCCAACAAAGTAACTGGTCAAAATTATGCTCAGATCAGCCCAAAGACATGTCCTTCAGAGAAGCTGAGGACTGGAAGATGAAAAGACTTCAGACCCATTGCACTGACCACTGTGGTGAAGAGGTCCTTTGAGCGCCTTGTGCTAGCCCACCTAAAATCAATCACAGTCTCTCTCGTTGACCCCCTGCATTTGTCTATGGAACCAACATGTCTGTAGACAACGCTGCCAACATAGTGAAGTCCTCCACTAGATCCTTTGCCAGGTTTCTGTCCAAGCATTCCCAACTGAATGTGCCTGCAGGTGGATCAGACTTCCTGTTGGACTGGAACCAGCACCTAAACCAACAGCTGGACCTCCAGTCATCAGTCTGTCAAGCTCCTGAGGTTTGCACGACACCGACTTCTATGGGCTCATCTTTTAAAGAAATGGACAAGCATAGTGGTGCAGTGAGAGCATCTTAGGGTTTAACACTCTAAAAACAGTGGAGGTGATCATTGATTTAGGAAGTGCGCAACTTCCCTGATCCCATCCCCCTCCAGAAACCCACATTTAACAGATATTGCTAAAGGGACAAATAAAGATATCAAACAACATTTTTTTCTTGGATCAGGTTTTAAAGGGTTAAAATATCTTTTAAAAATCATTTTAACATTGTGCAGAACATATACATTAAAGTGAATAAAGGTGAGAAAATCTGAAGCACTCAACACAAGAAAAGCATGTTGAATAATTTTCAAACAACAGCCTTGAGATTGGGTTCAGTTAACTTGTTTTAACATGTTTATACATAAATGAGAGACTCATGCTTTCTCTAGTCTCGCACTTTTGTCTCAGTGAAAAGAGAAAGTACACTGGTGATATGTGATAAGAAAGCAAAATAATCTTTATTTAGATTGTCACGACTATCAAATGGATTATAATGGATTTTAATATCTGATCACATGGGTATTCAAGGCACAAACACATTCCCATCCCAGACTGTTTTATTTAATAATATCTTTAAAAATATTATTAATCCATCTTTTGATTACATGTTAGTTTTCAGTCCTCCAGTGACTGAATAAAATGAGTAAATTTTTGAGCCACAACAAGGTTAAGTGAGCAACCTTTTTACAGTGCAAATTTTTGAAGAGAACCTGCACTGTAGCTTTAAAAAAAATCCAACTTTTTAACTATCAAACTTCTCCATCCTTCTGCCTCATACAGTTGCAGCTCTGCACAGCTGGATGGCATTGGGCAAAATAAAAACAACCTCTGAAGGGCTGAGAAATTAAGGTAGGAGTCATGGTTGTTTTCTTGGCCTCCAAACTCCCAAGATACCAACCTGATGGGATCTGATGAGATCTGTAGGAAGTAAATCCCAATCACAAAGACCTTGCCCCACAACCCACAGGGTTCAAAGCCATTTAGGACAATAAAACCCATGCACCACCCGGAGACTTCTGCTCTACTGCTGTGAGGCTGCAGAGGGGCATAAAAGTTGCCCTGCCATCTCTTTTTCGAAGAATAAATGCTGCCACACATACATTTGCATTTTGATATATCATATTATAGGGAAACACCTGCAATTGTGTGGTGTGGACAAAGATTCTGTTATACTATTTTCAGTGAGCCTTGGCGGTTCAAAGAATAGGCAAACTAAAGTTCTAGTTTTCTGTACTCTTCAAATTAAGCAGTAAACATCAGATTGATTCTTTTAACTATTTCTTAGACAAAATTCATCAAGGAATATGGAAGTAAGACATAGACAAGTTGCACACAGATCAGATCCCATTTTCAAATCAAATCTCTTGCACATCTGTTTTTGGGTGTTATTGACTCTGCTTTGCAGAAACATCTGCCTGGATGACGTGAATACACACACAGATATCAATACCAGCTATGCTACTATGGTTTGCAAACATTCAGCCGCAATTAGAAAAAGAAGACATAGAGCATTAAGTGATGCTTTTTTCAAAACCCATTTGTTTAGACTTGCATTGTTTATACAAGCATGAGAGGATGGAAATTAGTGTGTGCAAACCATCCAGTAAACCTCTGCATCCTTAATAGCTCCACCATTAGAAAGAACCATTGTTCAGAAGAGCCAGCAAAAGAATGATACAGGATACACACCCAAGTTTTCCTGTCAGAGGGCAGGCAGGTATTGCACTACAGTTGCTTACCAAGCAGCTGCACAATAGCTTATCAAGGCCTCACTCTTTTATCTGAACACCCTTTCTTCAATTGGCGATTCATGTCTAAATTGACTATGCACGCAGTTTAATTTAGTTCAGTTCATATTCATTTTAGCCATTAAGAACCAATCCAAGGAATACGCAATCACTGTGCACTTTACAGAGAAAGGGCATGAACCTGCAATATTTTTCCTTTTCCTGAGAGTAGGAAAAACAGGAGGGAAAAAAATGATAGGTTGAGAAAGGGCAGCTTATTTTCTAAACCAGCTACTGTCGGAGGAGAATGAAGACCGAGAAAACGTTAAGAGCCATCACATAAAAACAAAAATGAAAACAAAGTGGAGATTTTTGTGCTACTTTGGTGAATTTCTTAAAAGTGATTGACAAGGATTCAAATAAAAGAAATTAACCAGTGCTCTGGATAAATATAAACGGCTTAATTAAATCAAACAGTAATGATTTTAAAACACAACCAATTCAAACAAGGATAAAGTAAAAACATGCTTGTCTCAACCAGTTGAAAATCCTATAAATTCAAGTGGCTAGAATAAGCTCGATAAGAAAAGATTGTAGCTATTATTAAGATAACATGTTACAGTTTTCAGGCGGCATGTTGGTGTGGTGGTTAGCACCATCGCCTCACAGCAAGAGGGTTCTCCGGCTTCCTCCCACTGTCCAAAAACCTGCATGTAAGGTTGGTTGGACACTCCAAACTGCCCTTTGGGAGTGAGTGTGACTATATGTGGTTGTTTGTCCTTGTATGTCTCTGTGTGGCCCTGCGATGGACTGGCGGACCGTCCAGGGTGTAGCCCCGCCTCTTGCCCATTGACCACTAGGACAGGCTCCAGTAGCACCCGTGACCCCATTAGGGAATGAGCAGTTACGATAATGGGTGGATTACAGTTTTCATATACAAAGTGGATCATGCAGAATATCGTACATCTAAATAAAACTAACATTTAATTATATCATATAATACAAATATAATATTTTACACTAATGTCCCCATTTGTCCCCCATTTGTTTTGCATACTACTGCACTATAGCATTCTGCCATCACAACCCCCCTGGCTATGCAACCCTGACCAAGGCCTGTAGCCTTCAAATGCCCCACTTGCCAAAAGAGAAAGATACAGATGTGTAAACAGAAATTTGATAAGATTATTCAAATAAAACATTGTGAACATGAAGCCAGTCCTGTTTTTAACAAACTTGTCATCTGTAGCAAACATGGCATTACAGGTTATTATTTTAAGTCATGCTTACATTTGCCTGAAAGTTACAACAAAGAAAAAATGTATTCACATTTACAACTGGTCTGATTGAAAGAGTGCTTAGAGGTTTTTCAGAAACAAATGTTCTTTTTACTGCTTATGTCTGACAACTGTAAAAAATTTTAAGCATTTGGTCAGTTTGAAAACTGATTTCCACATTGGAACAGCAGCTGAGAAATGGACCGACTTCCATTACTATTTTACAGCATACAATATCTATAATGTAGATTTACTATATTTCCAACTACAAAACAAAAATAGTCATGTAATGCTAAAAGAAGAAAAAAGGGAAAAAACTGTCCCCATTAAATTCAGGAAACATCATAAAATGAAAATATGAAAGAACTAATTGAGAAGAGATTCTTCTGCAAAAAGCTATTGATAAGTCAACAAGCAGAAAAAAAACTGAAGATCAAAATACAGTTCAATATTGTCCCTTTTGGGTTAAAGAATCGCTGAAGTTGGTGAGTTTTTCAGTGTGACTGGTGCTACTCATATTCCTCTATGTTTTTAGTAATAAATAACATAGCCATGCATTCATAAAGATGTGATATTTCGTTGCTCGCGGCAAAGTTAGAAATGAAAAAACTTACTTCAAGACTTCAAGTTTAATTTGAGTATTAAAGAAAGAATTATTCAATGTAGATATTTGAATAAATGCCTTTTCTGCATTGTTTCCTAACAAAGCATTCAGAGCTCTCATTAGTTAAACTAACTGCACTGATTTTAAGCTTCTGTTATGAGAACAATTGGGGAATTTGTTGCTCTCAGCAACAGTTAAAATAACAAGTGATGGGCAACGAAATTAATTCATTCATTAATTCATTCATTCATTCATGTGTCAACACATGAATTAATGAAAGGTATGGTTCTTTAATCAATTAGCAATAAGATGGAGTTTTAGCTGTTTGTGACTCATGAGAATTACTGGGCTGTATAGAAATAGTTTAGACATGTTGACTCCGAAAATGTTTTCTGTTAACGCATCTCTGAACAGCTACAGTCTGACAATCATGCGTCAAGTCGTGCCAATACAAACATCCTGATACAGGGGCAAAGCCTGAACACAAAGAGCCACTACAGATTCACAAACAATTTCGAACCTACAAGGATCTCTTCCCTTGTGACTCCAGTATGCGTATGAGGAGGCCATTAATCACAAGAGAGCCATCAACTCACTGAACGCCTGGAATACCATGGCAGGGTGGAGTGAGTCTGCTGTTTAGTGTTTGCAGCAAACTCATTGGCTATCAACTCAAGATGTTAAGCATTAACTCATACCAGAAATAATATGTGGATCTGTTTTATGAATAAATTATAGTACAGGCACAGATTTACTTGCAACATCACTCCAGACACAATAACAATTAGTTTTTGGACCTTCCTCAAGAATTCCTTTAGACACATATCAACAAGTAGACCACAGGATTATTATGTTGCATTTTGCAGAATTGTGACACCAACATGTTGACAAAATCTATCCACAAAAATATCAACCAGCTGTTTAAGTGATGGAAATTGCATGGTGGTGCACGCATAAAAACATGGATTGACTTATGAGGTGAAAGCAGGCCCAGGGACAGCATGTCATTTAATAGAAATGTCATCTCATTGTCCCTCTTTGGTAAGGAAATGAGTCACACTGACTGCCGCAACACTCACTGGGGGTAGTTGTGGTAGCCTTTAGAATGAAAACACAACACGGCTTCAAGAAAACAAAGGCAGTAACAGCACAATATTTCAGCAAACATGACAAAACAGGAAATACAGCCATAAGACACTTATCAGATTTTAGAGAACAACTTAAATACAATGAAAAAAACATCTGCAACAGTAATGAAATGGAAAGCACGGCATTCAAGAAGCAAGTTCAATAACAAGTTAAATAACAAGAAAACCTCTCACAACTTTCCATAAAACACTTAAAACAAGTCCCATCCATCCATTCTCTATAGTGCTTATTCCCAACAGTGTTGCACCAGGGCTGGGGCCTTTCCCAGCTGACAACGGGCAGTTTGGCACTCCATCACAGGGCCACACAAACACAAACAACCATACACACTCACAGTCACTCTTAGGGTCAATTTAGAGTGTTCAGTTGACCTACATAGACAGTGGGAGGAAGATGGAGCAAACCCACACAGACACAGGGAGAACATAAAAATTCCACACAGAATGGTCCCAGTCCCCCACGGGGACTCAAACTAGGAAACCTGTTCCTGTGAGGCAACAGTGCTAACCCACCATGCCGCCTCCACTTTTAACTATAGCAAATAATTTTCCAATCGTATGCGTTCACTTTTGTTGGCAAGCTTTTCTGAAATGTTGTACGTTGTTTTTTTTTTGTGAGCCCCCTCTGACAGAAGGCAACGTTTCACTTGTGTCTGACAACTTTTGATTTGGAGAGCAAAATAAGTGATGGGAAAATTTGTTTACTTGCTGGCAGAAGTTGACTGATTTTCCTCTGCCTTATGTGATCAAAAATGGAGGAATGCCACCCTCTGCTCATGTTGTGCCTTATTCAACGGAATAGGTGTGATACTGTGCACTATTTTTGGAAGTTCAAACAAAGTTGCAGTGAACCCCACCTCTGCATCTTCGGCAGAGAAACAGCAGCCTGTGGTTTTTCACTGAGAAAGGAAGAGGGCAGCTCTGGGACAGGAAACACAAGCAGATTTCCCTGGTGGGAAGCCCCATTAGTCTGTCATAGATTTACAGAGGAAAAACACAAGGAAAGCTGCAAACACAACAGAACTCCCTGCAGTAGACCAGTAATAACCTCATTATTTTTTCCCAACATCTATGAGTTTTACCTTTTTCTATCCAACCACCTGAATTGAGAATTTGCACAAATTTCCTAATGTTCTTAATGATACTTTAATAAAACATTCGTATATGTTTGAAAAACAAGATCAGATATAACATCTAGTGAGCATATTTTGTAAAAAAAAAAAAAAAAAAAGAAAAGAAAAACAGTCAAATGCTCTTTGGGTCTGCTGTTGTATGATTGTTTTGCTCACCATCCGCTGTATTAGTCTATTTTTTTCAGTTAAAACATAAGTCAACACAGTAAGTTATGAATAAAAAAATTACAGTTTGTGGAAACTTTTGTTGAACAACATCTTTAGTAAATGACAATGATAAAAGTATTTTACCTCTGTGATAATAAGACAAAACTTAAATAGGGATGTTAATATCTGTGTGGCTTTTTGGTAAACTGGTTTATACATTGAATATTTGTTTGGAAAAAGAAATCTGTACTTCATGGTTTAGACAGATCCTTTCTTATGACAAGATGTCAAGCAGATTTTGAACCAATCACTGATCAAGAGCAAACAACCAGACCCAACCGCAAACACAATAGACAATTATGTCACCATCAACTCTCTAAACACTCTCTCCTCATATCACCCCGGCCAGTTTCCGCCCAAACAAGCACCACAATTCCTGTGTGAATAAAACACAATTATATGCAAGCCTATCTGCATCTTCCAGTAGGAATGCTTGAAGAAAAAAAAAAGTTTTTATCCAACATCATTGCTTTGGCTATCTATTCCCGTGTCTGTTGTCATTTAGAGCTGCTCTTTTTCAATTATAGAATGCTGATTGGCTTTTCTAACACTAGAAGGTCCCAGGGGCTCCTTCTGGGCAAACAAAACAGTGTTACGGATCTGCTCAGAATGTTTCTCCTGTGAAAGAATAAACTCTCTTACAGAACATACAATTATTAACTTTACTTCAACATTTAGTATATTAGTGATTAGGCAAATGAAATTTCACGAAACAGTATGCTTACAGAGTAAAGCAATCAATAGGCCACATGGTATAAGGTGTACTGCAACAGGCTTGCACTTTTTTCCAACTTTTGGAGCCCAAAGGATAAAGAGAGAAAACTGATCACTTAAAAACTAATATTTCAACCTGTGAGCACCTGTAGGGCCATATTACAATAAGTGCACATGTAATTACAAAGGGAAACGTAAACTCCAGTTAATGGGATGGCTTTAAGATGATGTGATTCAGCAATTCACAGACTTTTGGTCTTGCCATGTGATGAAGATAAAAATCATTTATTTTGCCACACACAACACATTTGATAACCTAGAGGAAAGGGAAATACACTCTTGATTCTATGTGGTTAATATAATCTTCTCAAGGGCGAGACAGACGACCACACACCAGGCCTGTTATTTCTTAATTGCAGGCTCTGATAAACACCTAAGTACTCATCTTATTTTTGGTAATTAGAAGTAATTGCATTGAGCCAACATAGGCTGTCAATTGTAATATGTGTTTTTCTGCAGGGTGGGGTTTACAATGAATGATGAAAAAAGAGAAAAGATAAAGAAGATATGAGCCATGATGACCTGCACGAGCTTCTTACTTGAGAAGAACAGAACAGTGGTTAACCAACAGTGACATCTAGAGGTTTGCTGTAAGACACTTTGCCTAATTGTCATGACCAGCGCCAATGTACAAAGTGCTTTGCTAATTCTGCTGCATACATCAACTATTCAGTGTGTGACTGTGTGGAAAAAAACAATATGTAAACCAAATTGCAAACTACAAGTCTGAGGGCCGATCATGCAGAATATATTGAGCATCCGGCTGTGGTCTTCCAATTAGTCATACACTACTATATATCAGAGATCAGTGGGAGCTTGAAGGCAAGAAGTAATCGCATAGATGGCTTCATGAGGCATGGCAGACCAAACGACAACAGATTACCATCAAATTACATTGCACTGCAAGGTCAATGGCATTGTGTGGTGAGTTTAGGAAAGCAAATTTTTAAAGCTGCTGTGTAATAGCATGAAAACACTGCAGTTAAGAGCACACATATAAATGATAACTGACTGTAATCCATCCTCTCTACTGGTCAGTTAATGCTGTCTGCCGTAAATGCTGGCACCAATATTAGGAATTAATCTGTCTGAAAATGACTGCTTTAGACCAAAGCCATATTCTTCTGAAATGTAAATAAGCACCTTTTATGATACGCTGTCTTGTAGATTAGAGCATGGGCTTGCTCACCTGAATAATATTCAATGTCAAAAAATTTGAAATTTTTCTCCTGAACAGAGGCTTATTTAAATAAGAAAGACAAATTAAAAGAAAAAGAAATGTATGAAAGAAATCTTCAAAAATATGTTTCAGATCCACTAAAAGAAGATGCACTTTATGTTCTGTTCTGTACCGTAAATATGACTCGTTCAGCCCCTCTGCCCTATAGCCAAGTACTGCACATGTTATCTATTTTGTGAAAATTTAAGCTTGGGGAGTGAGATTGGTAAATTACACTTGTAGTCAGTGATTCCGGCAGGCAGATTGGTAAAGTTCAAGAGGCGCACAGTGCCCCTAGCAACCCATTAGGATTACACCATAACCTAAAATACATTCCTTCGAAAGTAGCCCAGGAGTGTGAGACCTTGTTTTTTTTTTTTAAGATACACTCTAGGTCCTGCAGCACACATACATTCCATCCCCCATTCGCAAGTTCCTCTTTAATCTCCCACCACTAACAAAACACTGTGTCTACCTCACTGCCATTCTCACTTCTCATCCGATATAACATTTTACTGCTCCACTGGGGAAGCAAGGGAGAGGTCCTCAGTGTGAAATGGATGTGCAATCACACCCCTTTCGTTGAAGGTTATTACCCGCGGTTCTTAGCTTTTCTTCACAGCCGCCATGAAGCCTATGGAGGAAAATGACAATGGTCAGGTTTGTTGAGTCAGAGCATTAAGCCACAAGCAGGAGAAATAGCTTTGACTCCACAGGCTCTTCAAATCACCACACTGAGCCAACTAAATGCCACGGCAATAAGCAAAGAGACAGGCAGCATTTTTCATCACAGAAGGGGAGCTCATTCTGGAGCAAAGGAGAATGGCGCATCTTGTTTGGTGCTTTTCTTGGGGCGGCGTGTGTGAAGTGTTGTCAAAGAGTAGCTTCGCACCAGAGCGACAGAGCTTTCATTAAGGCCTCAATCGAGGCACATCACCACAACTCAGAACATCTGGGGAGCTATTTAGTTCAGGTAAAGAAACTGGGCAGACAAATGGGCCAGCTGAATTGATCACTGCATTGCCAAAGCACGGTCTAATGAAGCAAAAACAAAATGAAATAACTGGTTAATCAACAACCTTCTCTGACCATTACCTCTGATTACCCCCCCCCAAAAAAAACTGTAGCCTCCAATGTTAACTCCTCCTAATGTTGTTTCTTGATGCTTTATTTCCTGTTTTGCAATTTGACCTGCAAATCAAGGCACAAGGCAACAGGACTAAATTGTCTAATGTTTAAAAAGACATGTTTCAGAGTTCATATACTGTTCATATACTGTTAACATGTTTATTAATTTCCAACACTATGCGATTGAAATTATTTAAGCTTCTTTTGTTTTCTGATTTCTGCACTCCAGAGTCTGTGGGTGTTGCCTGGTAACTGATATGCCGTGTGAAACTCTGGCATGTATTCGCCACAAAAACTACAGAAACAGCACACCTCACTGCTAAAAGAATTCTATTTACCCTTGTAGGTCTTGCCATCTCATGAATCATTGAATTCCAGAATCAAAGGGATAGAGGTATCATCCTGAAATGATGAATGTCATATCCCATCAAATGAAACAGACAGCAGAGATTGCGGGAAGAAAAAGTGCAGCACAACAATGATCTTACTAAGCAGGCACATCCTCATTTTTAATCAAAGAAACCTTATACAAGACGGCATTAGAAATCTGCACACTACCTCTGCTGAAAAATTGATGATGGGGCTGAGGCAGTAAACACAGATTTACAGAAGTAGCAGCACACAGTGATGCTCTCTTGGAATGTCAACAAATATGGTATGAAATTATAGAAGAGTGCATGGTGTTTAGTTTCCCCCTTGACCCAAAGTGCCCTGACCTTTTTGTCTTTAATAGTTTTCAAAACTTCACTTGTTTTTGTGGAAACTTTAAACAGGGACCTGTATTATTATTGCAAACAAAGTAAGCTGCCTTGGTTGATGTGAAGGATGGTTTCCCTCCAACAGATATTCCAAAGATGAATTATGTTGCCTG
Organism: Menidia menidia; assembly: GCA_907169785.1. Classification (NCBI taxonomy): domain Eukaryota; kingdom Metazoa; phylum Chordata; class Actinopteri; order Atheriniformes; family Atherinopsidae; genus Menidia; species Menidia menidia. The sequence goes on from CAJRST010036666.1 coordinate 6,008,372, forward strand.
ACACATCATCCCCTTTGTAAAAAATTAGATACATAGAAATTATTCTGTACGAACCTCCACTTTGTTGGAATATATGAGTTGTTATTTAGCCACTGAAAACAGCATAAACAGCTGTTTTTTCTATATAGTTTGGTTTAAAAAAAGAACAAACATGCAAACACCATGCAGAATCATAGATTCGTGCCACGAGGTGATAGATGAAAATAAAGACCACAAAACAACACAACACTATCTTCCCTAAAGCCAACAGTATGACCTGAATGTTTTAAGCATCACGCAAACGCTGACCACCATTATGAAATATTCTGGAAATTTAACTTCATAAAGATAATGAATTATTAGGTCACACTTCTGTCAGCCAAATCCATTTCAAAACATGACACTTTTCGACCACTTGGCACTGAGCTAACCCCCAATGAGTCTCTTTGATCCAGAAACTTATTATGAGACATCATGTTTTCATTACCATGTGGATGACATCTTGATCACTCTGTGATTTATTCTGCCTCATTCAATTCTCTTAAGAACACTGCAAGAGGGTGAGGAAACGCACACATGTTCACACACTCATTGCAGACAGGGAGTGAATGAGGTTTTTATAAGTGAAAAGATACATTCATTTTGAAGAAGAAATCCATTAAACTCTCCTGTCTGCCCTTCAGTTCACTTTGATTGTTTCACTCACCATCCCATTCAGCAAAAAAGATTACATTTTCTAAGAGACAATAACCTGGCAATTATGTGTCCCCAAAACAAATTATTTATTGCATTCAGTTAGAGTGGATGCAAAAGTCCCATGGATCAATTTTTCTCTCTAAGTGAGTAAATGAAGAATGGAAACAGGTGTTTTTCAATGTTTTTTAAATTCATTTGTTGATTTTAAAAAAGCCTTTTTTAAGCACTAGTTCCAAAAAAAAACTTTTTTTTTGTAGGAAAGATTATGAGTGAGAATTAAGAAAAAAAGGATCAAAACAACTGTTATATTTTCATTAAAAATCCTGTCAATTACACATTACCAGTGCCACTGAACGGTGCTCAGGTATGATCGCATGGCATGGAACAGTGACAAATAGTCTCAGGTATCAATTAAAAATGATCACACCACTGTGACTTCTAATGTCCTTCTTTCCAAGAATAATCAATCATTTGATTTTATACAACTCTCATTAAAAAGGGTGGTGGACAAGGAAGCCCTAATGATCAGTGGTTTTGATTTTCCTCTAGAGCTCATCCCACCAGCCAAAGTGACCAAAAATAAAAGTAGACGTATCAATCATCTGCACCATCTGTTAGAGATGATATCCCACCAGTTGTGCTTGGGAGCTGAAGCAAAAACATAACGTGATAACGTGATGATAAAAGACGAGTTAAGAGGGGTGAGGGAAATCACATTAGGACATTTGTCACCAGATTTTAGAAAGTACTTTTTCAACATTTTGCACTATTAAATGCTGTTTACCCTTGAAAACTCTGATTTATGAATAGAGCTGTTAATATTTGATCCTTTGAAATGATTGCATCTCAAGCTTCTGTTTGTTTTGAGCTGTGCAGGGCTGCTCAGAGAAACATTTCTAAAATTGTTGTAAGGCTCACGGAAGGACACCAAATGTGCAAAATGCATTCACTTGTTCTTGTAAGATGATTTTCTTTTAAACTAACAGCTTTATTTCAACTGGCTTGGCGCAAATGGACTCTTAAAAAACAAAATTCTTTAGTGGAGTGAGTCTCTGAAGGTCAGGGAATAGGCACTCAAAGGAAGGAGAGGCAAAGCTTATTTCTTGAAACACAATGCCATCCAGTGGCAGATCCATCTCAGCTCCCGCTCACACTCATTATAGACTTTTTTTCTATCCAGCCTAAATAATTACTTTCTTCAAACCAAACTGCACAGAATTGTTCTTTAGATGTTATTTTAATTTCATGAATAAGCGCTGCACTGATTATGCATATGAAGACTTGTTCTCTTGTCATAAAAGAACAATAACTTATATGAGTCTGGTGGAGTTCAAGAGAGTTCTGTTACAAAAAGACAACAACTTTGACAAAGGCATAAAGTTTATCATAGGTTGAGCCATGACAAAATCTACTTATTGGTGAAACTTTAGTCACAAACCAAATAATCTACAATACAGACAAGGTACTGAATTGTACGATCGGATAATATGTATACAATACAATGCAATACTTTTGAGCCATGTCAAGTACACCCTCAAACTTTTCAGTATCAATTTAAACTATTCAAATATCCAGTCCCCGGCTGCATACTTAATAAAAACACCATTCAAAATATGGCTGAGTTTTTCATCCCCAAATGAAAGCTTTGCATAATCTTTTTTCTTGCAGTTACATCATCAGAGAGGAGATATATTTAAGGCTTTACTGGTTAAGTAAAAACACGGATATACATCTTTAATAAATGTTTGAATCCAGCAGATTATTTCAGTGAATGCGAGATCTTAATGTGAAAGTGCAAATGCACTGGATTGAAACTTTACTTACAGTACTGAAAGTGAAAAAACACACAACCCTAAGGTAATTATGTCATGATAACAAACATACATGTTTAGGCACTGAAATTAACAATATTTTAGTGACGTGAGTGACATATGTGAAGGCACAGCCATTATTCATCTTCTGGTTTGCTGATCAGGTTAGAAATCAATTGATTAGCAAAATAATGAGTAGATTCAAATGTTTGGCTGCACAACCAAATTTCTTCCCTCTTCCTGTCATCTGTTCCATGACTAAACAGCTCCACAGTACTTCAAATTCTTTTTCTCACCTTTTTGGTGTCAAGCTTTTCAGTTTTAGTAACTATATGAACTGTGAAGTGTATGTCAAGTAGAACATTTGGAAATAATTTAGGGAAGTGCATTTATTCCAGTTTTATACCTATTAAGTACAACAATTCAGTAACTACATTCCACCCCTGGCTGAGAAACCTGATGGGTTCTAAGTACTGGGATTAGAAACAGAAAAACCTAAAGTGTTGAATTGTTGAATGAGTAACATACCTCTCTCCTTTTTTTAAAGAACTATTTTCCAATGGAGAATTGTGCGGTTTGAAATACAGATCTTGGACTATCCAAACATATTTGGATTCTTTTTCAAATATCAGTCATAATCTCCTTTAATTTTGAGCTTTGTGATGAATGGGTTGGGAATTCATCAAAACATAAACTGTGGCAGTTGGTGCAGAGTCCTTAGTGGTTTGACACAGTGATAAATATGACATTAACCCACTAAACTGACCCCTGGCCCACTCAACTCCAAGACTTCAAATGAAGTGAAACAGCCAGATCTGAACAGTCCTCTCCAGTGCCTATCAGGACATTACAAATCTCTCACTAAATCATGAATCGCACATCAACCAGCAGTTATAAAGTGTTAGTTAGTGAAGTTGAACTATTTCTATTTCATCAAAGACTTTGAACTATAAACATTATTTTTATCAAAACAAGTCTGCAGTGAGTATACTGAAATCCACCAAAAAGCATCTTGATCCAAGGATTTTGAAGAACTTTTTGTTTTTATGGTACAATACACACAAGTAAAGACAGACTAAACACAATTTTTGAATAACCAGGAGACTCTTATATCAGACACAGCTTCAATTATTAAACACTTTTTCTTCTCAAGAAAACTATTAAACTAAATTCTATTTGAATAAAAATTACAAATTAATTTTTGGCAGTACACTCTGAAACATCTTAAACTAGATTAGTTTAACCTCTAAGAGCACACCCCCATTGTTTGCATTACATGTTTAATTTCTTCTGACTTTTGGCTCACACAAGTGGAACTTGAATAGAATAAAAAACTTTGTTTTTGTACAGGAAATCGTTTGAGGGAAAGCAAGTGCTTTTATGGGGACCAAAGCATATTCTTGAGACTCTGTGTCCCCATTCAAAAACACTGGATTACTGGATCTAAAGAGGATATCCATTTTTAAACACAGCTATAGCCAAAGGCTCTAAACAGAGAAAAAGAAAGAAATACAAAGAATCAAGCACAGAAATTAGACTAAATTAAACATTTCTAATAGAATAAATTGTCAATTTAAATTATTAAGAGCAGTGAACATTTCAGCAAGTTAAAATTTTTTTTAAAGAAAACAAAGAAAAGATTATAAATAAGATTTACAGAGCAGATTGGAACATGGTGGGCAAGCACTGATGGAAAAACTCTTTTGAAGACATATGTTTCAAACTTAGTATTCAAAGCAGGGCGGATAGGTGACTTAAACTTACCTTGGGAGCTATAAAGAGCCCTCCTTCTCCCTTTCTGATCCTTGAAAATATGAGAAACGCTAACAGGCCTGGATTCTGACAACAAAGATCTGGGTTTTACATTCAGCTTATTTATATGGGCTGAAGCAGGAGCAATGTGACATTACTTGGCAGAGCAAGTAAGGGTTCTGGCAACAATATTTTGGATCAACGTTTTTTTGGCTCAGGGGTTAGTTTAGACATCCAGCTAAATGAGCATCACATTAGTGGTCTCTGCATTTGTCACATGTATTCCTGACAACTGGAATACTATTTTAGCTGGCTGTCTAAGAACTTCCTTGAAGATCGTTTAGTTAATCCAAAATGCAGTGGCTGGAAGGTTCACAAGCTCTGCCAACAGATCTCACTCTTCAATCTTGACCTCTCTACTTTGGCTCTGGGTAAAGTTTACAAGAGAATTTAAAACCCTTCTGTTTACAAAGTGCTGAATTGGCCCAGCTCTTGCTTTTATGAGCGGTGTTATCATTAATTCCCTGTTACCCAACATTATTTCATGTCACATCGTAATCTGCTTGATGTCTGCAGTGTCAGTTAGACTCCAATAGGTAGCAGCGCTCCTCAGTTTTCAGCCGGGCCTCTTGTGGAAGTGACTACCTGTAGGACCTATAGGACTCAGCAATTCAAATATAACACTTACACTTTTTTAAAAGCTTTCCAAGAATCAATCCATCCATCCATCCATTCGTAACCGCTTATTCCTTCATGGGGTTGCGGGGGGACTGGCACTTTATTGGCACTTTAACTGCAAACCTGACTGATTTTTATTCACTTTTTCAATGCTTTACTTACATTGGTTGTTTAGCTTTTGCTCTGTAAGGCAGTCTGTGTTAGGTTGTGTTTGAATAGATGATTAGTTAAATTAATGCAGTATGTGTAGCAAAAGTTTGTTTTACATCCTTTTTGACAGTTTTTGTTTTCTTGAAAATTTCTGTCATCGACTGAATTAATTGGATTGGAAATAACAACCATGATTATGCTAAGTTGTTTCTTGTATTTCATTGACAGAAAAGCAATGATTTACTCAGTTTATTTGGTGAGCTGTATTTTTAAATTATGATCAAAACTAAATATATAATACCTATTGTAACAACTGATTGGCTCTTTAGTGCAAACAACCCCAGCAAAGGTAAAAGCGTTGTTCAATTTCTTATGCTGCCATTTTGTCAAATCATAAGAACTGACTCTCTATTTCTGAATCTGTTCAATGCCATTTTAACCAGATAATCAAGTAGGCCTTATCCTGATTAGTTTGAATGTCCGAAGGGGATCTCATGATGATTAGTCTTTTGAATCTAATGAATTATCATATTCAAATACTGCATAATTTGTTATAGGCTGGAAAAAAAAGTTTGAATTTAGATCAAAATTAAGAGAAAATGTTCAAATCGGTTTCAAGATCAAATATTTTTATTATACAGTTAGAAGTAGAATCAGCCAAGGACTAGTAAAACAAAATGATGTGCATTATCAGAATATTTGTTAAAATACTTTTTGTAATTATAGAATTCTATAGAATTAACAAATATTAGGATATAAGATACCTTTAATTTACCTCAGTGAAATGTTTTTATTTTTAATTCCTGTAGGTGGCAATATAATCCTGCAAAAGCCTTTCCTGAGCTTTTGTGCCCAATATGAGTTACAGTAACAGTTTTGTCTTTGATCTTATATTTTAAAACATACTCCTATGAGAGAAGGAATGTGGATGCATTTCAACTGTTTTTTAATGTAACAGAAAATTCTAGGGTCAAATGAAGTTGTTGTATTTTTATTGTTTCCTTTACCATACGAGCAATATGACAGCTAAAAAGACTAAGTACAGTTTTGAAAAATTTGAGTCAATATTGTATTGTAAAGAAAAATGTCTAAAGCTAATGCACAGCATATGGCCCCACAAACTACTGAGCCATATAACACACTGATGCTGTGTACTTCATGAGGCAGATGATTAATTCATGATGTGGCCAGTTGGATATAAGCTACTATGTATATGTTTTTTACACATGAATTTAGAAAATGTCCATATAAGACATCTATGTTTAATAAGATTCTAGATGGTCAGCCAGTCCTCACACTGAGCATGCTGTTAGTGTGTTTAAGGGCTTACAGTTGGATCCATAGTGAATGTAAAATAATACCAACAAAAGGCCTCCTTATTGCTCCCCCACATGTTTTTCAGTCTGAAGAGAATATGAAACTATTGTTCAGAGACTGAAAATGGGATGCATTTAAATATACACAGATCTCTCAAACACATCTGTGAGAAAGATTCACATGTACTCCAGTATTACAGGAGTTGATAACAGGAATCTAAATAAAAACATGGAAACTCATATAGAAAGCTAACACTGGTGTAGAATCATGTTGCTAACTTTCTTCACTCTGTGTAATAAGCTAAGCAAAGTGCTGACAAGTATGACCCATGCATTCATTTGCTTCGGGCTATTTGCGTGCATGCGTTTGCATATATGTGTGCATGTACAGCATGTATGAGTGTCCTTGCTCATAAAGGTTTCTTTTGCAGATGATCTGAGAGGCAAAAAAGAAATTGCTGTCAGATTAGAATGAGGGCTGCCCTACTTAAATGTTGAAAAGCGTCCCATGTGCCTCGCCTCTGGATGGAGAGAAACGTGTGTCTTTCTCTTATCTACATGGCACACTTCCACAGGACTGTAGCATCATTATTCTTGTAAAAAAAATTAAAAGAGTATACTGAACTATTGATTACACAACTGGTAAACTTTTTTATATTAAGTAGAACTACTAATAATAATAATGATCCAGAGAGTGTCATACAAGCTGCAATACGCAATTTTGAACCAAAAATCAATTGTCATATTTAAACCTCAGTTAATGTTTCAGAAACAGAGAGGGTGCATTTCTATTACAGCAATTTATAAAATGTAAATACCAGTTTAACTGAATGTGACTTCATTTTTAAAAATAATAGCCAAAAGAAACCTGTCTAAGAAATGGGAGTGCATTTTGTGAATACAACCCAGTCCATTTCACGGGTTTGGATGTGAAATCCTGATCTAGCAAAATGGAGCAAAAAGGAACACAGAGCTGAAAGGTTGCAGTTCAACATGTTCGTTGTGTTGTGTTCCACACAAGCCAGTTTATCACAGCCAAGGTTCAAGCTTTCATTACGTCAATCTATCTCACATTGCCCTTTCCCTAAAACCTCCATACATTATAACTATCGCAAAACCAACACCAAGGCTGCTCGAACCCAGTCTCACTCCATGGGGCAGTGAGACAAAATGCTCAAAAAGCTGGCAGCAGGGATGGAACTAAAGTAGAAAGCTAGCTATAAGGATGCAGCAGAGTGCAAATTACACATTTCTGTTGCAAATTGACAGGAATGACCATCAACATCCAAAACCTGAAGTGTACAAATGTACAAATGTACATCCGTGACTGGCAGGATTCTACTGATAATAAGGCAGGTTCAGTAGCGCAAATAAGGGTTTGTAAAATAACTCACTTCTGCAATGAAGTGATGCACATTAAAGTTGGCTTTTTCCTTTTAATTACCATCGACCCATTTTCACAGTAGTATAATTAAGGCATTGGGGAAAAAATGTCAGAGATGAAAACAAAGAACAACAAGATGTTTCCTTCCACAAAAAACAAACTAAACTAAAATGTATTTCTGCCCTGGAAATTCAGACTCGAAACAAAAGAAAACCATACTGTGAAGTAAACACTATGGTAGTTTTGCCACAATTAAGTGTATTTGGGATAGACTGGATAATCCTGACCATAGCAGCTTTGATGAACTGCTGGCTGGCTGCTAACTCCTCACTGCTGAACTTCTCAACTTGACGATTAAAGCTTCCTGCCAGCGTCATACTGTGCCCTGACAAACTACAACTGACCAACTGACCTTTTTCCATCACTCAAAACAGTAATCCGTACCGTATCATAATGATAAATATTTTGAATAGTTACTACCGTCAACACTGTCTAAGCAGAATAGGAGGTCTTTAACAAATGATATTCTATTAAAAATCTTTAGGGGTGTTATAAAGGTCCACTTGTCAAGTCTTTGGAATTTGGAAGCTTTCATTTCAATATGGGCCCGAAGTTTATTGGCAAATTATATGAAACCTTTTACCAACCATACTGTTAAAATCTTTAACTTAATGTTTGCAAATGTTCTTTAGAGCTAAGCTTCCAACCATGTTGTATTGTAATACAATTGTTAACTTGTGGATATATAAAAGTGTCTTGAGGGAATTGGGATCTTAATTGCTCAGTTAATTTGAAATTATACCAACATACTCCGCTAATTTACCATGTATCTGTTTTTGATTAAGTTTTGTTTGTTGAGCCATCCCAGCGCACCTATAGGAAAAGCTTAAAGTTGAGTTGTGTGTATGTTTTAAAACTATTAGAATGATTTTCTGTATAGTTTTTCATTTCCAGTCATCTTTTAGTTGTGACACTGAATATTACATTTTATTTATTGTAACAAAGAACACAACAACAATACTAAGCAGCTACTTTAGGAATAAGAAGACCAGCCTTTAAAAAATGAGCTTATACTCTATTTGTATTTTACTGGAGGACCATGGAGGTCCAAAATAGAACTTGCACAGTTGGAATTGGAGGGTCACAATGAGCTGATTCAACTTGCAAACTCTACACTCACGTAACACATAAAAATAAACACTAAAACACCATTTATGTTTGATGTCCAAGTTGTAAACTGTATTGTGTGAATCTGATATGAAAAGATGACCACATTCATGCTTTACAAAAGCAGCACAAAATCCCCTTTTTCTATGTCAGAATCCAATGAAAGACATGCCCTTGAGATTTTCATGTTTATCTCATAACAGAAGCCACACGCAGCAGTGTCCATTTGCATCTTGTAGCTGTGGGCCCACAGGTAGCACAGAGACAACAGGATAAATGAACTCCAAGTGCATGACATAAATAAGGTTTGAGGTTCTGGTGATCATCTACCAACCCTCTGCTATGAGGAATTCTTGTTGCATTATCAAGACAAATGACAACTGTGTTTGAATGGTAATGTTGATGTGTATATAGAGGTGGATTTTTTTTAATTCTTTTTATTTTTATACACTGTCATCTCATCTAAAGCCCTGCCATACAATTCCCCACTGGGATATTTTATGGTAGGATTTTAGAAATCATATGTCATCTTAATTATATCGATACATATTTTGTATGACAAAGAAACAGAGGTGGGGGCCGAGGGAAGATAAAAGGGTGTATTTGTTAAGTGACAAAACCAGCAACCCTCAGGGACTTAAAATAACGGGTCTACCCTCATGCTGCTGGTTTGTAGCTGATGGGAGATTTCATGGCGCTTAAAAGTAGATGTGAAAGGGTTTAGTGCTCTTTCAAGATCAACAGTGCATCAGATGCCATCCCAACCATAATCTTACAGATTTTAGGCTACATTTGGAACCACACTGTTAAATTCCTTTTCTCGATTTAGATATTCAATACGCTGGGCATTCAAAATGAATAAATCAAAATGATTAGATTAGATTTTTCAATCCCTGCCAATTAAAATATGCAAACCAAGTGGCCAGGTCCTCAGTCAGTCCATCTTCTTTTGTGTAAACTATTTAATGAGAATGTGCAAAATGCCACGAGGGATGGGCAAAAAGAAGAGCTGAGTTAATGCTTTTAAGGCAAGGTAACATTGTTGAGTCTAATGCATTCCAAGGGAAGTGTTGACTTGGCTTTTTTTTAGCTTAGGGTGTAAAACAGTTGTGCTCTGACCGTTTACTTGAAAGACTTGCTGTTGTGTTTGTAATATTTGGCTGTATGGGCAAATCAAAGGGACATTATAAGTCCTCCCAACAGGATTCAGTGTTTAGAAGAAGTCAAGGGAAGTTGAGATCAGCCAACCCAAAGATGCCAAGGAAGACAAACAAAAAACAAAACATAAAAAATAGTATGATTTGTGATGCAAAATGATTCAATGGTAGCTATTTGACTCTCTGAGCGCAATAAATTGTTTTTGATTTAGAGACTGAAGGCTTTTTTATCTTAGTGAGAAGGCAAGGAACACAAATTCAGCTCCTTGTCAAACTGCCAAAACTTTTAATCCTTTTCAAATATTCTTTGTATTACCTTTTTACAATCATTCATTTCATATTATTTTCAATATTTCACAGTTACTCTGCTCTGTTCCAATGTATCTACCCTCCCATCACCCTCCCTCGTCCATGAATGAACCGTGAGTTCATTAAACATGGCACTTGGAAATAAAATAGCTTCCTGTCGATTGAATGGAATGAAGTTTTTTAATGAGATGAGGGGTGAAGAGAGCTTGGCCATTTATCATTTTAAAGAGAGGAACACTCTTTCATACCATCTCAGCTGATCCCACTCTGCCACTTTACAAATAAAGAAATAAAGAAAAATACAACAGCTTACGTGTGCATACAATTGTGTACATGCATGTGCACAATAGAACGCTGGGCGGTAGGAAAAATTGCAATGGCTGACTGTAATGGGTAAATACATTTTCTGAAATCTCATCTCTGGTAATTTACTTGCAGGACTGTATAATGTGCAAACCTATTTACGAACAGTAGTATAAGAAAGCCATATATGAAATAAATAAAAATACTATAAAGTGGACATTATATGCCACTGACTGCTGTCAGCTACAGGAGCAGTTACAACCATTTATTATTTGCATACATATCTTTAGCATGTCCGATGTGTAATCAATTTTCCAGTTCTGCTGGAAAGCCAGAGGCATGCATCCAGAACATCTACAGGCTATTTAACTAAATGTGCGACTATTGATATTCTGAATGAGAAAATTGGATGGAAACCATTAAAAAAAACATGCAATTTATCAAAATGAACAAGAAGAAAAATTGACAACTGCATGTATTCAGAATGTGTTCTCAAATAGAAATTGCTGACCAATCCATGTGAAGGAGCAATTTGACACTTTCCATAATGCAAATGGCAATATCATGTTATTTATGTTCTGGAAGCATAAAACATTTACGGTTAGCTTGACCACATTGGATCAAGCAATGAGGCAGAAAGGAGAAAGAGATAAACCCAACCAATATGGATCTGCAGTTATAGAAGGGGAGGGGAAACCTCCCAAGTACAGTGGATTGTTTATTTGCTAAGTCCCTGAGGATGTTCAGGAGGAAGGGAAAGAAACAAGAGTTATTAATGCGACATGGGTGTGCCATTAAAGCAGCATGCACAAGTGATCATACCATCACTGCTGACATGGCCATGAGTGCAGTAAGCCTTGATATGTCTGTGAATCAATAGTTCCAGGGAGCTCCATGCTTATGTGGAAACCTTTATCACACTTCATGGCCCTTATCATCTGGAGCCACCGAAGCCTTTCATTGCAGTGAACAAACCATAAACATTTATTTTAGTTGTAATCCTTTAATTATTGATTATTTTCCTTACAAAAAATCAAACAAATAAAGAATTACATGTGGGAAATGTGATTTCATTGCTTTTAATCATGAACGTAGCATACATGTTATACTATACATTTAGTTAGATTAATATATAATTTTTACTCTCACTGGATACATAAATTATTCTTATTTTACTATCTTTTTGTTTGACTTAATCAGGTGGGTACTGTTTCTTTTAACTTATTCTTGGTTTAATCAGACAAAAAAGAGACAAATGTATTTAGTAATTGCAACATGTTATAATATGAGGTGGTTAAACACTACACAATTTCATGTAAAAATGTTTGACACTGTCCAAAGCTACATGTGAGAAAATCAAAATTGCAGTCTTTAAAGAAATGGATCATGTGGTCTTTATAAAAGGGAAATAAAGAGCCATAAAGGTTTCTGAAGATATACCCTGTAGCTGCATATGTCAGCTTGGATCAGGACCCAGTGTGGTATAATAGCTGGCTGACAGCAGGAGGGCAGCAGTGGACTTTTTGCCTCTAAGCTCTCGGATTGCTTTGACATCTGTGGCATTCTCCAGGAAGAGAAGAAGCAACTGAAGGCAATCTTATTAACATATAAGTGATGATGAGAGTGTGACAAAGCTTTAGTTGCATCACACTTAAAACTTAAGACAGAGTGTATTTATACAATGCAAACAAAGAAACTCCAAACAGATGCAGTATAAGATGCAATATAAGATCATTGTATTTTTTCTAAGATGAAAGTCGAGTAGGATCACAGTAACAATTATGAGCATCTGTTGTCTTGATCATTACATGAGGATAGCGTGGTGTAAAAGTCAGGATTGGCAGACATCATTACATTCAGTGAAGCATTTGGATGATGGGTGTCATTTTATAGGTTAACAAGTTCTTCCTTGTCTCGCATATGTGGTCTTCTTTATTCTCATTAAATGTTTCCAACAACATAAAATATATTTTGTCATGAATTAATCCAAAGCAAAGAGAGATTTTAGTTAGACTCAGAGACCATGTCATTGAAAATTCACAGCTTGACAGGCTCTCCCTTTGCTAGGAATCATAAAACAAGATTGTTGGGCTTGGTGTAAAAAAAACTGTATGAAATCTAATCTGCCAGCTGGATATGAAGAGAAAAGCAACAAAATGAAACAAATACCTTCATTATAAAAAACTCAAGCAACTTTTTCATCATGTATTCTGTATGTACGGTAGTCTTGTCCATCTTGTAGAAGTTAACCTGATATTAATCTTATTTTATTTTGTTTTTGATGTGTTTAAGGTATATGAATATTTTATGTAGTATCACAGTTGAGGCATCTAATAGATTTCTTTTCTTCCTAAATACATGAAATCTGAATATAGGTTTAGTTAAATCCAGATACTTAATGACCCTGCATGTTGACATAGACATGCACATTCAATAAGATGAGACTGTAAGGATGGTGTTTACTTTAACTTTAATATCAGACTTTGCTGTTAGGGTTATGAAATGTAATTGTGTTGTAAACCAGAATGTTGATTTCAAAGATGTTGTCTTGGAGGACACAGATAAGCAAGTTGTGTTAGATGTTCTTTAGTATAATCATTTTTAATGAGGAAACGTGATTATCAATACTGGATAGACTGACTGACCGACAGGCATTCAGGCAAATTAATAATTTCATCATTATAACAAAAACTTGAAGAAATGTAACACTCTGCAAGGAAAAGAAAACAAGAAATTATTATAACAAAAATATAGCCTTTTTTACGGACAAAGTGTAAATGTCCTGTTTCTGTTTAGTTGGCGAATATGTTCGAACAGTTTGCCAATATTGACTTTTTCACCCCGCTATCTCAAGGAAATCTCAATAAGTACTTTTTCATTGCTTCAGGTTCGAGAGACAACTCAGAGGAACAAAAGGTGACAAAACGTATCATTTCAAGGCCTCATGATTGCCAAGAAATGAGATGGTGAATGTTATAAGATCATATTTATGTCACTATCAAGTGTTTGCAAAATCAGCTTTATTACATCCTGGGGGACAGTGAATGCTCCAATCACTGTGCATTTAATTAACGACTTGGCAATTATTGCCACATTGCGAATTAGGATGTATAATCGCCTTACCCCATGGCAATTTGTAAAACAAATATCAGGCAAAGCACTGATGTGAAACAAACAACTCATTCCCTCTCATAACCGTGGTGTATTAATGCTTTCCTCGGAGTTTGACTGGGGACTCAAGAAGCTTCTGGCATGTTGAAGTTTCGAGAGAAAGGGGAAAACAATAAACAGCCATTTTGATAGAGCTTAGTAAAAAACAAAACAAAAACCAATTAAAGTTATTAACACTAAAGGCCAAACAGATTTAATTAAGTTTGAGAAATATCAACAATTTATCTCCAAATCCATGCTCACAATGCAGCGGATTATTCTACTTAACCTATACTCTGAAGTGGTGTTATTTGCTACGAGCAGCAATGTGTTTCAAAACTGCAGGGGAAGTCTTTCTAAAACATCCCCTGACATACTGACTTCTTGTCTCTTGTACCTGTTCCTACTGGCCTTCTCCAATTTGCTTTGAGCGGTGGAGTGGAAATTAAGAGTGATAGGCCTTCTAAGTGTCTGGCCTCCAAACACTCTTTCTAAACTGCTCTCTCCACAAGTGTGCCACTTATTTATAGATTATGGGTATGGTGGATTAGCAAGAATCCCCAAGCCTATAGTTTGGAGAAATGACTTTGAGGGCTCTTTGGCAGGGTCCAGCAGTCCATTTCCCAGCACAAAACCCAGCTGAGCCTCCTGGCCTGGGTTATAGAGATCTGACTCAGAGGCTAAAGACATGACACACACAGAGGCTCTTTAAGAAGGATTTAGGTCTGTGCTATAACCTGATGGTTGTAGAAGATGTGTTTTCGCTCTCAGAAGGGGTGGGGGATTTGTTTAGATATGTCATATTGCAAAGCATATTCTTTGCTATGTGTGTCTGTATCTATGACTTTAAATAGTACAACTGTACACAATTATGATCAAGATCCGTTTTTTGTGAGCTTTTAGATGAAATGGCAAATCATTCTTTTTTCATTTTGATTGTGCATAGGTTTCATACAAAAAAACACATTTGAAAGGATGTTTTTCCACATCTGAAGTGGCCAGAGGCAGCAGTGTCGTTTGCATTGGACGTGAATAAATCAGTGAAAACTGTGTCGCCCGTGCCTTTCTGCATTAGATTCATTCTGGGAGACCAAGATCTAAATCTTGGAAAATTGGCAAATCAATGCCGAAAGTTTATCAGACGGCGTTTGGTAAGACTGCAGAGCATCGACTACTGGCTGCTAATTCTTCACCTCTCCTCATTTT
Organism: Menidia menidia; assembly: GCA_907169785.1. Taxonomy (NCBI): domain Eukaryota; kingdom Metazoa; phylum Chordata; class Actinopteri; order Atheriniformes; family Atherinopsidae; genus Menidia; species Menidia menidia. The sequence goes on from CAJRST010036666.1 coordinate 6,023,430, forward strand.
TATTTGAAAGGTCTGAAAGGTTCAAACAGCATTATAGCTGGCCAGGACATGAATCATGAATTTGCATTCTTGTTTTCCTCCTGTGTTGATAAGCAGGGCATCTCTTGGTCTCCCCTTGGTGGTACACTGCTTTTCTGTTATGAGCACAGATACAAAGTGCAGCCATGCAAAGCAAACAAACATTTTGGTAAAAGGGCGGTATTTTATATTTATCTGCTTTGTAAAAAAAGTGCAAACCTTGCTATATGCTTACAGAAAGAGACAAAAAAACAGCCTTTATGCACCTTTAACGGTGTTTACACAAACAAAAATAGAAAGCCATTTTGTTATTTATTTATTCAGTCTAGTTTCAAGTGTTGTCATTCTTAGATCGTTTATAGTGTCAAGTAGCATGAGGACTGGAAAATGTTGCAGATGGATGATGTACTGCAGCACTGTGTGGGAATTTGAGGTAATTGATGAGATTTTGGATCATACTTGCAGAGATTATTCCTTATTTCAAGCTTTCAAACATCCATTATATTATTGCAACACTTTGTACATGTACAGCAGTATTCAAACTAACTTTTTCTCTTAATTCTAAACAAGGCAGTACGGTAATCATTGACTTTCATATATAATTTACCTTTTACGTTGTTACAGGGCAGTCAAATGAGTAACCCATGCCACAATTATATGCCAAAAGATGTGTACATGTCTGGTTATTCCTCATAGTTTAGTTACATTACTGACTCTAGAAATAGACTCTTTTGCTTCTAAATGACCATAACCTTTAGAATAGCTGTCAAATAATTGAGAGTAAACGCATTATTTGATAAACTTTTAGATATTGATGTGTACTGTAATTTATCTATTGATTCACTGCTCAATCTCATATGTTAAGACCTGAGAAAAGTGAAGCCTCTCCTTAATTTCTATCGTTAAAAAATGATCAGAAGGACATTTTCAATCCCAAATCTGTGTGTTCGAGGCAATTCTTAATCAAGAACTTGGACTTGTAGCACATGACTTTCAGATGGTTTCAGATTTAGTCCACTGATTATGTGAATGAGGAACTAGATTTCTTCATTCACATCCCCCTGCCACCAATAAGGTATAGTATATGGTATATTGAATATATGGTTGGAGTATGTACCCCCTGACCCAACAGCAACCCTGAATTGGTTGGATAAAATAAATGTTTTCCTTTTTTTCTGACTCTAGAGTAAACTTTGTAGAATCTTTTTCATATATTTGCTCAATAAGTTCATTGACTCCATTGTAGAGAGAATTCCTTTGTAACTTTAAGAATTTGAAGTTTTATGGAGAATATCACAGTGGGTAGTTCAAGCCTGAAACAAGAAAATCAACACATTTTTCCTCAGTGTACAGCTTGTTTCACTTCCCTTTTTAAGAATCTGCAGTGGTGCCTGTGCATCTTTCCTCCGGCCTCTCCTGTGGTTCTCTGCTCAGAAAACAGCCAGAACTGAAGATTAGCCAGCCCTAAATGAATGTGCAATATGAGCACATTCTCCTTTGATTACAGCAGGGAGGGATGGCTTCGCTTTGGGTTGCTGCACTAGAGGGGATGGAGAAATGCTTTAACTGCTCCCTCACGAATCTTTCCAATGCATTAATGAGAGAAGTTTATAAAGGGATGTAATGAGGCCAGACTACAGTCCATGTAATATGCTCAACATGAATTATTTAATGTCAATGACGGTTGTGAGTTGAACCAAGGCCGATTTTGAGTTATGCTAATTATGGAGTTTCTTACTATATAGCTACAAACGTAAGGTGTTGTTCAGAAAAAGCATAATTAGCACTTTCAGCTACACCAGACCTACAGAAACATACAGTACTAGCTGGGAGAAGCCCAGTTCCCTCAAGCTGATTTCAATAAAACCTAGTTTGCAAAGTACATTGGGCTCTTTGGGTTGAAAAGCATTGGCGAGTGTAGTTTCTCCAACAACAGCAAAGAATTTCTAGTGGATTCAGTTCTACTGTAAATGCTCCCCCAAACTGGGTTTTAGTGCAATACCAAAAGTTAGAGTTTAGCTAAATCTTGTCTCAGTGGCCTCTGGTGACGGATGATTCTGTAATTTGGATTCGGCACAGGCTGTGGTGGGGAAATTACAAAACTTTGACAGCGCAATCCCTGTGTTAAGACATCAACTGGCCGATCATAAAATAATTACACCATCAATATCATCATTATCTACTGTCCTTACTGAGGGTTGATTGAGCCCTCAGGTCAAAGCAGCTCAGAGACACAATATAAATGGGACACATTTTGCAATTACATCTTCACCAGGAAATGTTGGTCAAGACCTACAGACATGATAGAGTAGTAACATGGGAATCAGAGCACTCTATAAACCCAATGACTGTAAGCACAGTAAGTTATATTTTCACAAGGACACCAAAATACTTTATGTAAACAGACACCTAGGGCCCAATTTAACAGCAGGGGTTTAAATATTCTCTTTTAAGTGCTGTGCAGCTGCAATGCTGTACCTTGGCAACAGGCAGGAGGCCTTGGCTTGTATTCAGAGGATGAAGTATCAGGATGAAACCTCACACTGCTGCAGTTTGTAAAGGTAAGCGTGCAACTTCATCATCCAAATCAGTTTTCCCCAGTTCTTCTGTCTGCATGGTGCCTTCTGGTTCTTGGCATTGTTGATCAAAAGGGCCATTTTTTTGCATTACACATTTTTTAGAAGATGGATCCTCGGGGAATAAAAAGTTTAAAATGAACCATTGCTCTAGTATGTTTTTCATTGAAGTAGTGCAATATTAGTGGATTTGTAAGGCTCTGGGATAATGGTCATTTTGTAGAGCCACCCTCCTCCTTTTTTCCCTTTTTTTTTTAAAGTTTAATGTTTTGTTTTTCATTTCCTTGTGTTTAATTTTTCTCAATAATTCCTCCTATTGCAAGAGGCGCTATGAGAGCTGCTGGACTGTATGCTGTATGTATTTTTTCATATTTGTGAGCTTGATTGAGACTTTAAAATCGTTCCCAAGTGCTGTTGTGGAAAACAAGATATAGTATATAGACTATACTCTACAAGATAGAGTATATGAAATCTTTGTGAATTTCACACAGTCAAATGTTATCCCTAGTTGCTGCCTTATTTATTTTATTACATTATATTTCCATGTTATTCTAAATTGCGCTTAACCACTGGAGGGCCATTTTGCCATGAATCGTGGACATTCATTTTCTTTGTTCATTTGGGACTATGGAACCTTTTTATCAATAATGAGCCACATGACTTGTTTTCAAATACTTTTAGATCCTTAATTGCAAACCACACTAAATACTGTGGTGAGGACAAATAACATTTGGAAATGCAGTCTTAATCCTCTTGACTCTTTTGTCACTCAAATTTAGATTTTATCTCACAATTCTAGATAGCCGGTTTTCTGAAGGATCTAAAGGTATATGTATATAAAAGTATTTGTATATTCAAAAACGGTTAGCCTTCTTTGTGATTCTTCTTTTTTATGTTCTTTGATAATAATAAGAAAAGACAGCTGCCAAAAGAAGTCCATAAGAAGAAGTCTGACCGTTGGTACAAGGTTGGAGAGGTTTGCATCACCTTACACACAGAGGACTAAAAATGGTGGCTCAGTGCAACTTGACATTTGACAGCTTTCTTGGAAGTTTTTTGTTTGTTTCTAAATAATCGTTATCAAAGATCCCTCACACCCAGGCCACTCACACTTCTTGTCGTATAACTGAGATTTGGCATTGAAAAAAAAAAAGTTCAATATCATCATCCATCCATCCATTATCAATACCGCTTATTCCCTCATGGGGTTGCGGGGGGAACTGGAGCCTATCCCAGTGGTCAACGGGCGAGAGGCAGGATACACCCTGGACAGTCCGCCAGTCCATCGCAGGGCCACACATAGGACATACAAGGACAAACAACCACTCACACTCACATTCACTCCTAAGGGCAATTTCCCCAATCTCCAATCAGCCTAACATGCAGGTTTTTGGACTGTGGGAGGAAGCCGGAGTACCCGGAGAGAACCCACGCAGACACAGGGAGAACATGCAAACTCCACCCAGAAGGGTCCTGGTTCCCCCGGGATTCGAACCCAGAACCCTCTTGCTGGGAGGCGACAGTGCTAACCACCACACCACCGTGCCGCCTTCAATATCCATCCATCCATCCATTAGCAATACCGCTTATTCCCTCATGGGGTCGCGGGGGGAACTGGAGCCTATCCCAGTGGTCAACGGGCGAGAGGCAGGGTACACCCTGGACAGTCCGCCAGTCCATCGCAGGGCCACACACAGGACATACAAGGACAAACAACCACTCACACTCACATTCACCCCTAAGGGCAATTTCCCCAGTCTCCAATCAGCCTAACATGCAGGTTTTTGGACTGTGGGAGGAAGCCGGAGAACCCGGAGAGAACCCACGCAGACACAGGGAGAACATGCAAACTCCACCCAGAAAGGTCCTGGTTCCCCCGGGATTCGAACCCAGAACCCTCTTGCTGGGAGGCGACAGTGCTAACCACCACACCACCGTGCCGCCTTCAATATCATCATTGAAAAAGTAAACATTGTCAAAGAAAAATAAATGTAACTGGAGAAGAAAGCTCATGAGTCGCTCATAGCTCTGAACTAAAGCTACAGATCAGTCAGGACCGAATTACAGTCAAATCAACGTTTCCACCCACGGGCAGTCAAATGCCTTCTTTGTCTGCAGGCCTTTAGGAAAGGCTTCATCGGAAACGTCTTTGGAGACGGCTTTGTCATCGGCCGAGGGCAGCAGGGAATCCTTTTGGAAAACAGAGAGATTGAGTTTGGAGATAAAGCCAATATCTCAGAAGTCCTCCAAGCTGCCAGAAGAATAGCACAGGAGCGCTAAAAAAAGTGACCCACTTTGTGTGTGAGCTGCAGAAGGATGTGTGTAGCGTTGGAAGAGAACACACGTCAACATCTGTTGTTGATTTTAACAATGTGGTTTAAATTTTCCAAATACTACAGACAGTGACACACTGGCCAGCCTAACTGACCGCCAACTCCTGCCTGATTTGAATATATATTTTAATTATCCATCAATTAATTTTTTACCTATTGCTTAACAAGATGTAACAGAACAGCTAAATCTAACTTTAAGTAGGTAATTATTTGTTCCAATCGTAAGACAGGAACAAAAATGTCCAATTCGATCTGTAACCCCATTCATTCATTTAGCAGGACCCACTTTGTTATTCACACACACAGTTAAGTTGAGGTATGGTCATGTTTTTACCTGGAACACCGTAAACATCACATATTGACTAATCCATTCTTTTGCCATCATCATTAACAGCGATGTACCAGACATTACCACCAAATTTATCTTCAAGACCTCAATTCGATCTACAGTTCCGTATCTTGATCACCTTATCTAGTGCTTCGGTTCTTAACAGAAAAACATGCATTTGCAGAGTCAAGGACAAATCAATAAGCCTGATGAGTGTTTGCGGCCTCAGTATGTGAGCACTTTATTATAACATTGATCGTGAGAGTTGATCAATGTTCAACCTGAAATCTAAATGATATGTCAATGGTTCAACTGCGCGTAAGAGATAGTGAGGAAAATTACACTGTGAAATCAAACCAAGTCAGTAAGAGAGCACTGACCTCACTCATGATGCCTGTTTGACTTAAATCGTTTTGGATTCTTACACACTTGATTAAAGTAGTCCTGGGCATAAATACCTGTATGTAACAGAGCAAAAGTGAGGTGAACATGAGTCACACTGGAATAAGATTAGAAATTTGAGCAGCTCTCACCAGTCCGAGCCTCGTCAGGCAGAGGGCTATTGGTGCAGCTGTGGCATGGTCCTGCATGAAGGCGCAAGTTAACGGAATAATGCAATGCAGCGAGCACTGAAACATGCCAGCATAATGCAAATATTTACCTTTCCACTTCAGCAGCCAGTGACGAGCCAAATATGAGTCTCATTTACATACCAACATGGGGTGTGCAGGAGAGGAAATTTTGATATGGAGACAAAGGTGAAAAATAAGGTCACTCAGCGTATTCCCGTCCTTCTCATTCGGCGAAAAATCAACGTCATGGACTTCATGTTGACGCCTTGGTTATGTTGCTCCTTGTATTTCCAATTTCCCTTCCTCTACACTACACAGAATAGAGTAATTATTTAGAATCAGCAACACTTCTTAACATGACTGATTTTATACAACTGCAGTATTATTTATTGATTCACTTCTATGAAATCATGCAACAACAAATAGCTGCTAGTTCTGCCAGAGGCAGCATTTAGATTCAAATTGCTGATGTGCCACTCGCTTTCTTTGCAAATGTGGCCTCTGAATATGCAGCAGTTTCATTACCTTCACAAAACTGTCGTCCCTTTAACAGTGTAAAGCTGTTATAAATGCTCATTTAATGGCTTGAACCTTAATGAGGAATTGAAAAATTCATAAGAGATGACCATTAAGGTTAAAGCCTTGCTGAGGTTACTCCTCCAGTGTGTTTCTCCAATAATTTATTAATGGGTCTCTTGCATGTTTTTGACACTGACTGTCAAAGACACTTTTTGAACTCTTAATAAAAGGCAGACTTTACAACATGCTTGTCCGACAGAAAGACGGCAGAGCAAAGGGATAGCACAGAATTCCCATTTATTCATTTAAATCTTAAAATGACAAAAGACAGGAGGTTTTAACTCGACAAAAAAAAAAAACACACGTTAACATATTTACTTTAGATGGATCTATTTAGATTTCATTCATGCTTTTTTCCCCCTCTTTTCTTTTCAGTCAACATCACATTTTAAGCTGTTGTAATTTCTATCTTTTCAAAAGAAAAGTAAAAAGTTTAACATAAAGCCATTGCATCAAGGGGATGATGAGTTTGTATTGATACAAAGTTTCCATCACACTAACACTCTGCTGTCATTCTGTATTTTGACATTTACTGTCAAAGCGATTTAAACTGCAGTTGCAATTTATGGAAATTAAATGAACCATGAATCGTGTGAGAAAAAATAGATTAAAACTGAAAACCTTGTTAGAGGATATCATTTCAACATGTGACAGGTATTATTTAAGCATTAATGCCCCACCACCCCATTTACACCACCCGTTCTTCCTTTACTTCTTGGGTTTGCCTGATTTTCTCCCAGAGCAAGCTTCTACATAGCAACCAAGAAAATTCGATGTGACAATCGCAGTAGGATTTTAGGCTCAGAAGTCATTAGAGTAAAACTTGCATTCAGCACACAAAGTCATTGGGAATTTAAACCAGGCCCACTTTGTTCTGATACCTCATAAAAAAAACCTTGTATTAGTCTTTTTCCATTTTATTCGACCTGCTCGTCCAAGCATTATACTCATGAATTCATTTTGTAAAACTTCTTTTGTGGTGTGAGCTTACAAGCATTGTGTCTCTCTTCAGTATTATCTGGAAAGAAAAATGCTGGCCGATAACCAAAGCTAATTACCTTCTTTTAATCAGAAAGTAACTCTCACTCCATGTTTTTACCAGCCCCTTTTTAATGGAAAGATGTGTTTGACAAAATTTTGTTCATACATGAACATAGAAACATGGAAACGTTTCTCTAAATTCTTCAGTATCTACACACATATGACACACATGGCAGGGGTATAACGGTACATAATTAGATCTCTTAGCAAGTTTCAGAGTGTGACTTTCCATTTCTATTAAAGACTATTACATTACATTAACTGAGGCCTTTCCCTTTGCCTTGTTCATAATCACTCCCCTCATCTCCCAGTTACTGGATTTGTCAGCTCTGTTCTGGTGGTTAGCTGCAGAGATGGATCCAAGTCATCTTAATCTGTTCACATGATTATCTCTGTAAGGAAAAATCTTGTATCTCAACTTTGTTCGTCTCTCACGTGCACGTGGTTTTCTCAGTGCATATCCTGGACAAAAATAATAATAACATAAAAACTTTATGCTTTGGCAGGATTTTCTCAGATGCCAGGCTTTGTAAAATCCCCTTTTTAAGGGTTAATTAAAATCATCAAAAATAGAATGTCTCGGAGGGGTTATCGGCCTTTACAGCAGATTTACAACAGTAAAGGCAATACTGGGGCAGTTATAGAAGTGACATTGCAATAATATCAGTTTTTCTAGGTTAAGTGGATGTTATGTTAAGAGATGAAAATGGCAGCTAAAGAAATAAATGAATTCAGTTGAGAATAAATGTTCAAAAGGGTGTGTGTTCTTTGTATTCAGTCTGGTATTCTCATTGTGAGCACTACCCGTGTCTCTAATTCATAGACATATAGCTTTGAAGTATAAAAAACAGTATGAACCATCTATACCAGCTTCAGCAGCTCAGATTCACATATAGATCTTTTTCAAACGTGTCCTTGAAAACACATAAAAAAACATTCAGCCTTGAACATTTTATTAACCTCCTATGCTAAGTACCATATGGATGGATTTTGTTGTGCAGCAACAGAATTTGATCGTGAACGTATCAGTCGTTTTCTACAGAGAAAACAAGAAAAAAGTTCAGCTTTGAGCATGCAGTGAGCCACTTGCACTGAAGTGTGACATTGAAAGGCAAAGCCTGCTTTGGAGCTTTTTCTTTATTCCTGTACTTATGCACAAATATAACTTCAAACATGTAACATTGATACCCAAAATAGCATTTTCAAAACACACCCACTTACATCAAATGTGACCTTACATTTTGTGATTGACACAAAAGCCATAGGAAATTATTGAACCATCAACAAATCAGACCATGACCTTTTTTCATTTTTTAAGGAAAGAATTAGGGCATTATTCTGGAGTTATATTTTCTTCTTAAAGAATTGCTACTTTTTTTCCCTGTAGCCCTATCATATGCACCTCTTTCGGTCGGAAATATCCTAATTATAGATTTGGACACCTGCAAACATCTGGCTTTGGAGGGCAATTTAAAAAAAATTCGGTCACCAGTGTTCCAGCAAATGATGCTGCGGTTATGGGTATTTAAAGGCACCCTGCTTGGCATAGACCTGATGTAAACACCTGGGTGAACACAAGTTTTCACAGTTGCAGTGGGGGCTGGAATAGTGAGCACGGATAACTTTCTTTTTTTCAGAGACGGAAGTTTACTGACTGATACGTCTCACAAAATGGCTTATAAACTGTTAGTCCTATCTTGTGAGCAGATTAAATTAATTAATTCTACTATCTGCAAGACAACTTTCAACCATCCCAAGACGAATATTAAACTAATATAACACAAAGAGTCTTGCTTATCAGAAACTGTGGTCCAACACAGCCTGCGGGATATAATGTAATAGCATACCTTATGTTGTCATAATTACATGGCTATCCCCAGAGAGCTTGTGGTGCCTTGGACTGGCAAATTGTTACTCTTAGAGCTCTTAGGGTAAATATACTCCTGCTGGCAATGGGAGAATATTTAGCTTTTCGCAGGTGTACTTGTTTTTAAAAACCAAACTGTTAAATCCCTAAGCCAACTGAATTTATAGAATATACCAACTATGTATCAATGGTACATTAGATGTTTGTCAATAAAAGCTTTAACCAAAATTGAAACAAGGTTATTGAAACAGTTGAATGGATTTCACTGAGTCATGAGGATAACTAATGGGGTTGACAATTCACTGTGAGGAGCAGATAAATGAAATCTCCAAAACATCCTGAATCACAAAAGAAAAAAACAGGACATCAAACGTATAACGTGTGTAACCTTTTTCATCTCAGTTTCTCTTTTTACCAAAATTTCAATAGATTGAGGCAGTGAAATAGGCTGTCAGAGCGCAACTGGTCCTGTCAAGCGCAAACTTCCAGCTGAGGAAACAAGATGATCAGGACAGGAGACCTTTGGATGTTGGAATTCAGCCTGACGGCCTCCCAGTGAGAGTTGGCTCCACTGTAGCAGTCACCTCCATCTCTTCTCTCTTTTAAGGATAGTTATCTTGTCAGGGGGAGGACAGGACAGAGGGTGGAAGGAGGAGGGAGAGCGCTGCAGTACCCGTCCACACGTTCTAAGACTCACTTGATTAATGAAACAATTGACACAGTGATTAACACCTGCATATTGAGTTCCTAAAAAAAGTCCAGGGAGACCTGAAATGGCATGATATTGATTTAATCTCTTCCATAAGAGCAACATCTATCTCCTTGTGTCTCTCCCTGTGACCGTGACAAACGGAGCACAATGCAGCCTTGCTAATTAACCCCCTCATCAACTTACTTACAGGGTTACTTTGCATTTGATCCAAATATTTCTACAGGAAGCTGACTATTCTATAGCGCTGAGCTCTCTTCAAGAGGTAAAAACTGTTTCCCTGTCAGAGTGAATTCCTGTGGTATGATGAATAAAGAGAAAGTGATAGGTTTCTCTTATTGCCTTCAAAATCTGGGATAATAGGATTTTTTACTTCAAAGGATGAAAAACTAATCTTTATCTTAAAAGTAGTTAGAAAAAGCCATTTCACCCATCTTTAAAACAATAAAAGTTCAATCTAAGGTGGATGTGTCCCAGAAGATGGTGAAAAAGGACTATATATGTATGTACAATATAGAGTTATTCAATTTTCTCCCCTGCATTGCAGTTTATTTTGTCAAAATAAAGTCATCACTCTAATGTGGAACATTTCAGAGAATTAATTTTCACGAACCCACATGGCCTGCAGATACATTTTGTTTTGACACACAAACAGCAAGCCGCGAACCCCTCAAGAGAAAACAGCAGCAATATCTAATACAGCGGCTTCACAACATGAAAAAAAATAGAATTTCATTTTATTAACTGCAGAATATTTACTCCAACCATTTTGATCAAGTAATAGGAAGTGCTGGGAATCTGGTGCAAAACAGGAACACACTGCTGCAGCCAAATTAAATTGTGATGATGATAAAAAATTGAAAACAAGCTATTTTATTTTGTTTGGCCTATTTGCAACGCCTTCAGTTCAAATATTAGGCAATAATGATAGAGAAAAATTGTGTCGCAAATAAGATTTTATCATCAGTAATAGCTTTCCTGTGCGGTGAGCATGCACTCACACTCACGTAATGCCTGATATTCTGTTACATCAGAGTCACAACTTATACGTCTTAAGCCACTTTGTCGAGGCATTGCTGTTTCACCACAAAAAGACAGACACAGGAGGGTTTTGATTCTGGTGAACGTCAGTAAAGGATGATCCCTAAACGGGTTAGAGTAGATGTTGCTATGGTGTCTGCAACAGCAATGCAGTCTTTCTTTCCTAATAAAGGAACAACACAGAGAATTTCTGAGCTGGAATTTTCATGGGGGCAGATGATTCACTTAACCAATTTGTTTAAAGGATATCAGATAGTTCAAAGCATCAGAGTAACATGAAACTTTCCAGAAAAAATGCCATCGTCAGCCAACTGTCCATTTAACATAAACGAAAACATAGCTGAATACTTCTCATGATATCTGGAAGTGAAGATCCAAAGAAGCAGCAGCAAATAGGCAGAAATAAAAAGCAGAAAATAAACGTGTGGAACTAAACATGAATACAGTAACATTCTGACAAAGCACACGGCAGGTTAGGATGAACAACTAAAGGAATACAGAATTGAGGTATTCAGTCAAGTGAATACTGATATGGAGCACATGGCAGGAAGAATAAGAAATCCGTTTGTTGATGCTCCAAAAAGCTATGTGTGGATTTGGCCTAGTTTGTGTGTGATATCATTCCTTAAATTGAATCAAGAATTCCAGATGTATGTACAAATATGTTTTGAAATGGAAATTACTTCTGGGATTTTCTCAAGAAGGTAATGAAAAAGAAAATATTAAATGTGCTCTTTACTTTTTTTTTTAATTAATGGGCACAAAGTTTAAACATCTACAAGATCATTTCTGTTAGTATAATGTGTATTCAGAGATACGAACACGGCACTTCAAAATCCTTTCTACGACAAATCATGTGATTGCAAATCGCTACAGAGAAAGTGACAGCTGGACTTTCAGCTGACTGTGGTCCTTACACCAGCAGACAGAGCACAGCCAGCTGCCCAGCTGCACCCTTACCAGAGTCCTACACGCCCCCTCCACCCAGGAGGCCTGTTAGCATTAGATGGCACAATTCCTGCTGCCTATCCACATTCTCCATCTCCACTGTGCAATGAGCCGGCCACTGTGGGACAATGTGGCAGAAGAACATTCTCAGACACATTTCTGTGCTAAATTCATCAAATTGTGGAGCTGTGTATCAGTGGACTTGTGGCTCATTGACCAGCTGACACAGGCACATACGGCTGTATAGCATGCATCTTCTCACTGACCCCAAGACATCACACAATGACAACATTTCGTATGATTGCTTGACCAGATATTCTTAACCTGATGTTGCTGATGCTCGGTGAAGCAAGAAAAGCACTTGCTCAACAAATAGTCACTTTTCTGCTTGATGGCCAGGTGATATATTCCGAATGCCAAGTTCGGACTGCACAGCATCAGCATGAAAATAGCCTAATCCCCAAGACATGAGGCTTTAGGGACATACCGTGTCTACTGTGTCGAGATTTTCAAACTGCAGGGAAGAATGAACATTGTGAGCCAGAACAAATAAACAAAACAAAATAAAACATGTGCCCATATGCCACCATTTACATGATGTTTACAGGTGGACACCAAAAAAAGTAAAGTAATTTAAAAAATACAAAAAAGCTTATAGTATAAGCTATATGTAATATATTAATTTGTGTAATTGTATTTCTACAGGCGGTAAAAGGCATGAAGGCCATCAAATGGGATGAGGAAAAAATGCACATCCACAGGAATAACCATCATCAACATGATGGGTGTTCCACAATGCTGTATGCCATTTTTCTTTGTCAGAGCTCCCTAAGAAAATTCAGCTGAAGACAAATACAACAGATGGTAATAAAACAGTACTGAAATGAAAAATAATTTTACTTGCTTTACTGAGAGCCTTGAGGCATCAGAGTGATCTATATGTGCTGTCATGTTTTTTTTTTATACTGCAAGGTGTGCGTTGATCTTTTTTCCCTTCATAGCATGAAAACATGACACCGTAGGGTAAGTGTTTCCCTGTTGCAAAAGCAAGACAATAACTTTCCTTATTATGGTCTCAGATTAGTTTACAAAATATTGGTTAAATTACCAGTGTAACCTTATCAGGGCTAGAAGTAAGAACTAACATAATTTTTTTTATATATTGAAAAAATCTAGATTCTGTTTGAGATGTTTTTAAAAATATAAGTCCTAGCAGACGTATGTAATAGTATCTTTAAATTCAAACGATATCTCACCCACTACTTTCAGTGACTGAGCAATTCCCCGATACTGTTGGTGCTCCTCTCTCCATATGACAGAGGAGACATGAAGGGGTCTGTTTGGTGCAGACATGTCACAGTGATTGCAAAAGCCATTAAATGTCGCTACACTGACAGCTGTTCGAGGTCATTCATCAAATGATGATGTGAGAAAAAAAGTTGGAAAGATGAGGCGAACAGGAGGGGCTGCAAATCTGTTCAGGAAGTGAGAGCACAAGTTGATGAAACATTCCTTGGACGATTACCCACAGGTTCAACTGGTCCACATTAGCCTTTTAGACATTTCTCTCTTTTACTTCATACAGAAGTTAGTTTGAACTTTTTGGGCAGTGCAACATTTTACAACCACTTTTCATCAGTCTTTTGACATTACGATTTACGTGGTTACAAACCTGCCTACAAAATGGCCCTGTCCCTACATGGCGATTGTTTCGTTTTCCTAATGAGTTGATGTGCAGGTGCAAAAAAAGAAGAAACCTCTAAAAAGACTCCACAAATTTAATCTGACAAGCTAATTTAATTAAATTAATTTTATTGAGATAAACAAGACATTCAAGTCTGTCTGTCCTGTTCATGCATGCACAAGCTTCTCATGTCCCAGTGACAAAGACGGGATCATCACATGCTGTTTACTCTTTATTTGCCTCTCAAGGACACAGACCTTTATCAGGGCTGACCAGCACTGTATGTCCTACCTTTCTTGCCTCCAGTATGCCACTGAATTATGGAGCCCCTGCTGATTCTCCTTAAAGGGCAGCAGGACGGGGAAGAGAGATGCAACGTATGCTTAACACTAAGCCAATGGCTCCAGACACTCCCCATCCATCATTGTCTGCCCTAAGCGACCTCTTTTCGCCTGCCATTCTGCCACTGAATTGCAGGACTTCCAGGCCATACTTACACTTAGCTGAATTATGTTAACCGGTCCTCTGACAGCGCAGTCATTCAAGAGATTTCTGGAAAAAAGCAAAGACGTATTTCATACAAACAGATATGTAAGTGACGCATAACAAATATTGATCAAACATCTCTGTCAAGGTCTGAAGTAAAAATGTAATACTTTAGAATGATGTTATTTTATTGGAAACCTTTGTTAATGGTTGTATAGGTCCTATATAACAAAAATTTAAGCTTAGAATGTAAATAAGCTGTTTTGTTTTTTCTGTCATACTTATTTGGTAAAAACACCTACATAATGTACCTCGTTACATTTTGCCTTTGTTTATCCCTCTAATCAACATCTGAATCCAGTTTGTTTGTGCAACCTGAGGTAGTTAAATCAACAAAGTGTTTTTTTAACTGTTCAAGGTTACATCTCACTTGGTGACGAGGTGTATTTCTATTTGCTTAGAGTTTAACAGAGAATTAAGGTGGACCAATCCAGTTAATACATGTAGCGTGGTGATGCGCTACAGGATTACTAGATTATGATCCGGTTAATTGGAGGCCTGCGTGATTCTTACAGTATTATGGGGGTTTAACTTTTCTAATATACTTACGGAAGCTGCTGGATTTTGGTGGGAGCGTCCATAAAACAGTGTGACTCCCGTTGAGCTGGAGTCAGGAAAATGACTCAATTTCAAAATATATTTTTTTAACAGCTGAGAATTCCCCAGGGAGATAATAAACTGATTTAAAGTCAGATCATGAATCATAGATACTTGAAACATCTAAAAAAGTGCAATGAATGAATGGCAATCATTGCTTTCAGCAAGGGAAGATCTAACAGCTTCCTGGGGGGAAATAATTGATCAAAGTTTCCAAAAAGCTCAAAGTCTTTGCAGCTAGTTTATCCTGCATGAACTCCATTTTCTCAGTGAGATTTGGGTTGGTTGGTTTCGACTGATCAGTTCATTTGGAGGTTGCAGCTTTTCTGTTTTGGTGTGTGGTATCAGTGTTTCTCAGGGTTTATTTTCAGTTCATTTGGCAGCAGTGAACACTTTGCCGGGAGTGTCTGTGTGTTCTTCCAGGTGATAATTGAAATGACATTAAGTGGATCATATGCTGTTCACTCATCTATGCACGTTAGTGCTGAGTTAATAGGCAGCAGGAAATGAGAAACTTTACTTTGCCACAGCATTGTTTGTTATTTTCTCAGTGTTCATGTTCATTTGAATGCTGCACACATGTGACCAGACTTAAATTTGAACTTTTTTGTCACTGATAGCCCTTTCAATAGTATTTATCTGTTGGCTGTTGTAAATTTCTTGTTACAATAATAATAATAATAATAATAATGGGATTTTTTTTTTTAAAACACTTTGTAATATCATGTTTCAAGGTTGATAAAAAGCTTTGCTCTTGACATTGATGGCAAAAGTTAAACCTACTGTGGCATGTAAAATTACATGTGAGACAGCCATAACTATACAATGTTTGCACTTCACGGTCACTGTGGTATCGACTGAAATGGTGAGAAAGAGGCTTAAAAACATCAGTAATATTGATGTTATGCTAATTCGTAAACATGTATAGAGCTGACAGTAAATGAGCACAAACAAGAAAATACATGGTTGCAAGTATAAACCTTAAAGCCTTCAAATTCACATCAACACTCCCAACCTTGACCTTTTTCTTTAGCATTATTTACAAGATGGACCATAAACCTCTTTATCACCACCTACAAGCACATACTGGATGGATTTTGTTACAAGAACCTCTCCAGGATTTATGATGAATGCTGAGCGTATCGAATTTCTAAATCTTATGTCTGATGATAGTTGTGTGGCT
Organism: Menidia menidia; assembly: GCA_907169785.1. Taxonomy (NCBI): domain Eukaryota; kingdom Metazoa; phylum Chordata; class Actinopteri; order Atheriniformes; family Atherinopsidae; genus Menidia; species Menidia menidia. The sequence continues at coordinate 6,039,452 of CAJRST010036666.1, forward strand.
TCAGTGTTCTATAAAGGTTGACACTTCAAACCTTGTATGAGCTTTTACTGAACATTGATAAAACTGTAGAGCCGGTACTTGTATATCTAGATTTAGTAAAACGTTTCATGTTGACGGCGCAGAGCTCGGGTTGCGCATAAAATATGGATAACTTTGCCCTTAACTATACCCTAGTCAAGACTTAATACACAAAACAACATTAGCTTTCATCTTTTAAGCATATTTTTGCCACCTCTTTGCAAAGGCATCTTCAATTTGTCTTACATCGCTATAGATGAGAATTTATAATGATGGTCAGAGTAAAATGATCATAAAATAAAGCTGTCTACAAGATGATTAGTGTATTTGCTGTGCACATGTTCCGTACAGATTGTAAGACATGGGAAGAGCCAATTCCTCTTTTTTTTTTACTTTACACTTTCACTTTTATCCATACCTCCCATCTCTTGAGAGAAGAATATTAAGACCACTCGGATTACTCAAGCATACTTCAAGCATACAAGAAATGAATGTACAAAGTTTCAAACTGGAAACCAGCCTTATTGCTGGTTCTCCAAGGTCTATATCACCTCTACACCACAGAGTTGTATTTACTATCTACTAAAGGGTCTCTGAGGGGGTCTTGTTTCAGGACATTGTATTGCAAGAGTTTTATTGAATACCCTTCTTCTTTTTCTTTTTTACTGTACTTCCATTATCATTGCAGGGATGGCACACATATCAAGGAAGAAGAGTTATTAGAAGATAACATCTTGCCTCTGTTCCTCTCATGGCCCCCCCATGTGGCTCGTGACATTTGGAGCTGCATGCAGCTTATGTTCCCACTGTGTTTAAATCTAAAGGCAAGTTGCGACTGAGACAACATGCACACCCGTAGAAAACAACAGTGAATTTTTTTAAGCTTAAGCCATTTTTAAGGGGAAAAATTTTTAATTTCTTACATGATTATTTTTTGCTAAAAAGAGGTTGTGCTCAAGAAGGTAAGATAGATGATAGATCATGATAGATCATTATTTATCATTATTTATCACAGAATCATAGAAGACACACAAAAAATGAGAATATTCAGCAGATAGGATATAGTTTGCAAGTGTGTGTATTTGTAACTGCTAAAAGTATCAGTGTTTGGATTGGGGGGGGGGGTGTTCCCAAAGGCTGCAGTTACCATAGAAACAAGCATGGTGGAAGAGGCATTAAGGAAGACCTCACCAGTGTTTTTTCTGGCTATTGTTCCCTCCTTCGTTGTCTTGTTGTTGTAAACATTCATGCAGCCAGAGACGTGCGTTGTGTGTTTGGTGTGGCAGGCACGTAGCACCTATTCTTCTGTTGTAGACTTAGCTCAGTATTCTGTTTGCACACCACCGCAGTATATGTTTGAACTTGTGTTCCCATTAACCATATTTATTGTTGCAATTTCTCACTAGAGAAACAGGAGGAGCAATATTGCGTTCCCTGGCTGTCATTTGCTGTGATTCCATCAGTGTGTGTTAGTTTCATTGTAACACAGCGGGCCAACATCAAACCCATTATGTGAGCGTCCCTCCCAGCTCTACCTCCCCACCACCCCAAACCTCATAGTCCTGAGTAGTGTGATTTAAGTTAAATATATTGGGCCTCAGAGAAAACTTGTGGTTGCAGTTTGAGTCCATATGGCTTAAGGAACACAATTCTTTTTTTTTTAACTAAGAAAAAAGTTCAGGCTTTTGTTCTTGACAGCTGTAACACTCTCCAAACACAATTTCAAATCACCAGAGGAGAATGACTTTTTCCCCCTCACAAAGCAGTTTCACATTTCACAAAGTGTATCTCTCAAACTATTAAACTTAGCAGTGATGTGATAATGTGTGCATATGTATGCAGTTTGTGCACATATATGCATGCCTCTCGTCCCTAATTCATTTTTTTCACTGTACACACCCACGAAGTGGACATCCAGTCTAATTAAAGGATACAATGCACTTGTAGAAAAGCTTAATTTATTTGTTCTCATTGAATTTCCATTTGTATTTGTTTAATTCAATTCAACTCTGAGTTTGTATTCATTAAAGGGCAAACAAAGTATCTGAACATTTATTGGACTGAATATGAGATATCTAAATGCTCTCAGCTTTTCATCTTTCACACAAGACATCTATAGATGCCTCATGTAGTTTGTGGAAGCATCATCTTTTGCTCTTTACAGTTGTATCTGAAATGGGTATGAGGAATCTAAGAAGCTATGAAGGAATACATCCCTAATCCTCTGTTCAGGTTAAAGACTTCCATATAAAGTTGCATATGAATCCAAAGTTATCTAAAATTGTAAAGTAGCTTGATATTTACATTAAAGTATATACAGTACTACGATCTCCCCACACACCTACCAATCTATTGAAACATGTTAAAAAATATAAAAACCCAACCCTTACTGAGAGAAAGTGTATTCATGTTCAAGGTAATATATTATATTTCAAGAATTCCTTGCATATCCTCCTCTATGAACTTTTCTAATACCCATGAGATTTAAGATGTTTTGCATTCAGCCTGGGTTTAAAAAATGCATCTAATTATATTCAGACAACACGGATGAACACTGTCCTGTTATCAGAGAGGATACTGTCAGTTAGTTGCCTGGCCTTATCAATATGTATCAGCAGGGAGGCTAGAACCAGTCAGTGGGGACTGGTTTTGTCAGGATCCATGCTGCTTTGGGCTTTTGTTTCTTCAGCTTCCCGTGAGAGTTAGCAATAAGTCTGAGATACACAACTGAATGTCAGCTACTCTGAGAAGAAAACATCCCACTGGCATCTCAGTAGGATGCTGTTTAAAAGAGGCCAGCAAGACAGTTGAGCACAAACCAACAAAACTCTGCCTGAACGTGATATCTAAGAAGAAAATCATGCAAATCTGTTGCCTGAAGGAAAGGTGCAAAGCTTTTGTGAGTGAAAAAAGAGTGTTGTATAAAAAAAATATTTTAAAAAAGCAGGAAGTTAGAATTAGAATGTCTTTCACACATTCTCTCAATGGTCCAGTCCATGTCAAAAGTAGAGACTAAGATATGAAGACTGTTATTTTACATGCACTATATAGCTCAACAGGTTAAGTAGGTGTCCCATCCAGTGTTTTTTCTATGCAGCTTTCCCAGGTTTAAGCTCTGGTTTAAGTTCCTTTAATGCAATATTTACTTTCTGTCTTCACTTAGCTGTCTATGTACATTCGAAAAATGTCCGAAAGATCCCCTTCCCCCCAAAAGTTTGAAAATAAAGGATGCAACTTTTTGGAAAGGAAGTACGATTTCCTTTGCAAGTGTTGGAAGGCTTTGAGACAGGGTCTGGAGGGTAGTTGTCATATACGAGAAATATAAAGCTCAACGCTACTCTGGATGTATAAAACACACTATTCAGAGATTCAAATGGAGGATGGTGATAATCGTAATGTAAATGAAAACATGCCAAATATTTTATTTTCTTGAAAGGTGAATCATTTATGTTGAAAGGAAAACATACAAGTGTGAGGACTTTTGAGTTTTAATAAAAATCATTTATAAAGATAGAGAAAGCCAAATGTCTTGTTTTTTTGTTCATGAACAAAGTTGTGATTCTAACGATTCATGCATATGCCATAAGTAAAATCCATCCAAAACAACAGGGTCAATTATAGATTGAGAAAACAGCTACAGTAATTCAAAGAGAGGATCTTAAGTTTCGGAAAATCGAATTTCCGGAAATTGAGACTGCTATCCCATTAATTTAGAAAATAAGATCCTACGCCTTTGCGTATCGTAAACTTAATTATCTCTGATGGATGTTAGACAAGTTTTCGACTATGAGCTATGCTGATCGCTGCATGAGAATATGCCGTTTCCTTTTTTCTGACTTCCAGACTCTGCCCTTCATCATGTCTGGGGATTCTTTGACAAAATAAACCCACAACATGCTGATGAATTATTCAAATTTGACTCAGTGGTGTATGAAGACAGGGTTGCAAGCGAGAGATGCAGTTATCACTACTGGCAAACCTCTTACTCCAGCTGAGTGAACCTCCAATCCAACCAATTACCATCCACAGCCCTGCAGCTCCTGGGCCCCAAGTTGGAAGAAGCAGTAGGAACTGCTGCCTACACTTTGCAAAAGTGCTACAGTCAAAACAGTGCCAAGATGGAGGTAATGGAATTTGTCAATTAATGTTGCAGAAAGTGAATTTCCAGCAGTCAGCGTCAGTCTGCAGACGAACAGGAACTCTGATGTGAGGTTTGTCCATGACAAGTACTTCAGGATTCTTAAGTAATTTGAAGACATTTTATGTTGACTCTGTCAGTGCATGTGCATGAAATGGATCTAATCTGAAAAGAGCAAGTCAGGTCAAACAGTGATGTTATATGCTCCTGCCTTTATGAGCCTAAAGCATTAGCGACTTGAGGGTCCATTAGCCTGGCCTTTCGTTTGAAAAAATAGGGTGTGAGTAAGCTCTTCGGTCCTCTGCTTGCTATATGCTATATGTTCCTGCTGAGGTCAACCAGAGTGGCAATATATCCAGGGGCAGTGGTCATGTCATGACACTATACGAAAGCTTAAAAGAGATGACTTTAACCATAAAAGACCATATTGCCAAAAGTATAAGTGCAAGTTTGATCCTGAACATATTTTGCTACTGATTAATCTTTGTTCTTTGATGAAAGCTTAAAATGGCTCTACCAAACAAGCATGTTTTATTTGCTTCACACTGCCTGTGATTGTGGGCAGTGTTAGATTTTCATTCCTGTCCAGTTCTTCCACAGTCAAACTTTCTGTTTCTGTTTCTCTGCTTTCACTATTGCTACAGTTTGCATCTGGCTGTTAGTTTGAGGCTGTCTTTAATATTCATAACCAGGGAGAAGAAGAAACTCACGCTGAGAGAAACCAGTCACACTCAGAAAATAATGTGTAACAGGATCATACCTTGTTTAGAAAGGGCTTTGTCTGTCTCCCTTGCTTACAAAACAGAATGCTTGGTTGAACAAAATCTATAAATCAAAACTTCCTTTTTTCAGCTCAACTAACTCATTTGCGGGACGCCATCGTTACAACACATATGATTAGGATTGGAACAAAGTAAAAAACAGGTTAATCCACATAGCAGATCACACAGCTTAAATCATAAGCAAAAGGGGCCAAAAACATCTTCAGTTGCAGCCTCTATGTGGTGACACTTTGCTGTTTATTTTTAATATTAATAATGATGCTTGGCCTTTGAGCTGTGGAAAATGGGGTGAAAATAATAAAAACACACCTTTTTGTTTGAAAACATCAACAATTTAATCCTCAAAACTTTTGAGTGAGGGTATGACAGTCTCCCACAGCATTTTAATCAGGGTTGATTTATACCAGTACACCTAAATACAGGGTGGATGGGTGCAATTATTCCTAATTTATCAAGATCTATGTAATATCTCCATGCTAAACTATGTGTTTTGGAAGAAACATACTTTTCCTACATCTATTTACTATGGATTCTTATTTTTGAGCCTAGAGTGAAGATCAGCTCACTTGGTTTTTCTTTAGTTTCCATTGGAATACCAGAGGTCAGGAATATAAAAGAAAACACAGATTGTTTACAGCACTGTTGAATCTCCTGCTGTATTCCAGCTGTGGGCTTATTTTGATGCCAGTGTGAGAACACATGCAGGAGATAGATGGATGAAGGTCAGGCTGCCCAATTATTTAACAATTGTTCTGCATGTTTGAAATACAAGTGGTTGCTTGTTACATCATTTTCTTTCTCATGAGAGGAAAGACAGAATAATTTGATCTTTATTCAGTGTAGAAAAAAACTCTTATCTTGTAGCATAAGAAAACTCCCCTCTTTATGTGATTGTCTCTATGATTTACGCTTCACTTTGGTAGTTAACTAAGGCATGTTATTGCTTAAAGATCACACAGTGATGTGCAAACATTTCTACTGGATGAATAAATGACTATGAATAAAAAACTTCTGCTCTAAATTGTACTAGTTTGCTCTTCAGAGGGCGACTGTGTCTCAGTAATGTGTTTGCTATTGCTGATGAGTAACCCTTATCTTTACCAAAGGTCTAATCTCAACTTTTAAAAAGACCAACTTATCTTTATAGAAAGAGAATAATATGGAATAATTCATGATTTCATTTTCAACAATTATAGTTAGAAAAGTGAAAACAAAACTAGAAAGTGCAGCATTTTGATTGGGTTCTTTGACCTGTAGATAAAGGAAGTTTGGGGTCACAAAAATAATAACACTTCCACATTTTTATCTGCAGAATGTTTAAACTGCACTGGCCCACAGGCAACCAAGTAAAACATAATTAATCATCTGACTGCTTAAGTATAAATCATCCTTTCAGAGCATCTACAACCTTCTGTGGTGGTCTGTTGCATCCCATGTCACCTCACGTAAGCATATTTCTGATCCTGCACAATGAATCATCGTCCTCTTTTTCACTACACTTGGGTTTTTGTTGGGAGGCCAATAGTTGTTCATTCTCTCCTTCTCCAAACTGTTTTGGAGTCTTAGTCTGTCATTTTTTTAACCCTTGGGCATGTTTACAATGTGCAAAGCAAAGGATGTGTGGGAAAGTGTAACGGTGTATAAAAGAGAACACAATGTCAATCTTTTCTCTTAAAAACATAAAATATGCACTTGCTTCAGGTGTCGTCATGTGTTGCATCAGATGAGGTAGTTGTTATATCCTAAAGGTTCTCCTTTCTTTCTGTCGATACCTCTGGCAGTTCAGAAAGCATTCATCCTTATTTACAGCTTCAATTGCAAAAATTAGCAGACACAATATCCATTTTAAAAAAAACGACAATGTAGATGTCCTACTACCATCACACAGAAGATAAACTCATATTTCCAATCAGGTGATCAGGTGTGTTCTATATACTGCAGTGATCAATGTCTCGTAGATATAGATATTAAATTGATATATGCAGTTATGGAAGTGGGCTGAGGTTTTGTGTGACATATATATTTTCTTTTCTCAGAGAAAAATATACCCATATCAAGTTGAATTGATACCTTTTGAGTGCAGGCAAATAAACCTGTTCAGATTCAAGGAAACCTGTGTTTAGACTTACAAACAAGCATATAGAATTAAAACCAATTTCAGGTGCATTCAGTCTGGTATTACTCACTGAATCTGCACAGGTTTGCAAGGCCGAGTAGGACCATTACTCATGTCTAAACATCACAGCTGACTTCACTGCTAAGACAGCAGCTCAATTAGAGTGTGCCAAATGATTTTGTTGATACATGACCTCATAAACCATGAAAACCCAAACACACAAAATGTTTAATAGTGTTACTGGTTTTAAAATGAAGGGTTCCTATTTGTCTTAATACAGTGCTCATACGCTATATGTACTGTACATTCAAGAATATGGATCTGGTTTCTTTTCCTTGGTGCACGTTGCACACAAACGGTTCCATGGCTGGATATCAATAACATTTTGTTGTCTCTCACAATCTCTCACGCTGCAAGTGTAACAGGCATTATATGCAAAACATGACAACCATTGAATGGTCTTTTGAAATCCACACCAACAGAAATGAGTCACACAAACACTCACATCCACTGCCTTCAAAGACATCTTTTACAAGCTGTCTCCTATGAAAAATCAAATTAAGATCTAACTATATTCAACTAAAACTGATTCCTCAGTCATTTATACATATTTCTTCCCAGTTAGTTTAAAGAAAACAAAGACAGAATACCTTATATGTGTGGCTGCATGTGTCTGAGTCATAAATCTGCCAAAAGCTCCGTTCAGCTGCTCATTCAAGTAAGAGTTGCAACAGGGTACATGAGGTCCAGAGTTGTCAGTCTCGCCCCACATGTGGCTGTTATCAAAAGCAAAGACAGACTCTTCAGTAGGAAATAAGGCTGCAAAAAGTACAAAGGTAGAGCTGTGATAGAGTGTCTGCCCAGAGTTGAAGCTCTTATCTGGAGTCCGGCAAGGTGTTCTCTTCAGTAGTGTGTCCAAAACCAAAACACTGGTGTCAGTTCACTTGAAGGAAGCTGCTGCATCATTGCAATAAATGTTTCTGCACTCTGTAGCATGAAAAATAAAGGCCACAGAAATAAGACACAAACTGAGTTAGTTCAGAGCTTTCTGGCATTCCTTTGTTATTGGGCCTATGTAATCAAAGTGACATTACAGCCTGGAATTTTCCCTCCATATTTGGCTGTTCAGTTATTTACACCATCTCGAAATATACCAGGCTCTAAGTCAAGCCTTAGCTAGCCTTTTTTTTTTTTTTTTTTTTTTTTTTCTTTTTTTTTTTTTTTTTGTTTTATTTCATTCTTTTTCTACCGTTTTTTTTTTTTTTTTTAGCTCTGTGCAGTTGTTTACTGTTATCAGTAGATGCCATGCTTTTCTGACAGGGGTCAGACAGGGGCAGGAAAAAGAGCACATAACATATATCATTATTATGTCTGATCTCATGCAACTTGGGGATGTGGACAGCACTGCTATGGAATTTTCATTTTAGTGCTTGTCGTAGAGCTTCCTGGCTTAAATTACACCGCATATATGGTTATTAGCTTTGTTTGTTTGTTGTAGAAGCCTTATGGTCAAATTGCAATTCAGCGTGAACTCAATGTCAGTAAAATAAGGAAACATTTGTATTGTTACATATTGCTGTAGCAGAGAGTATGTTCCCATTTACAGGGTAACAGCATGAAACATGTTACAAAATAAGTATATTAACATAAATGTGTAACAGGAGGCAGCTTTATGGCACCAGTAACAATACTGACAAATGTTTGTTTTTATCTTGATAAAAAGCTAAACACATAGATTGGTTTAACTGGGATATTATTCTAAATCTGGGACAGTTCAACATGGGATTTTGTCCTTTAAAATTGTCTTAAAGATTCACAGCCTAGAGAAAACATCTGTTTTGAAATGCGCCCACCCTTTGCAGGAAAGAAATAGAAAAAACTATTCAAAACTGAAATTAACTTTCAGTTTATGTTTCATGTATTGTGCATAACATAAAGAATATATGATTTACCTGATTCATATATTCTTGTAATGAATACCAAAATCATACAAGTTTAATTTTGTTCAAATTTACTATGGATCTTATATCTGGTTTCACTGCTGTATGCTCTACATAGAAGTTTTAGACAAAAGAGATACAATTTTATAAGATGTATCTATATCTTTTCCGTATGGGAACTGAGCTACAGTGGACAACATCCTGGGGGAAAAAACATCTACCAGCACTGATATGAATGAAACTGAAGAGCCCATATTGTTTTGAGCTTAACTTGGTATTGAAATCTTTCAATAATTTGTCTCAGTGAATTTCACTAAGCCTGTATTGTCTTGTCTTTTACTTTGTGGTGACCATGCCTATGAGTCAAAGCCTATCAACTTGTACTCTGGCAGATAGTTTGAATTGAATGAGTGCTTTATGCATGTCGATGGGTGGTTGAGTTTGTCTGGTTTATTCCTTCACTTGATACATATGTATATGTAACGACCTGAAAAGCATTACTTCTTCTCGTATTTGTGTTCAAATGATACAAATCAAATAATACTCTCCCCTCAAACAAAGTTTGGGAATAAGTTTTTGGAGCCAAGATGTGAGCAAACAGCAAAGGCCATAAGGATTAGGCTGAAATAGGTTTTGGTACATATTTATGTATGAGTGAGTAAGATATGACCAAGCACGCTCCTCATTTAATAGAGGGTAGTTCTTGAATGGTTCATCCTAGTACCTTAGAATGCCTAATCAGAAGTTTCTTTGATGTACATTTCATGAGTTATAAATCAACGTTTTGCTCCGAGTGCAAAACAACAAATAGGTTGAGCCCTTTCTTTCTTCCTTTCTTTAATAGTCGTTTTGTTAACAAGAGAAATAACTACTTCAAATGTAGCTGTATTGCCCAAGCCAAAATCATATTAACTATAAAAGACAACATCATTTGCTAATCATTTGGGTCTTTAATTCTGGGGAACACTATTGCCAAATTGTTACATTCTTTACTTTTCTAAAAGAGGCAAAAATGCTGCTTAAAGTCAGGTTTCAGACATTTTGCCAATATGTAAAGATTTTCTAGAGTCACACTTCTTTCACACTTGGAGGGGTGGCACAAAAAACTACCAATATTATCATTGTTACTGCAGTTTCATCATAGTTCTTTAAGTTGGGGTTGTTTAGGGTTTGTCCTACTTATCCTGCATGTCTCTCAGAATGAAATGAATCCATCACTGTGGAATAATGACCACAAACCGATTGAGACACATTTTTTTTGTTCTCTCAACTTCATTGCCCACATGCCTGCTTGAGAAAGAATGTCTCAGCTTTTTGTGAGTTAAAAGTTTGTGGGTGAGAGCAGAGCTGCGAGACACAGGCCAATAAGGTACCAACTGAAGGCTGTAGACCCAGAAGCATGATAGATCACATGTGACTTATTTTCTTTGTCATCTGTTGACAGTCAATGTGTGTTTTCAGATTTTTTGTTTTAGTTTGAAAAAAAAAAAAAAAAACCTTGAGAACCTTTTCTGCTTTCTCATTTGACATTTGGAATTTCTATATTTCTAATTAAATCTAAATCTATCCCCACTTTCCTCTTTCACATGTTTGTGCCCAAACCAAGTGAGTGTCTAAGGGCTCTACAGCTGAGACATTAAAACAAAACAAAGCTAAGAAATACATCCCTAAACATTCCATAATATTAGCATCAAATTGGAGAAAACATTTTTTTGCCATTTCCACATCACACACAAAAACAGAAAGCTTACTATCTCATCTGATTTAGGATCCCAGGTCTTTTTCTATCAGTCAGAAAACAGCATAAATCATGTGCAGCGTACATTTTTGTGTTTAAGGGAAAGGACAACCAGGACACCAAATGGTTGTAATAAGTAAAGGTTAATAAGATGCTCTCATGGTCAAAGCCTGTTTGTGATGTGTTACATCAAGCTACTGACAAAGTGTCTTTGTTTAATTGGTGGTAATGGATCATTAGAGTGAGCCTGCACTGATCTCTAAACCACAATGCCACTCCCTACTCTTTGTGGGCTGATTCACAGTGATAAACCTGAATAAACTTTAAAAACTCTCACATATTAAAGAAATAATAGTGTTAAGTAACAGTTTTGGCATTAATAGTTATCAAAAATTACCACAGTAATATATCAGGAAAACCGTATACTAAGTAAGTGGGATAATGAACTTGAAGAACAGCCACCAGGAGTAATGTAACTCAGTATTGAGAAACGATTGCACAAATGCATGAGATTTGAATTTGTTTCAGAGGTTGAGCTGCAAAGCACAATGAGTACCATCTTAAACTCTCCTAAAAAATATATAGGCCCTGTGATGCATTTTCAGTTCTGAACATAGTTAAGTACTTATTTTGATGATCCTTTTTAATTTAAGCAGATGGTGTCATGGCTGCTAAGGCCACACAGCGGGAAGTGGTGGAGGAAAAACCTTCACCCTGGGGTGCAAAATTAGAGTTAGTTAGTGTGGTATTCTTATCTTTATAGAGAATATTTTTACATTTATGTAACATCTTACTTTAGTAACCTAAATATGCCAACAACAAAAACCCTCTTTTTAAAAGAAAAAAAGATTTCTACCAGCAAGTGTGGATGCGCCCCATTTCCCTTGGATGACCTATAGCTCTCAAATAAAGGAGGTTTTCACACCTGAATGCATGGTTAGATTATGAAAAAGAGTTTTTGTCACAGTATTTCATTTGACCCAATAAGGTTAGGGTTCACAGTGAAATTTATGCAAGTGCACCAGGAAAATTTATGACATAGCCACTCTTTGTTGTCACTTCATACATGATTAGCATCACACTAAACTCGACAATCATAAGTTTAGAGATTGGTTTACATCAGTGTCTGCATACAAAATTTCTTCACCAGATGAACAAATGGAAAAATCATGTCTGAACCTCATATCTACACATGGTTCTACACTGCCCTCACAGCCTCATACACAATTTCCAAGCAGGACTTTTAATAGCGTTTTAGGTGGTCATTAACCGGCATTTAATCCACATAGAGAATAAGAGTAGTAGTAGTAAACAGCGTCTCCCCCAATTCCAATTAACGTTAATTACAAAGGAGGCGACCATCACCTCCAAAGCTGCTGTTCCTTTAAGTCTTCACCCCTTTTATATGTTTTGGAGGGGAGGGAAATATAGAGACAAGGGAGGTGAAGAAATAACAAAAAAGGCACACGCGCGCAGGAACAGACACTCCCCTTGAACATAAGCAGCAGCTCCCTGACAGACTGACCAGCGCTGTCCAGCCGCCTGAAGCAGAGCGCTGCTTTGTGGATGTGTGGAGCCCTCTGGACTTGATGGGAGGGGGAGAAGTTTCCCTAAAGATAAGCCCGGATCACTGAGAGAGACGATGCTTTCCTCATTTAGACGACTCTCCCTGTCTGCTGCGTGGATTTGCTGATTTTTCTCCATAATTTTTTATTTTTGTTTGCAACTTATTCTGCGGGATTGAGAAAAGATTTTGAGACAGAGAATGCTCCCCCAGGTCATCAGGATTCTGTATGTCTTGTCTTTTTGCTTTTTCCAAGGAGGCTTTATCAGGTAAGTCGTCTTAACATTTATTCCCCTGCTTGTGCGTGTCATTCCTTTCTCCTGCCGGCTGTTTGACATAAACTTTTCTTCCGTTAGAGTTGCCACATCTGTCACTGCATCGACTTTCTTTATCAGTCTGTCTACGTCGCTCTGTCAATGAGCACGGTCCGAAAGGCGTTCAAATGAGAGTGGAATTCGGTGTTATCATTTTCAAAATACACACAGATATGTGTCAACATGTTTAAAAGGTTGTTAAAAATTTGCTTTTTTTTTTTAAAGATTGGTCAAATACAGCAAAGATAGGCGACATTCCTTTAAAGGGTAGTTCAGATGTTTTTACGCGCAGAACGAACGGAAAACGCTCAGTTCAGAATAGAGGAAAAAAAGACGTATGCAAACTTATAGGAAATGTTCAGATTAATAAAACTTTCAATCATTGAGAGAAAAATAGGGATACTGTCGTGTCCTGAGAAAGCCTCTGCTGCTCGCAAACTAGGCTACCTGTGGAGCTCCCGGTTGCACTGTTCTAGGTTGTTGTGGATACTGTAAGATGTGCCTATTATGTGGAAAGGTGTGATCACACGGCTCACTGGGGGGGGAAATCTTTACAGGAAACCAATAGGAATTCTTTAAGGGTTGTGCCTGAAAATGAGATACCTTTCAGCATATGTTTTGTATTCTGGAAAAAATAGTATGTAGCAGTAAATATTTGGACAGTGTGCCTTGTCAGAGAGAAAACAACCCACATTTTGGCTTTGCTTTCATTTTCCAATTATTATTTTCAAAACTTAACAATACTAATCATTTCATCTAATTTGTTCACTAAGACCAATAGCAACATGCTCATCTCTCCTGCTCTCTACTGTACCCCTTTGCCCCATCCATCCTCCCACTCTATCCCCTCTTGGTGGCAAAAACTTTTATTTGCACTGAACACTTTCCTTATTTCATGCCCTGCCACCTTCAGGTGTGAGCGGAAGGGAATTAAGATCTGCATAATCCTGGAGCGGAACGGAGCTGTGACTCCGTGAACCTAGGGGCGAGGAGAGCAGCTTTTAGCCCGAAGAGGCAGTCAAATGACAGCACCCTCCTCTGAGAAATGATATGCTCTCCTGCCAGCCGTCCTGCTCACTATAGGGGAGGAAGTGGGGTGGAGGCAGGAACAAAAAGGAAGCAACTGAAGAAGTACAGCAGGTGTATTTAAAAAAACAGGCAGAATCAGTTGGAAGTGTGCAAACAGTATTGTGGAGGGTGAAAATGGGAATGGAGTACCCTTGATGTATGTGAACAAGAAATTGAGAGGTTGATACATTTAGCTGAAAGCAGCTGGGAGATTATTACAGTGAAGAATGAGGCTTGTAGATTAGAAACTGTTATGATTTGAAAGAGATGAAATTTAAAAGGGTGGATGTGACATACAGAAAGTGTTGTAGAAGAAGCAAAAGACAAGATGGGAAGGAGTGATAAAACAGGATGAAAAAAAATCTAAGCGTCGGTGGGTTGTCAAGAAGAGAAAATTGGAAACAGGGTAAAAGGATATAATGAATAATACAGATCATATTGAAGTCAAAGTGTGATGGATGAGAGGATTGAAAAACATGTGTGTGTGTGTATAAAAGAGATGGCATTCAGTCCAAGTTCGGCCTCAATGTAAGCTCAAAAAAGCCTGATTTTTTTAGCCTTTCCTGCCTCATTTAATTTGCTTCCAGAATTTCTCAGTCTGTTTCTGCTGGAAGGATTTTTCACGAGAAGGAAGTAAAGAAATGTAATAAGTAGAGTTGATGCGATGGTTAATGCTTTAATCTTCGGTCCCTGCAGTGTGCACAGATATTGGTTAATATTGGTTCTGCGGGTGAATAAACTAAATAATGCTCTAGAATTTGTTAACTGTATTGATTTTTTTAATATTTCTGCATTAATGTAACCTAAACAAGTAACCTCAAACAAGTCCTTAAAGTCAACAATCGAAATCCCCATTCCAGAAATTAGACACATTATTCCCTGTTATGGGTTATTTTCCAGAGTTGTTTTACGATAAGTTGTTTTCTACAAAGGGTTTATGGAAAGCTGTTCATATTAAGCACAAAGTACATATCCAAATACTTCAGAGAGAAAGAGATGTTTATGGTCACTGGGCTGGAAAAGTAAAAAATGTCATTGGCACAGAAGAAGTGAAGAAGTTAAAGACCATTGCTAATCTGTATTCCAGCAAGATATAAACCCAGCAAGAGGAAGGTGTGAAATAGAAGTAGAACTTGCTCCTTCTAAGCCAATAGAGGCACCTCTCACATTATCCAATGATGATGTTCATGAGCCTGAGCACGATCAACAGTGGAGTGCACGACAGGATAGAAAAAGAACATCCCCAAAAAGATCAAATGAATAGTTTTAACTAATAAATAAAAACTCTACTCCTGTTTTGCTTAAAAATATCAAACCGTTAAATATGCAAGTTCAGCAGTGCATTTATCAGGCAGCAGGACATTAAAAGTCCACTGAAGCAGCATAAGGTCAAAGTTGAATAAAGTCACGGTGCAGTGTCACTCATCTCTTTTTAAATCTCAGGAGGCGGTTCTTCAATCCTGTGGTGTTCATGAATTCAACAATTTCAGCCATGAGGCGTTTTGGAAATGTTCTGTTTTCATTTATGGCAGAGATTATTGTAAGGCTCCAGGGGGCAGGTGCACATAAAGAAACAATGTGCCTGCCTTTAACTCACCACAATCTAGTGTTTCTAAATGATATGTGTGTGTGACTATTCAGACACCTTGAGCATTGTTTTTAGCATGCAGACCAGTTTTTATCACCATGTAACCACAATATGAATTAGAATCGCAACACGGTTCCTCCTTCATTTCCATGCACGCCTAACAGAGGACTCCTCCACCTCATTTGGCCTCAGGGTTCACAATTTCAAGTCTTTTTTTTCTTCTCCTAATCACTTTCTCTGTTGTTCTGTTCGTGATTACAGAACTGGTAGCACAAAAAAACCCATTTCATTTTCTCTACTTCAGAGATGAATGTCTCATTACTGTTAATGCTTAAGATGTACTTTCTTTTTTTTTTTTACTGGGGACTTTATTCAGGGCCATGAAAAGCTAAAGACAAACTTGGTCAGCATCTGCTTCCATTCACAGCTAAAAATATGGGCTCATGTGCACAAAGTTTTTACACAGGTTGTGATTTGGAAAAGAGCAACGCATACATGTGGCTGATGAAACACACAGTTTTGTGCAGCTTGTTGTGGAGCTTTGAGTGGAGCCTGTGTTTTCCGTCTGTCCCTTCAAATGTCATGTGAGCTTTCTGTTTACTTTCTTACGAGTGAGTGTTAAATAGGGAATCGTCCAAACACCACTTTAAATCTTCATAACCACGGAGGCTCTGTGGTTGGTGCAGAAGCTTATTTTATTATTACAGATAATTGTGTATTTAATGTGCAATATGTGTTTGATGCACAACAGAGACTCGTGCAGTTCTCTGCAGTTGCAAAAGATGCTACAGGGACTTTAATGCTTTTTTTATGTGTTGTTACTGGTTCTATGGAGGTGGCTTAATTATTATGATGCCAAAGCCCAGGACAAATTTCCCCAGTGAGACAACAAATGGCATGTTAGACATCCATGTTTCAGAATGGTCAAGTCAAAGTCCTGACCTTAAACTTATGACAATGTTGCATGGAATGACCTGAAGTCAACCCACTAATAGCCCAGAAGAGAAGCCGAAATCTACAGACAGATGAATTTGTTTTCATAAAGCTGCCATTCAGGGTTGACCAACTGTGACATACATTTTCAGCCAGTGATACAATATGGGATTACCAGATACAAAGAGCAAATGTTCAGACACCTGGTTTGTAAATAAATCATGTTTTAGTATAATTTATTATGTTTTCTTTGTTTTGGGCATTTACCACTATGTACATATAAATACTAAAGGAGAAAAAAAATACAGTGAATATTTAACAGGATGACAACCAAAATTGGATGGATTTCATTGTTTTTTCTTAATGATCTGTAACACTGTTTGTGCTGTGCACTATCTCCATCATATTGACCCTCTCAAGACAGATGCTCCCCTGTGTTGTCGACCTTACATCAGCTGTGAGAGCAGATCTCCAGCAGAAAATCCTCTGTTATGAGGTGTTGTGTAAAAAGCCAGCCTCAATAGTCCACACATTCTCCTGAAAATATCTGTTGTCCATATTTAGAAAACAGCTCAAGTTGATGCTACATTGAGATTAGAATGGTTGCATAGCCAAAATAACATGTTTACATGAGGTATAGCCATGCTCTAAACAAAGATGTAAAGTAGTAGCCTTTTTTGCCAAACCCACATGCTATTTCGAAAGCAGACCCCCTATAAAACATATGATAATCTCTGTAAATATACTCCATGGATAAATGACTGCACTTGAGAAAATAAGGAATTCAGGCTTTTGGACATTATGGTAAAAAAAGATTTTACCATCTACAGTAGGTCAATAGATATGGCTGTTTACATTCAGTGTTTGTTATCTTACAGCTCATATTGTATCACTGTGGACACACACTGGTGCACTTTAATTCTATTGCAATCAATTTATTTCATGCAATGAAAAGGGAGAGCTTTGGTTGTGAAAACAATACTTTTTTCTGCACTTAATTATGAATTGTTGATTTACGTTAAGAATTAAGCGTTACTGGAACCCAAAAGTAAGTTTTATAGTGAAATCATTATGTCAGATAGCAAGCTTTGGTGTCTGGATCGACATTCATGTGTGCAGTTCAATGACCAAATCTTTCAGACCTTCATTTGCAGACTTTTCCTACCATATGACACTATTAGCATCCTTCACCTAGCAGTTGGATCAAATGCCTGGAAGCTGTGTTCCTTTGTGTTTCTATAAGCATGATTAAAGGGGAATTCATCTCTGAGCACAGATCACAAGATTAAAGTTTAATAAACTCCTCCCTGACAGAGTTTGTGGGAAAAAAACTTTTAGGTCAGAAACATCAACGAGAGCCTGAAAAGAGTTAATTTAGTCAAAATTGAAGAAATGTATAATTAATAAAAAAATCCATGAAAGTTTGTTTTTTATTTGACCCTGCTTGCTGTTTGTGGTAAGTGTAGACTGTTGTGTTAAAATTAAAATGACTGGCTTAAGTTGCACATCCTGGTTCACAGTAGGATGGTCAACAGATATAAAGTTGGCTAGTATTTGTTTATCAGAAATGCCTTCAGACACCACAACTTGGCTGCAATCTTGGTTGCAAGATGTTTCTATTCATGGTTCAATTTAGAATAAAAATAGCGGACTGCCTGAGAATGAAGGACAGAGAGCATCACCAGAGAATGTCTTCTGTCCTTGCCTCCAGTCAGTGAAAGATCATGACTCAGATATGAAATTAGAAGAGAAGTTGCTCTATCACATGGAACTGGGCGCTCACCAGCCCTATCTTCATGTGGATCAGAGAAGTCGTTTTGGTGGAAGCTTTCCCTCATCGCTGCAAGTGCAAGAATTTCAGCAGATGCTGCTTTATTTGATTTTAATCCTGAAGTCATCATATCTGTAGGAATTATAGACTGTAACAGAATTAATTTAATTAATTATATGACTGACATTTTTATAGATGAACAGTGGCAAAAATGTTCCAACCCAGTGAAGGATATAATACTTTTAGAGTCTTCACTGCCTTCTTGACATATTCGGCTTCCTAAACTGGGTTTCAAATAGGCAGAATATGTTTAATGGACTGTCACTGAGCCAGCTGAATAATACAATTTCAAAAAGTAAATACCTTTGAAAAGCTTCTTTTGATTAGCCTTTGAGGATACATTTTGTTCGATTGCAAAGTAATTACTTGTGAAATATTACAACCTGTTTTGATCCAACATAAAATGGAGACTGGACAAAAGTGTTTTGAAAATTAAGGTTTATGATTAAAAGAATAAATCACGGGCATAACAATGGAACCAGCTTAAGTTAATAAGCACAAAGATTCTCAGTGTTCCAGTAGTTTTATGTAATTACAATAAAAATGTTATTACTCAGGACACAATTGGTCTATTTTGTTACTTTTGAATTAAAGTGATGACATATTCATATTGTTGGCTGCCTTTTTTATAGCTCAAATTGTGCTTCAAGATTTTTGTTTTCTCCTCTGTCTCAAAAATGGAGCATCAAAGGGTATGGAAAAGTTCTCCTGCCGTCATTGGGATAGAGGCAGGGTTTACCCTGGACAGGTTTCCAGTCCATCACAGCGACCACACAGAGACAATCAACACACACAACCAGATATATTCACTCCTACGGGTACCATGCAAACTCCACTCTGACCCATCAATGTGTGGTCAAAGGACATCTGAAGGATGGAGTATCTTAGCATGACTTTATCAAAGGATCTTTCCCTGTGGACTGTATTGAGGGTCTTCTTGTTTTGGCCTTCCTTAGATTTCATCAGATCCCATTAGATTGGTAACTGGACAGTTTAGAGGTCAGGGGGACACCTCAGGCTCTGCAGGATACTTCCAAACCCTTCACAGCCTGTTTTTGGAAAAGCTTGGTGCTTCCCCACTATGGAGAGCTGCTCTATAGGGACTGGTGTTGCCATGCTGTGTTGCTGTGAAGGTAACTGATCAGCAGAAATGGTTAGGCAGGTGCCAAACTGAAATAAGGCTTTCTAGGTTTTCCAGCAGCTGTCAAGGGGGTGGATCTTAGGGAGGACTCAGTCGCAGAGAGGGTTAGTTCCAGATGTTTTATTGAACAGAAAAACGCACTCTCAGAGTGGAGACAAAGTAACAAAACAAGATTAGCAAGGCTATGAACAAAGTATCAAAATATAATCACTCTAATGAGGAAGACAAAGCTGTGAACAAAGTATCAAAATAAGTAAACAAGACTATGGGCAATGTACAAAGTAACAAAGAAATACTCACTAGGAATGGACGTCTAGGAGAAAAACACAAAGGCACTGAAAGGAGGCAAAAATTCAGGAGGCTTTATGGCGGGGAACGGGATCAAAAAGGCAAGGCAAGGTTTACTGTGGCAAGGGAAGGCTATGAACAAGAAGGGCACTGTGGTCAAGGTACGCAATACACTGGCACAGGACATGGGAAACGAGGCCTATTTAAACACATGAGGGAGGGGAACCCCAGGTGTACACAATAGGTAATCAAGACATGACGAGACACCAGACATGCCCCCAGACGTGACAGCAGCTGGATATTAAATGTAAACTGCAGAGGTGAAAGATGATTGCACAACCTAAAACTTATAGTTGAGATGGTAAAAAAGAATAAAAATTCACCTGAAAAAAATTACATCAGCAGAGAATCGTTGCAATTTCACATGAAATTCGACTACCTGTGCAAAGCCTTGAGTCTCCAGCTTGCATTTTGATAAATAACACTTCAACACTTGCATTTTTGCTTTGGAATATACTCTATTTGGATAAAGGATAGGAATTGGACAACCTCTCATATCTTCATAAAGAAAAAGAGGGCTACACCTCCAGTGTATGTTGAACACTTGACTATGACTGCATTAAAATCGCTCTCTGCCTGCAGCCCCAAAATGTTTATGTATTTTTAATAAAAGCATAGCAGTTCAGAATGAAATGGAAATAAAGAGATTTTATGTAAACTGAAGATATGGAAAAGACCGCAAACCTCTTTGTTTTTCTGGTGTGTTTTGAATGTTTATCAGTCCTTTACTGTCCTTCAAGAAAGTCTGTAAATGTGGAAACTCTTAGAGAAGACGAATCAAACTGCATCAGATCTTATATGCACAGGAAAGTTTGACATCCAAAATTCCTCAAAACAAATTAGTCTGTGGGTGTCAACATGTTCACAGAGAAAATTGTTAGTGTTTACAAAAACTACAATTAGATTCAACTTTATAGTTGTCCATCGAGAACTTCTGTTTAGTGGAAACAAAAAGGAAAGACAAACCATAATTAGACTGTAAAATAAAGGCTTCCTAGAGATGAACTGTGAGCTTCAGATTTGACATTCACATCACTTATGAAACGCCCTGCAGCAGTTTTTCTTTTGAGGATGGTCCAGAAATTCCTTTCGAACGACAGAAAGAAGCTGTTTTTCACACCAAACTCTGTGGAAGGAAGTAAACACAATTTAGTCTGTTCAAACTTCAAAAGCTCAATTGTTGGGCAAGAACACAATATTTGTGATGGCTTTTAATTTAATTTTGTTGATGCTTCCAGGTGGTGTAGTAGGATCTGCAACAGCAAAGCTATGTCTAGAGGATAGAAAGCAGAAAGAAGAGGCTTGGAAATAAATCCCACTGTAGGATGTCCACAAAAAAAAGAAACTTGAAAATATGGCTCTTATATTAAAGTAGATAAATCTAATCTGATCACGCCAGTTTGTCTACTTAGATTTTCTAAACTGAAACTGAATTATAGGGGAAATAAATGTTTACAGATTGAAAAAGGACAACTGTTCACGTCGAATATCACCCGCCTATCAGAGATTTCACCTTGAGGTGGACTGTCACAGGCGGTGATGTGGCTCTTTATCAGTCGTTTTCTGATAACACAGAAAATCCCCACACACATTGTTGACTCACAGACTAGAACAGCAAGGAGTGCTGGTGAAAAGGAGAGCGTGAAAGGAGAACAGATGGGATGTTTACGTGAGTTAATGACTAAAAAATGAGCCACGCAGGAGAGCAGAGTCAAAAGGACTGTTTGCTCTCCACAGCCACTACAACAACGAACAGTGATGGTGCTCCTGTCAATGAAGCAGGGCAACCAGGGACACAAATATTCATCAAAAGACAAAGAGTTTGAGGCATTTGTTGCTGTTGGGTTTCAAAATCCAACGAGTGCATGCTGAAGATTTAAGTGTTACTTCTAAAAAAATCTGCTACACAGCCTTTGTAAGCTGTTCATTCTCTGAGGGACATCTAGGCTTCAATTCTCTCCTCCATGACTACTTTTATTTTCCATAGCAACCATCTGAGATGCCAAAAGAAGTCACTGCAGCACTCCTGCTTTTGCGATCAGCCACATTTTGTCCACGCACATATTAGCACATTTCCTAATATCAATCCTTAAGAACAAAACATTTTCTGACACAAACCTGCCCATTGCTTCAATGAACGGCAGATTTGTGATTGGATATATGGTCGACCTGACAGCTATAGCTGTTCGGCCGAAGCCCTCAGCGTTGAACTGACATTTCAGTCTCAGAGATGTGACTGATTGTTTTTCGAACATTCCAATCAAACCACACATGACCATTCCCTGTGTCTGTCACACGATGTGCAACTAATACCCTTTTTTTCATCAATGTAACTTTGGTTGCCAGTAAGATCTCCACACTGGAGAACAAAAAAAATGGATTTATTAACCATTTTATCCCCGGAAACATCCAATTTATTTTTCAAAATATTTTCTGTCATTAAAAACCCAGGAATCAAAAATCTATAATCATTGATTCATTAAAATGTAGGGTGAGAAACAAGTCTCTTTCCAAGGTGTTTTCAAACTAAGATATACGTTTATGATCTGCTGCCACTGAACACAGAAATCAGAATCCTGACCCCTGAATAATAAATCTATCATGAATTTTAAAAGATATTTAGCTGGCAGATGCCTAGCTGTCTACTGGTCAAAAAAAGAAACATGAAAACTTTTTGGAATGCCTAAAAGTTTTCATTATTATAAAGGATGAAATTACTTCCAATGTTTAAGCAGTTCCTTAGTGACTTTAATCATTTATTACCTCAAGTGTGTTCCCTAATTTTCTTTGATTTCCCCACACTGTGTTTATGAGAAAGAATTGAACAGATCATTGCTTTATCATCCCACATTTAGAAATTTATGTCCATCGTTAATCAGCAGCACATTCTCAACAACAGCTCATTACTTTTAAGATGTCTTACTTGTCAGGTCAGTTGATTTTGATACTGAGACTAAAAGAGGTCATTCTTGAAAGACACAGGACACTTAAAGGCAAGTCGTGTACAAAAAAGCATGTCCAAAATTGTCAAAACGTCCAGCAGTGAGCTGCATGAATTCAAATGGCAGAACAGGAACATTGTGAGGGCATACACGCAGGGGGCAAAACAAGGATGAAACGGTGGAAAGCTAGTAACATAATGAACTAAGTACAAGCATCCTCAATATCGGGGAAACAAAAATATGTGAGATGATGGCAAGGTAATGCAATTAAGTGGACCACTCCACTCCTCTTCGCTGGTACTTGCAGATTAAAATGGCCACTTACTGACTAGAGCAGCACTATGGCGCTCAGGTTCACAACTGCGGGTCATTATGCTCTCCGTAATTAGGAACATGAAGTGGGGTCCATTATAAAAGCCTCCATCATGTCATTATTTCTGACCAAAAGGCTGAATGTGATGAAACCTCACTTTCAGGATTATGGACAAGTGTGCTTTCAGAGAGAAAGAATTGAAAGGCTTCAGTGCAAAAAGAAAAAGGTAGCTGTTACATTATGTACAATCAGCTGAGCCAAGATAGAGATCTGTTTTTCGGTTTACTGAAACTCTCATGAACTCATTAGCTATCAGAACTATTTGGTTTTCAGTTATCAATTCAATACAACTGAGTTTTAACAGTTTTATAAGAATATATCAAAACATTCTGCATTTTTCAGTGCTTGTTTTATTATATTTTATTACTACATATGTTTATGGCAGAACAACATAAACAACTAAATGGTAATTCATGTTTACCACTGTGTATCTCCTCTCCTAACTGTTGAACCATCTGGGAACTGAGCAGACCAGCTATAACTTTGGTAGAGGAAGTTTGTCTTCTTGCTTGTCTCTTCCTCTATTAGGAAAAAGAGCACACATTTCTCGTGACAGCAAAGTGTATCACTGTCAACATCTAATTTAGATTAATCCTGCTTTGAGTTATAATACAGTATTAATAAACAACCCCTTACAGTTGCATGGTGATGTGGTGATTACCAACGGCACCTTACAGCAAGAGGATTTCTTGGTATGAACCCCAGATTTTCAGCCTTTCTGTGTGGATGGTCTCCCTGGGCCTGCATGGGTTCTCTTTAGGTTCTCCAATTTACTCCCAGATTTAAAAAAAACATGCATGTTAGGTTAAATGGAGACCCTAAATAGCCCATGGGAGTGAGTGTGACTTTGCATGGTTTGTGTCATGCATCTCTGTGTGGCCCTGGGATGGACTAACAACTGTTCAGGGTGTATCCCACCTCTGCTGCAAAAACCCTTTTGAGAATGAGAAAATATAGAGAACTGTGTAGAAAATGGATGGATGGATGTACTATACTTAAAAATGATTGGATTCTTTTTTTATTTCATTTTGCTCAGCATCCCAGCTTTTTTTTAAAAACTGCACTAACAGCTACAAAATACTGTATTCAACAGCATTATGTAGTACAATTTGCTTTAGACAAAGCTATGACTCATGTAAACACTGTGATCCCCTCAGAGCTGCCATATCGAAGCACCTAGCTCTCTCCTAAGGGGGGAAACTGAGTGCTATCTGCAGTTGAAAACGTAATCCAAAACAAAAAACAGTTCCACATCCTCCATTTTACCACCCCCAAAGTCACGCATGAGCAGCAAAGCAGAGTCTGTCAGGTAAATGGGCTGGAGAGTGTGGCTGAGGAAGATTACTGTCCTATATGTCAGATAACACAGTGGTAGAAAGAGGGTCCTGTCCTTTTTCAGCAGTGTCAAATGAGAGTGGTCCACATCCACAATGTCCCAATCCTCAACAATTACCATCCGATGTTTGAGCTCGAGCGCCTTAAATCCAATACAGGGAAAAACTTTTTACATCTAATGCCAATATTAATAGTCTCACCTACGGTATACAAAATCCTTGTGAGGTACTTGATGCCGATGCATTTTCTGCCTATGGGGCTTGGAAACTATAGGTGGTTATAAATAGTATTTTTTTTAACTGGCTCACAGGGGACCCTATTCCAAAGAGAGCAAAACAGCTTCAAGTGTAAAATAATGCAGATCATGTTCTCCCACACATTCCTACCCTGACCTCTGCATCACTGTCTGACCTTTACTCTCGCATTTGTGAAATGACTACTTTGTCCTTGACAGGTGAAGTACAGCATCAAACTGTAATTATATAGTATATATAGTTTTGAAAAAGTTTCGTGAAAGAAAACATAACAGTGTGAGCAACGAGGTGTTGTTGCTAATCCCTAAGGATATTCTCAGTCGGAGTGAATGATTTAGAAGGAAAAAAACCCCACACAGCTCTGCCTGTGACTGATAAGGATGTTTTTTTCTGTAAATATTTGATGTCTTTGGTGCAGCACTCCTGAATTAAATTAATTTTGATGTGAAGGCTTGGACATTCTAGGTCCTCATTTCTTTGCCTTGTACACTTGTTATTCCAGTGTACTGTTTATGTAATATGTTTGATCACTTTCTTGGACCTGTTGTTGAAGGAACTTATCAAACCTTTCAGACTCGGCAGACTCTGCTAACTAAACGTGTTGATCCATGTTTTTTGTTCAAATGTGATTCTAGTCCTGTGTACAAATTCCGCTGTAAATGGATTAACATGGTCAAATATGAGGAAAAGGAAACACCATTGTTTAAAATCACATATTCAAATAAGTAGAAAATGATCAAATTACAATACCAATATGGTGAACTTTGTGAGGAGTATGAAAAAAAAAACTTGACATTTCTTATTAAACATCCAAGTTTATTAGATCCTATTGTGAGACATTAACCCTTGTTTTCTTGCTTCAGTCAATAGCCTCCAAGTGTTTGTCTTCCTCTGAAATGGACAGAATAATGTTACATCATTTGCTGAAATCATTTAAGTGAGTTCTGGCTGATATTGATTTAAAACTGTCTAGTTCATCTAGCTAATTTACTACAGTTTGATTCATTGACAGTTAAGATTTAAAAATGTAAGTCCAAACTAGTCTGACAGATGTGGATACGCATGAAAATATGTATAAAGTGCAACCCGCAGTTGAGATCAAGAACCATCTGGCCCCATTAGGTTCCTGCTGGCTGACAGATATATTTTAACATTTCTGATTAAACTGAATTTATTCTGGCTTACTTTCTGAGTTCCTACACAGTTAAGAAGCAGCCTTTCCAGTAGCTTTTTTTTCCCCTTTCATTTGGAAACTTTTTTGTCTTTGCCCTGATGTACGCGGCCTGCATTTTCAGTTGCCAATCATCTTGTTTTGGTAAAGGTGAATCTTTTGAATATTTACTTTATGCATCTTTATCCAATATATTTAACTCTTACAAAGTAAATTTGCTGAACTTGTGACATATTGTCACTTTTTTACATTATGATCAAACAATTATAATAAACTCTTCCATGATTTGTGATCATTTCACAAGTGGAGTTTGTTCCCCAGTTTTCCATGCCGTTAAAAACAACACTATTTATTTCAAGCTGTTTTCACACAAGAACACCTCACTTGTTCAAGAGAATGTCTGGTCAATTTGATCCAGTCTTTTCAGTTGCTTTTCAGTTGCTGATCACACAGCAAGAAGCTTTCTGCTGGAGATGGATTCAAGATGGGCTGGAGGCAGCGGGTGGTGCAGGAATGACAGTGAAAATGACCTTTTTCTTTACAGTACCATTAAGAATAATGCCTGTGTAGTGCCTGTGTATGCATTCATAATAGCAGAGAGTGAGTGGATAACAGCATACAGGTCAAAGAGCACAAACTCCAGCACACACACATTCACTTGCACAGTGACCACAAATGAGAGTGTTTGGCAACATGTTTGCATATTGTCTAACTATCTGATGTTCTGGGGATTGTCCTTAAAGGCTATCTGGAAACTTTTTGGAGGAGTACCTAACATTGGTTGCACACATTTGCATGTGATGTGTGTGTATTTCAGGTGCTATTCAGAAAAGGCTATATTTTTAGTTTGGTGTGATACTCTTTATACATTTGTGTCCAACTCCATACTTTTTAAAACCTTAACAATTTCCCCAAAAAATCTGACAACTGAAAGAAATCATTTCACAGGATGTTTAACTATTTTGTTAGGGCGTAACAGCTGTCAGTTGAGTTAAGTCAAATTATTATTTGGATCAAAGTTTAGGCTACAGCAATTTGCTCACTGAAGCTTTTCTGCTACAAAAGTTACAGCAGGTAGGCCTTCCCTGAAGAGGACTTACTTTCCAATCCACACTTGTCTGATTTGAGGCTCAGGGAGTACAGCTGTGATCTGCTGGGCAGCAGGTTGCTGGTTTAAAACTTGATTCAGACTTTCTATATGTTGAAGTGTCTTTAGGTATGACACTTTCCTACACCTTCGGAGACGCCTTTGTTAAAACTGCATGTGGGTGATTAAGAAAAAGCACTGCATCGGCTGATGTATAGACTAAGAAGCAGCACATAAAGCACTGAGTGGTTGAATCACTTTTGAAAGCACATTGAGTGGACAGAAATAGTAGAAAGGCATTTATAATTATTGGATCAGTTATCATTTTTAAGGATTTCTGTGTGAGGCTGGTTATTGGTGGTTTCAAAGAGATACTTCAATAATCCAGCTCTATAGTCAGACATCAATATTTTTGTAAAACCCAATAAAAATGTTTGTATGCAATTGTTGGTCAATCTCTGAAGATAAATTCTTGTTGGAATATCTTGCTCCTCTTAGACCTGTTACTTAGATACATTTTTGATGATTGCTTCACAGTGAAACAAGATGCATTGTATACCTGACATGATCCCATTCAAAAGGTGGTTCAGGTCGTATATAGCCGCCGTGTTTTGCTGCTTTTTGTTGGCATGCAAATGTATCTTAAACCACAATCACAGGAGCCCTGATCAGCCAACGTAACTCTCTGAGGAGAAACATCAATACACAAGGTCAGACAGACAGCCATCATTAGCTGCTTGTTTTGTATCCAGCTGCTGGCTAACTGCACAAATGAAGTTACAGATCCAGTGATCTATAACTTGTGCTTTTAGTCACATGGCTAGTAGCAGGTCTAAGTTTTCAGATGATTGGGTTATATTTCTGGGCCATCTCCAAAAATATGTGTTTTCTCAACTGGATTTTTCTGGTGTTCTGGTATTTTGTCTTTTGTCTTTGGAAATGTTGTCTGAAATCACGATAATGCTACAGTATATTTTGGACCGAGGTCATACGCATCTATGGTGACAAGAAACACATATTGAGATGGCAGTAAAATTTAATTAAAGTTTTGATCGGTCAAAAGGTGGAAATGGTAAGGTTTCAAGGTAAGATACACAATATGTCAAAGCTTTCATGACATATTTAGAGGGTACAGTGAGGTGGAAAAACTAACGAAAAATAGGCAAGGAGAATGTCTGGATATTTTATTATGTCACCTTGTCTGGCTTCGTGTTCACAACATGTTTTTTTTATCATGATTTTGTACCTGCTGTTACTCACCCTATTAGTTATGCATGGCCAGACTTTAATCATGTTTATCGCAGACCACACACTCAGCTCAGAGCTTCCTAACCATCCATAATGGGGGCTACAGATGCATCTTTTTATCGTTTTGAGCAGACACACTGTAAGCCTGGAATGTATTCATCTCTCACTTTGTTTCCTGACCACCGAGACTACCTCCATTTTTGCGTAAATCCCTGTGAGACGCCCTCATTGTTTGCTAAAATGTGTCTGCCCTGTGGTTCTATTTAACGGCGAAATGTTGGTGTTCAATGAATTGGGGGCAAGTGCAATACATTTCTGGAATAAAAACTGCTGGTGTCCATCATTAACATGCTGATGTAATGTGTTTACTGTAATGGCTCAGAAAACATTTTTTTTGTTTATCTTTACTGAAGACAAGGGCCTGGAAAATAAACCTAATTTGAAGGTATTTGCTTCTCCTTTATAGAATGTAGTAGTCATAGAGAAAGCACAATGGTGTATGTCCAACAGGATTAGTTCTTAGTCTGTCTGAACTTGCATTTCCTTAACAGGCTAAAGGATGTGCCTTTGTTCTTTGGAAAAAAAAACTGCAATACATGCAATGTGTGTCCAGCTCCCCAAGAGGCTCTTGTGAATAAGACATCACCCTGGAAAAAGTGCACAAAGCAAATGGAGCAGTGCCTCAGTTGTCTCTTGGACTCAAAGGAAATTTCAGGGAGCCTATGTCTGTCTCGCCTGTGGGCTCTGCACATCTGTGAAGATGAAAACATCAGGACATTTTTACCCACAGTCAGCTTTGTACCGTCACAGACTTGTTTACTCAAACATAATCAGTGATTTGGGGTTTGACATCATCAAAGCTACTCTTGACTCAGACTACAGTGAAAGCTTAAATGAGCTTTACTATAAACATGCATATAGGAAACTTGTGATACAGTGCATTTAAACTATTTGGAATTACCATCAGTGCATAGTACTTGTCAGAGACTGTGAAACTGGTAATTCTAATACGTTTGTTATGATAAGGATTTCCTGTGATGGCAAAAAAATAAGGAAATAGTTTTAGATACATAGCTTACTGGACCTTTTAAACACAGTGAATGGAGGAATCTAGTTTGACTGATCAACATAAAATCATTAATCCATCCATATATACCCTCTTATTCCAAGTAGAGTGATGGGTGGGGCAGGAGCTTATCCCAGCTGTCATTGGGCGAGAGGCGGAGTTCAAAATGGACAGCTTTCCCATTCTTCACAAGACAACACAAGGACGAATTAAACAGACAACCAGGCATATAGGCTTAAATGAGCAAATCCAACTCCAACTCTAGCAGTCTTTAGTAGTCAATTGGGAAATGCTTTGACCCTCCTTGTCAGGTGATTTCACAACCATTTACGCCTTGATATATGTGAAAAAAAAACTTGTCTCTCAGAAAGGCAAATAACTCATAGGTGACAGGGACCTGAACACAAAACACAAAACGGTCAGTGACACATGTGTTTTCAGTTACTTGAGTGTGAATGCTCTTTCAGCAGCTTATAAGACTCAAATGTCTCACCTGCTACTACTGGGAGAGACCCATCACACAGTTGAAATGTGCAAAAAAGTTACAATGCTGTTTTTAACCCCTGGTAACTGGGATAGAATCACTACACTTGGAGGACGTTTGGGTTCAGACAAAAATCATGAAACTTGGTACAGTCAAAAACAATGTTCCAGTATACTTTTTATTGTCTGCGTTCATATAGCTACGACAACAATAGTTAAAGAAATGTCAGTAGTAGCACCTCATTGTCAGAAATAATTGCACTGAGACTCCAGCCTAATATCCCCTCCAGTCACTAGGTTCTCTTGGTTGGATTTCCTGTGGCATGTTCCTCTCTTATATATTCAATTTCCAAATGTGATCTTTGTTAGATGTTACAAGTCCTCACCTGGCAGCTGCTGAACTAAACTGCCATATCGGTGCCTAATAAAAACTCATGCTTAGGGCTCCTCTCACATGTCAGTGTTTGATGAGTTGGTGGAGAACATGTGTTGCTCCAGTACCTGCCCTTCCAAACTGTCATAATATAGTCTATACATTTTAGTTTCTGGCCATCAGTTGCCAGTGAGTTCAGAAGCACCAGTGAAGTAAATATAACTGGAACTAACCTCAAGTCATGTGGTATACGTTTCTATGAAAGCACAAAAAGTTGGTCTACCTTTGGTCACAGTTTAACATTATGCATCTCTGCGTTAGTAGCATGATTTAATTTCCCATAGTACTGATGGACTGGCTCCTGTGGCTTTGATATAGAAAATCCCTGGAAAACCCAGCTCCTGTAGGCTCTGTCATGATGCTGTTTGTTTCTGCCAGCAGCTTAATCAAGCGAAACAGGCCAGCGGCTATGCCTACAAACTCCTTCCTCTTTTGTGTCAGGTCCAGAATATGGGTCATGTAGAGTGCAGTGCACGTCTTTTTGTGAATGTTTGAATTGTATGAATTTGTTGGTTCCATAAAGACAGTTTGTCCTTCTTCTCTTTCACAGAGCTACGAGCGATTTGACAGAAAAAGTTCTCATTTTTAGCATTAATTCATTCAAATTAAAATAAATAACCACTCTTACAGATACGTTTGAAGTATTGTAGCTTCAAAGTAAGAATTGAAAACAAAGGTAACCCATGAAATATAAAACTCATTTTAAACTTCGTATTACAGCCCTGTAATGAATCTGAAGGAATGAAGGAATGATTTGGATAGGAATTAACAATATGCCCTGACAAAAGCACATACAGATTTATAATCTGGGCCTTGGTTTTCTTATGTCTCTCTTTCACTATAATAAGCACCTTTCGCCATGGAAAAAACCAGTGGGCTTCAAAACCCTACTTCAACAACACCCCGGCTTTAAGAAAAAAAAACTGTGAAAGTCAGAATTGTGCACCAACTATTATCCATCCATCCATTATCAATACCGCTTATTCCCTGATGGGGTCGCGGGGGGAACTGGAGCCTATCCCAGTGGTCAACGGGCGAGAGGCGGGGTACACCCTGGACAGTCCAACTATTATTATAGGGTAAAAAAAACATTTTATGACAGGTTAAAGCAGTTAGCTTAAGGCTAATATAAGAACATTATTAGCTGGAAATGAGCTTCTAATAACCAGAAAACAAGCATATGTTAGCAGAGAAGTTGATTTATGTTGAGACTCACTGATATTTTCAGCCATATTTTAGGTGCTTGTGGAAAATGAGAAACATTAATCATCAGCTGACTTCAAGTTTTTAATTACATGTACAGTGTACACTAGACTGTATTCTCCTTCAGTAAAAATCCAGCTGGAGAGACTTCCCTGTGGCCTTTAAATCTGGAGAAAGATAGGAGGTGTGTGAAGCCATGCTGAGGCTGCCATGTGCAGATGCATACAGCTGACTAAATGTTCTTTTTAGACAATTAAACTGCACTGTTACATTGTAGTACAGACTTATCAGTTTTTATGTATATCACACAGCTATCATAAAAATGTTTGCATTAAAAACTGCATTTCAACACAGTTATTCAACTGACAAGGTTTACAATGTCAGCAGAAACTGTAAACTGTATGTACTGTAGATTCACTCGTTACTGAAATATCACTTTTGTCTACTGAAGACTGTTTGCTGTCGAATTCTGTCCAAGACATAAAAGCTATCTCTTTCAGTGAGTATTGTCTCTTTTCTCTGGCCCTGTTGCAGAGACTGACAGGAGACAGTCAGCACTGATATGAGAGCTTAGATGTGGAAAGGTCCCCTGAATACTGATTGGATTGGAAATACATCTGGGAGGATGGGCACGAGGAGGGTCTCTGTTAGATTCTTCTCCCTAGGGGGAGAAACCAAGTTCCTTAGGTCTTTTTCAAATAACTTGCCTGTTTGTCTTCTATGAGGGAAACTTTAGTTTCAATTTTGCTATTCAAAAAAAGCCAACAGAAGGTAAGCATTGAATAATTCATTTAAAATTAAGTAGATAATAGATTAGATAACAGAGTTTAAAGCTAATAGTTACTTGAAAAGAAGCCTGGAGTTGAGTGTTCATTGGTTCAATTCTCAGTGATTAATAGAGGATCCAACTAGGCTTCAGCCTTTCACCCTTACAGTAACACTGGGGTCAACTTATGACTTTATTTCATGAACATTAGAATTAATGAGCTTCTAAATAGCTAGTATTAGAAGGCTGCACCACAAAGACACCAAGCAGTGGCTGAAGTTATCAGATCATAATGTATGAGTTGACGTGAAAAGCCAGTTGAATGGCCATTGTTTATTTAACACTTCAAATTTAACATCGTATGATTCTGGCAGATAAACAAATCATAAAAAAGGCATATCCTAGTAGACACAAATATGAGTTTAGATTATTTGTTTAGTCTGCATGAGAAAACCTGGGATGATAGCAGGAGTTCAGTGTTGTAGAAACATGAAAATAAATCTGTCAGCGCATTTTAAAGTTCCCTTTATTAAGCCTGGGGAAAAAAACAGAAATTCTGCTAGATTCCTCAGAGATGTCAAGATTCACTCCTGCAAGATTAAAGAGGCATTACAATAACTACACCTGAGCATTGAGACGAAGGGTTAGCTTGGATTAAGCAAAATCATTAAACACTCGTTCTTTCACAACTGGTGTACTATCTCAGTAGTATCAAATTTAGGTGAACATAATGCCTATCTAGTACAAAGAAGGAAGATTAAAGATAGCACTAAGGAAAGAGAAAATAGTGCGTAGAAAAAAATGGAAGTTGCATGATGAAAGGGAATTGACAGCTTGTTACGTGCAGATTTAATCTTTTCATTAATTACACATGTAAAGTTCCCTAAAGCGTGGTATGGCTGTATGCACAGGTCTCAGCTTAAGCGTCTCAACTTTGATGCTACCCATCAAAAATGTTCGCAGGTGTACAAATGCATCAACAAATCATGATTTTGTGTCCTTTTCATGTGTGAAATTGAAGGTAAAAGACATATTATTCCCTAACAGAAGCAGAAGACAATTTGCAGTCCAATGTCCATTTAAGCTATAGATGTAGATAAAGTATGTTTACTTGCCGACCACATGACTGCATAATGGCTTCTGCATTAAAAGAGCTGTTGATGTACAGTTGAAGGTCATTTTAAAGTAGGAAACAACATGAATTCAATTCGAACCTCATTCATCCTCTCTTTTATCTCCATGGACCGTCCATGTACTGTATGTCTTATAGAATATGACATTGTAAACATTACTTATCAGTTTCTTGCCATCTACCTTGCAAAGCAGCTTTCTTAACAAGGCTTTTAATCCGCACAGCTTTTCATTTCACCTCGATCCTACTAAACTCTGATTTTCTAGTGACCCCCACAACAAAATCCAGATTTTGCTCTATTACACAGTGTTTGTCGTGCTTCTGCTTAGGGATACTTTGGATTTTGATGTTCACTTTTCCATCCTCTAAAAGTTTTAGTCAGTCTTATACCTCTGGTCTTCACTTCATTTCCACATGTAGTCCATGTAGCGATAGCCAGATAAAGCAAGGAGCTACTACTACTACTGTAGGAAGCTGAGCCGGTATCTCTGCTTCCATACTTAGAAGTGTCACAGTGCACGAGTGGCAGTGGTCATGTCATTGAAGATGAATGTGTAAGGTTAAATTGCTGTGTGCTCCAAATACCATTCCCCAATGAGTCTATTGATCAAAAGGGGACAGCAGCACCCCATAGGGCAACATATATAGAAGTGTGTTCAATGGTTGGGTGTCTATTTAGTGAAAGTTTTGAGTAGAAATAATGTATTTGTATGGTTTGGTTGACCTGGTAGAAGATTGTGTTAATATAAAAGATCAGTTGTCAGCATTAAAAGGTGGTAGTCAGAAATTATTTTTCAAATGACAAAATTCAAGCTCACAGGTTGAGCAGAATGAATGATTTCATCAGATTATTGTTCATGTGTGCATGTAATGGCCCTGAAATCTCCCATATACAATGTGAAACAATGTGCTTTTCTGATGCTTAGTGCCAAGGAAATAAGGAAGCAGTGAACTTTGCAAACACAAAAATTGCTGTCCCTTCTGACCTCGTCTCTCGACACATTCTCACCCTCCCTGTACATGATCTTTTACAGCTGAGCCATATTCAATACAAAATGACAGTTCAGGCTTATTTTTTCTTAACACATGTGCAAATATCTCTCTTGTCGTTATGAATGATGCACTAACCAGGAAAAAAAATCTTAAGTTATGCTGGTTGTTCTATTTTCTACACAAACTGTTTAGTCACTGAAAGTTATCATCATGTATCATGTACAAGACTCTAAAGTTATCATGTCTTGAACACCACTGTGGTTTTAGAAACTAGATCAATAATAGACAATTCAACACACTCCTTATGATTTAAATATAGTGTCAGACTTGAAGGCCAGAATACAGAGGAAGATTTCTTTAACACGTCAGCTGGAGAAGTAAGCATGCAGTAGTTGAACCAAACCAGCCACATAAATAAAATAATACGATCATGGCCATGAGAAAGACATAAATCATTTTTCCCTTCAATGCACTTATTGGGTTCAATTATACTTGTTGTTCTACAACTGAAACATAAACATGAAACATGTTTTTTAATCTTGTGACAACATGGTGCACAATTGATTAGGCAAAATAAAAATGTCACTTAATTAAAGAAAAGTAATAAATGGAATGGAATATTATGGTTTAGAATAAACTAAGCTTTGGGTGGATGAAAATAAAACCTATTTTTGTCCTTTATGACAGTTTAACTTTTAATTTGATATGGAACAATTTCAATGATTTTCACAACCATCACACCCTCATGGCATCAGAATTATTTGGAGTCATAATTCATGGCTAAATCTAACTTTTAAAAAGATTGTAGGGTTTTTTTTTGTTATTTCTAAATAATTTACACTGCACAAGATTGTATCTCCTCATGGGAATAATTAGTTTTTAAAAAGTTAATTGAATATGTTATCTTTTTAATAAATGTTCAATATTCACTTCTTTTTTTTGTTTAGTTTAGATAAAGAGCAACTCTGAGGGGAACGGTCTGTATCTGACTGTTAAATGGACCTCTTCCTTCACCATTAAATTGATAACTGTCTTTTTATTGGCAGATTAAGGGAGGACTTTAACACACTGTAAAAGCTGTGAAGTCAATGGAAGGCTCAGAAATCCATTTTCCTGGCCACATGCAATAGATGTTGCTCTAAAAACATTCATGTCGTCACTATCACCATTAAATAACAGTTGAACACAAGTTTCTTTTAAGGCAAAAGCTGAAATGACTGACACTGACAATGTCCTTGTGCAATCATTGTTCCGTATGCAAATTAGAAAAGCTTTCTATTCAGTGATCATATCAGTGAGGTTTCTTGACCAGTAGCAGGATCTAATCAGAACTTTGATCCTTTTGAGAAGCTGTTGAATGTCCAAGAATATTTTTTCTTTGAGAAAATGAGCAGTCACAGCTTTGGTTGACACTGGTATCTGCATCTGTGTCTGTAAACAATGACAGCTTCCCGTTTTCTGGTACACAAATGTTGGTGCTTTGCTACTTTGATCGAAATGAACTGCCATTTTTATTAAGTCAAGTAAAGTAAAGCAGTGAGAAAATGGCGTCCTCTGAAATGTTGAACTTGGCACTGACCGTTTTGTTATGACAGTGTCTCTCTCATAACTGCAGACTAAATTGGTTTTAGTGCAAGTTGATGAAAAACTGCCAAGCAAATGTCAGAAGTCGCACAAGTATTGAATCCATCTTCAATGTAATTACCGTCAACAGAAAAGTCCAGGGATTTCTGACATGGCTCCCATGTCTATTTAATCCTGTTTAGTGTTTTTATATTACATGTACATTAGAAATGCACTGAGAGAAGGAGAAGGACTGTGTGGCAGGCTTAAATTTCAAACATACCAGGTTTCCTAAATTAGATTTTTGCTTGTGTAACCTATTGTATTTCCCCCTTGGTTTGCTTTCGTAGCCATGTAGTTACTTACTAAGTGCATGTGACAACCAAAGCTTACAATTTAAGAGATGGCAAGAAAGTCGTTATATATTCTAGACAACAGTCTGGCACCAATGCTCAAATAAAAGGGATGCAGGGAGAAGCAAAAGGTCAAGCTAATTAAATGTCAGCAAAGAGCATCTTAATAATTGGATCATTCAGACATAGAACCATGTAATGAGTTGCAAAGACTTGTGGGAGCCCTTTTCAGTGATACTAGTTTTATAGTCTCTTGAAACTGTAGATTTACTGTCCTTTAATGAGTGACTGCCATTATATCCATTATGCGGATAACATTTAACATCCCAAAGCAACTTCAGAGGAGACTGAATGCAAAAAAGCATTTTCAGTTGACTTTTGTCACATAGTTTTTAGGAAATTATTTTTCTAAAATCGGTTAATATAACAATTCAAGTTCAAAGTGGATGTTTTTATGGTTTTGTTATAAAAGGGACAAGCCCAAGAAAGATTAGAAATGACTGTCTTCAAATAACTCTGCTCATCACTCGATCTCATTGTGCACCTTTGAGAGTTTGCATCAGTGTACGTGAGAGGCAGATAATGATAAAAGAGGTACTGACTAACAATAACAACTGCACCACTACAATGTGGAAGAGAAGAAGATTGGAGTCAAGAGACCAGGGACAGTTGAGGTTTGTAATCTAATGAAGACTGTGCTCTGCTTTATGGAAATCAAACTTGTGGAGAGAGATATTAAAGAAAAATACTTTTTATTATTTGTTCTATAATTAACCTCGGGGATATACCTCTGCCCACATTGGTCAAATATGCTAAATGGTTCTTAAAATACAGCAGCAGAAAAAAAGATAGCTTAAACTTGAATTGACTGTGGAACATGAAAATTACTGGACAAAACATTTGCAAAATAAATTGCATGGTAACAATAAAACTCAACTGAAAGAAGAATCCACTTTCTGTCAAATGTGATACATTGCTCCATAGTGCCAGGACGGAAGTAAAATCACAAGCCATGGCCAATAGTAACTCTCCATTGGAACCACCAAATGATATTCAAACAAAAAGAGGAAGCAATAATATATTGAAAGAAAGATAATAATGGGCATTATAGAGCAATAACTGCATCCAATTAACAAGCAAAAATCAATGGCCATCACTCATTGTAGTGAAATATTTCCAGAGGAATGTAGCTAAAGCCTATTTAGAAAAAGTAATAAATGAAAACAAATAATTGAAACACTTGATGACAAGATTTACTTGATAGAGCATTCACAATTTTATCACATGGTGTTTCAGTTCTGCTCTGAACACTGATTCGTTTTCATTTTGATTTTATTGCTGTAAACTGCACTATATGAAACAAAATGTATCTTGATCAACTCAGTATTCACTCATGAAGTTCCTGAAAAATCAAACCCAGTTTTCTACCCTGTAGCTCCCTGGCTTTTCTTTTTATCTGATTCTACAACCACGGGGCTTTGAGACTGATGGATCTATGACTGGCTCCAAACACACTCAATAAAACACATAACATCAGAGTAGTTCAGTACCCTTGCGGGCCCAAATTTGCCTTGGAGAGCACTGAATGAACTTTCCATTTGCACCGCAGTGCTTCAGATCATGACAAATCAAGAGCTGTTTAAAGTTGAATCAAAATCGTAGGGTGCAATGTGCTGTGCCACAGCAGGGGCCAAAATTCAATCAAATCAATTATGAACTATTGCTCCCTGGTATAAAGACCATTTTCTTTCCTTATCTTTTTCTTTAGTCTTCCCTCATCTATACTTTCAGTTGTACCTTTTGGTTATAGTGGTTGTCTGAGCTCCTTCCTCTCCCCAGTGTGACATTCATAGCATTACAATTGAGCCATCAATCTGTCAGCCTTACCCCTGCTAAGGAGCTAGCAGTGGGAAGCACAGGGTAAGGACAAGTTTACCCATGCTTCTATTTTCCTTTTCCTTTTTTATGTGAGCCAAATAACCAGAATAAGTCAAAGACATGATGGGAAATAAATAAGCTCAAGATTCCAACTGAGGCAACCCGTTCCATTGTCATTTTTCATCCTTATATCCCTCCACTGGTTATTTTTTTGCTGATGACTGACTTGCTGATTGCTAGTGGTTTCTGATTGCTGGTGGTTTCTCCTCAACCCCCAACTGCCACTCTTCTAAATCATATCATGTTTTATTGTATGTAAACATACACGCAAATATTAACACTCCTTTATGTTTTTCAAATCATCATTCTTTTCTTTCTGTGTCTCTGCCACTTTCCTGGGAAATGTCAGACAGAGCTCCTGTAAAGAGGAGATAAAGACCCCCAGCAGGGCTGGGCCACAGCTGTCACCTTCTGACTTCCTGGACAAGCTCATGGGGAAAACGTCAGGATATGATGCGCGCATTAGACCCAACTTCAAAGGTACAGTGTATGCTAAGGCTGACCATCACAGTCACCCTCAAGAAAAGTAGAGGCACCAGCTCTAGAGACAAAAACAAACACTGATAGATATGTGCTGTGAAAGCTGAATACCAGGGTTTTCCCCTGTGTATTGGCAGTATGCTGTGTCAAAAAATTTGAAATTATGTCCTCATACAGGTATGAAAAAGTTTATAATTCACCTGTTTACATTTATATGAATGCTGGAAGAACATCTTTTTTCTGCTTGCACAGAGGAAAGTCAAGGAACCATATTAAGGAAACCTGTTGGCATATAAAGTAGAGATTTTTAATCACTGAAGGACAAGCATTTACCCTGCATGTGGTACAATTATCTGTTGCAGGTTTCTATGATTGCTTTAATTACTTTCTTCTTACTCTGATTTAATAAATGGTCAAAATAGCTCTTAGTTGTGCAACAGGAAAGCTGGCATTCTGGTTGAGAAGGGTAGCTCATAACATTAAAGCTTTACAACTATCTGAAGAATAGTAGTAACAGTATAGATTTGGATCTAGCTTTTCCATCACTTGGGAACATTTCCATAATTTTGACTGCCTAGAATCAGGATTCAACATATGTTAATGCATGTCTCTTCATGCCCCCTTTCCCTGTCAGCTTGAGCTAGACATTAAATCAGCTGCAGTAATACTCCCAGTCACTGTGATGTGACATGGCAGCAAAGTAATGACGACACTGACATTTACCAAAAGTCTCAGGAGATGTACACTATATTAGGTATTTCTAATGTATAATCTCTCAAATCCCATTTTAGGGAGAACTTTGTAAACATTCAGTGTGTTTTTTTCCCGTAGGCCCTCCTGTGAATGTCACCTGCAATATTTTCATCAACAGCTTTGGCTCAATCACAGAAACTACTATGGTAAGAACACTGAAGATTTAAGAAGTTGTACGTAGTATATATGCTATTTGTGTTTTTTTCTAAATGGTACAAACCCTGGTTGCACAAAATAGGTTTATTGACATATCTAAATTTTGAACATCATCACCGTAGTTATCTCTACACGATTTCTTAAAAGACCCCCAAACATCCCTTGTCCTCATCATCTACACCATCTTTCTTCTTAATCCTCTTGGTGCTAAAGCTATTCAGTCCATTCCATTTCCCAGAGCATAGCAGTGCAACCTTCAGACACCAGTGGGTCACTGACATGCTGATAATGAACTGTCCAGTCAGCAATTAAAATGAAAAATTGAGAAAATGAATGAAAAGGGGAAGAGGTGAAACGAGGGAGGTGCTTTTGTTGCTGGGTCAGCTCTGTGCGGTACAACATTGTTAAAGGGGATCAGGGGAGTGGAGGAGGATTGGCCCCAGCGAATAACACCAGTGATGTAATTGTATGTGCATTTATAGAATGTGTTTAATCTGAAACTTTAGTAAAAACAGCTGCATATAATGCCAAAACATATTTTGTGATTTATGATATTTGTGGTTGTCAATACTTAAATATCAAGTAATTACGTTAGTTTGTTATCGGCTGGCAGAATTGTTTAGGGCCTAGTACGCTGACTTCATTTGTACTGCTGAATAACTGTTCAGCAGCAGCATATTTGAGCAAACAATTTAAGTTTCAGGTCTTCCTGGTAAGACTGTTTGAATAAAATGAAGCAAGACATAATTGACTCCATAACATTTGACCTTAAATCGCAAATATGTTTTTTTTTTTTAACACCTGTGCCGACTTCAATGTAAATTTCTGCTTCTCGGGATCATGATGCCGCTCAGCCACGTCATCTCAAAAGCGGTCAGAAATTAAATTGAAAGTTATCTGCATTCATTCCATTTTTTTTTTTCTTATCATCGAGGAATAGTGTGTATACCTACTTATATACATTGGTTATTCTGGTTCTTATCTTACTTTTATCTTTTATGGCTTTTCCAACCAGAATGGCGGGAAAAGTCCACATCTAAGCCTTCCCCCTGTCCTCGAACCTCTACTGATGATATATTTTCCATTAACTATCCTGAGTTCTTCCGCAGGACTACAGGCTTAACGTTTTTCTACGGCAAAAATGGAATGACCCTCGTCTGGCTTATAGTGAATATCCAGATGACTCCTTAGATCTGGATCCCTCTATGCTGGACTCTATCTGGAAACCTGATTTATTCTTTGCAAATGAGAAAGGAGCCAATTTCCATGAGGTCACCACTGATAACAAGTTGCTTCGGATTTTCCAGGATGGCAGCGTTTTATACAGCATCAGGTAAGCAAGGCTTGTATTTCAAAACCTTTACAAAGCCACTGGGTCCTTGGTTTTGGACTTTTGAAATGTCACAACAAGGTTCAATCAGATTTAAGCTGCTATTACAAGGGAAAAAATCTTTACATGCTCTTTTCACTTAAACTTGCATAATAAACAAGAACATTTTGAAAAGTAGAGAGTGTCTCTCAGTTATTAAAGCAGGTACATAAACAAAACATCACCAGTGCTTGAGTTCTTTAGTGACTTACTACAAAGGCCTGTAAAAAATACAATGGAAAATTAAATATGAAGTTCCTTTCAAATGATTATTTTTAAGTTTATTAAAACATTATGAGATTAAACCAACTTATAATTGTAATACTGTTAATTCTTCCAGCATTTGTTGACATTTCTAAAATGTGGTTTCTTGGAAGAGGGTATATCTTTCAAACGATTAAGTAACAAATTGTTAGACTAATTGCCAATAATCATTCATGGCCATTTAATTAAAATATAAATGTGCACTTTAACTGTGCTCTATTATTATAGATCAAATATCTTCATTTGCCTTAGGTTTGTGACACTATTTAAGAAGCAGAAGAAGAGTAAATCACAGGGGATGTTTTTCTATTTTGTTCTTTGGCTGGTGGAAGATATTGTGTCATCATAGCACAATATCAGGAGGATGCCTGTGTGTATAATGCTGGTGGCTCTCGTCTCGCCTCTAGGCAATGCATTACAGCAGGTAATTACACAGCTTTCCTCTAGACAGACTCCTAAGTAGCTTTCTCTGTCTCTTCTCTAAGAATCCTTGAAGGCTTAATGCATCAACACCACCACAAATAAAGACAGGATGCCTACAACAATTACTTTCCTATTACCATTGCTCAAACAGTGATCAAATGGCAGTTACAAAATATGTTTTTCAATCTCTAGGTGTTTAAAATAATTAGTTAAGATTTGTCTTCCTTAACTTAAATCAATGAGGTTTAACACAGGAGGTTCATATCACACAAATGAATAAACAAATCAACTTTTACCTGAATGATGTTGCTGTTCAATTTTTTAACAGAGGATACCTAAATGCCTAATAATTAATTTATAGTGTCCTTTCCTTGAGCTCCTTGACGTCCCCTCTGGCTTCTGTTCTTTCTTTCCAATCTGTTTTTCTATCTCAGGCTGACTCTAACCCTGTCCTGCCCTATGGACTTGAAGAATTTCCCAATGGACATTCAAACCTGTACCATGCAGCTTGAAAGCTGTGAGTTTTAATTTATTCTTCTTACTGTATTTTCAAACTTCTTTTTTATTTATCTCCCTTTGCCTTCATATTTTTCATCTTTTGCCTGGCTTGCAAAGTGTTTAATATTTCTGTAATCCAAGAAACACTGAATATCTGATCTGTAA
Source organism: Menidia menidia (assembly GCA_907169785.1). Taxonomy (NCBI): domain Eukaryota; kingdom Metazoa; phylum Chordata; class Actinopteri; order Atheriniformes; family Atherinopsidae; genus Menidia; species Menidia menidia. The sequence goes on from CAJRST010036666.1 coordinate 6,081,419, forward strand.
GTTTGTTTGTTTCAAGTTTATCTATCATTGCGCCTGTTTATTGTTGTTATTAATACTTCAAATGTGATTGTTCAGGCTTTCGATTTTCTGATATTATGGGGCTGAAGGATCCCCCCCCCCCCCAAGACCAGCCAGGCAATGTGTAACTTAGCAACAGCAGAAGATGGTTTTATAGCTAATTTTCCCTTTCAGTCTAGCTGTGGGATATGTGGAGCATCCAGAAAATTCTTGGTTCAAAAGAAAAATAATTCATATTGCAATAAGCACATCTTATGTATAGCGTGTTCCCATTAGAGTTAGTAAATGCAGTCATGGTAAACTGTGCATGCTGATTTGTCCATAACTAAAAACCTGATTTACCAAACCCATGTCACCAACCTGGCAGATTGTCAACAGATCACCAGGGAAGTGAGCAAAACATAGTGGGCAGGCTTGCTTTCTTATGCTTGCGCTCCTACCACTCCCACAGACACTTAGGATGTGGAGCAGCAGGCACAGCTGCTGATAGATGCCTGTCACTAAAAGGAAACAGTTTGCCATTTATAACTTTCACTGGGAGTGATCATACATTTGAAGAACTGAAATCACTGGACATATGTCCTTGAATAAAAAGGATTACGATTTACAATTACAGTGTCAGATGACACTGTGGAAAAAAATGAACATCTTTACAGATAGGGAGATAAAAAGAATGAGAAAGAGAAAGACAGAGAACAAATATAAGGGCTTGAAAAACACAATCCTGAAAAGATTTTAGATTTTTTTTTTGTAATTTCTTTAAAGTTGGGATGAGGCTGTGGTTGTATTCCAAGTTTATAATTCACTGTTTCTCAGTATTAGATTTGCTCTTTGATTTAAAGGAAAAAATAAAGCACGTGAGTGAAAAACTTGAGAATTCTTATAGCAGTAATAAGAAAAGCATAATGGTGGTAAAGCGTTTTTTCTTTTAAATATATGGAACATTAATTAAAACCTGAAATATGTACAGACATTTGAAACCATTTAAATCATTACTCCACTGATAACTTAAGGCAGGAATAATATCCTGCCTTTTCAGATTTTTATTGCCTTTAGCAGAGATAGCATCTGCCCTCATGAAACCAATTTCCAGGATATAAATAATAAAACTTTAATTCAGTGATCCTTTTATTATATGTGACCCAACCTCTGTGCCTAGAGGTGACCTAGTTCCCCATCAGAAGGACAAAGGGATTACATTTTTTAGATTAGGCAAACTAGCAGTGAAGTTTTTGGAGTGATATTTTTTAAAAATAGCATAAGTTTTTTTCCCCCATAAATGTATCTGACTCAACAAGGAAAAGTTACAGATGTGTTAATACAAACAGTCCCACATTCATCCAATATTAAACATGTTTGTTTTTTTTCAAATGAACCCAATACCAATTTCAAAAGATTAAATTAAATCAAAAACAAAAATGTCAAACGTTTCACCATTTTATGGAAGGATGCAATTAGGTAAGAATGATATCTTTAATAATGGTGTGTGTCAAAGGACCGATTACACTACCCTGCCATTAAAGATGTGATCATTTTTTATTAAAAGCCAACTGAGGACACTCACAATTGTGTTGACAAGTGCCACTATAACACCCGAGGGTATACTCACCTTGAGCTTAATGTTAAAAGGACATTATAGGTTTTACTGTCACCATTGGAGTTGGCAACTCCATCTGTTCTGCATGAACAGGAGCAAGAGACAAGAATGATGGGGGGGAAAAGTTATCTTTGAGGTTTGAGTGAGCCAAGGCCAATCTTCTTTTATGGCCTTTCATGCCATGGGCATATGTAGATATATAAATAGCGCTAACCATAGGATTCTGCCTTTTTCTGACACATCAAAGCCCAATATATGCAGCTTATAACACTTTACTTTGCCTTGAGCCAATAGTGTGCAGTAACTTCAAATCTACTATTCAACTTATGAGTGAAAAGCAAGACCAAGACGGTAAATGAGAAGCATAACCATAACTGCACTGAGCTTTTAGTAGACGAACAACTTTTAAATATGAGAAAAGAGATGGCATGGAAAGAATGGTCATTACTCTATCTTTCTGAAATATTCCAGACATTCTGGCCCATGAATTTTCTTTTCATTGCTCATGAACACCATGTCTTGAGTCCTTTTGGCTAAAACTGGTGGAGTAAAAGAGGGCCATTTAATTTTCTTTGCAATGCAGTGGGATTCCACTTTTTTAATGAAAATTTTCAGATTGGTGATACAATTACAAGTGTGACATTTTGAGTAGTGTTCATAGTCAATATACTAGTAGCCACACATCTGTAAAAAATGAATAAACCCCTCAACTCATAAGTACCATACAAATCAACCTTTACTCTGTATACATATGCAGAATAGTAATAAAATAGATTTTGAAAAACATATTTTACTTTCAGAACCAAAAAGGTATCAGCCCATCTCATGTTATTTATATATGTATTTATTTGTTAGACAGTTTGTACTGTGCAGGTGCGATAGCTCAGCTTATGTGAACACATTCAATGTTCACCATTGTTACAGAGATATCCTCTTTACTCGACAATGTTATTTCCGGAATGCGCAGGACAAACACAATGACCATACCCACGTTGCTTCTGACATTCGGAAAGAAGTGGGTTAGGATTTTGTGGGCATAACCATCAGGATTTTGGCACGTTTTCATGTAAAAAGCAACAAATTAGACACTCATTATATAACGTTTTTCCTGTGTTATGATATCTTCTCTGTCCTCATTCTTCTCTTTTTACAGTTGGTTACACTATGAATGACTTGATATTTGAATGGCTGTCTGACAACCCTGTTCAAGTGGCAGATGATCTTACCCTCCCCCAGTTTCTGCTGAAGGAAGAAAAGGATCTGGGCTACTGCACTAAGCACTATAACACAGGTACATTAAACAGTCCACTTAGACTACCTAACAACCAACGGCCCAAAAAGTGCCAGATATTGGCCTATTATATTTAGTCTCAGACTTGCTGAATGATCATAATGATATGCAGTCTGGTTATGTTTGACCAAAATGTATTTTTAAGAACCTACCTTTCCACATATATTTAGAATGCATCCTGCCATACAGATACAGCTGAATATCTCATCTCATGTGCTTTCAGGTAAATTTACCTGCATTGAGGTCAAGTTCCACCTGGAACGGCAGATGGGTTACTATTTAATCCAGATGTACATCCCTTCCCTTCTCATCGTTATCCTATCCTGGGTCTCTTTCTGGATAAATATGGATGCTGCTCCAGCCAGAGTGGGTCTGGGTATCACCACCGTGCTCACAATGACCACACAGAGCTCTGGGTCAAGAGCATCACTGCCAAAGGTTTGTCTGCGCCGTTATTTACAGCTTCTTGGGCTCAGTGTGGAAGCAGATGCAAACTGATGGGGTACAATCCACACTTCGAACATGAAATTAGATAAAAAGTAGATTTTCTTATCTTGTTGTAATTTTTTTAATCCAAATATGTGTTTATGATCAAAAAATCAAAAATGATTAATGATTTAGAAAAATCACCACCTTTTCTTTTTGTTATGTCATTTCCACTCAATACCAACCAGATTGTCACAAACAGTAGAAAACATAAAATCTGTTTGATATCAGATCAGTGCCAAGAGCATTCTGGTTGTGCCCTCCAAAGTCAGGCAACGGAGTCATTTGGAGGAAGACTTAGAATGGGACAAGGTTATACCATACAATATTTAGTCATGACTCGCTGTTTGGCTGATTCAGAGAAAGCAAGACACAGATTGTGGCGAGCATGATGGATGTTTAATACCGTTTGCATTTTTTTCCTGTCTCATTGTTTGTATCTGTAACAGTCAGCAAAAACGCTGCTCAGTTGAGTGTCCATGCATCTGTGCTCTGCAAGCAGTGCTGATGCTCTGTGACACAGTTTTATCGTGAATGACACAGCTGGGCCACACTAAGACATGGCTGTGACCTGTCCTATAGCTTTGCGTTCACTGCCCCCAACCAACTGACTCATTCTAATTCTGGGTCAACTTGAGGTTGTATGTCAGTACAGGCTAGAGCTGAGAAACAGTGGGAATATAAATGACCTACAAAATATCAATCAGTCTTATTGATTAGTCATGGATTATTCTGTGACCTTGTGTGTCCACAGGTGTCCTATGTGAAGGCCATTGACATTTGGATGGCAGTTTGTCTTCTTTTTGTGTTTGCTGCTCTTCTGGAGTATGCCGCAGTGAACTTTGTCTCAAGGCAACACAAGGAGTTCATCAGGCTGAGGAAAAAGCAGCGGCAGCAGAGAATAGTAAGTGTAAACCATGCACTAACTAACACATGTAAAGCCTGCTTTGAGAATAATAACATGCTCACTGACATCATCTCACATGGTAGCAGATCCCAAAAAAGTAAACATGAGATTCTCAAACCAGATATAGATACACGGGTCCTTGTCAGCTCCCATAACATTGACTTATGCCTCTTGTTATTGTTGCGTGCTATATATTCAGGAGCTGACAACAGCATGCTACAGCTGGCTGTCATATTGCATGAGTAAGATCTGCTCATTCAGTTCAGCTCATTTCCATGGTGAGCACTGACCTGTGAGGAGCCTTGTGATCCTTTATCTTTGTCACTGCATCTGACAAGGAGCAAAGCCTCTCCAGCTGCCAGCAGCACTCAGATCCCCCAATCTACTGCACCAGTTAATACTTTTGCTGTGTGCTACACAGCGTGCCAGACTATTTCCAGACTGGACATGGTAAACAACCAGATGATATGTTCAACCCTCACAATGAGGCATTGGGCAATACCATATACAGTCATGTTGATGCTGTACCATGGATCTCTATGACTCTATGAGTAACTTTTGCTATAAATATTCGATGGATGGAAATTGCTTTAACTGGTTCCAGATTAGTTGATATGAGAGAATGTGTTACTTTCCTGGGTCAATACACCAAGACCTAGGAACAAACTCATCTCCCCAACACGCTCAAGAGAACCGCCACAGTAAAAAACAACTTCTGGTTAAAATGACCATGAGTAACCCATCTGGTGCCAGGCTGATGTCTCACTGTAAAGTCCTCTGCAACCTTTTACTAAGAACATCAATCATGCTGCCAACTGCCATGCAATGTGAGCAAGATAGGACGAGACCAATAGTTCCCTGACCTGACAGTTATTCTGTAAACAAGCACACCCCCTTAAGCTGATCAGCCCCTTGTACCATAATGTTGTGTGATGTGACAAGACCATGTGTGGCAATCATCCAACATCCCCTACATTTGATTGATGATAGTCACACCAAGCTGACACCTGACTTAAATATTTGCCTTTTCATGTTGTTTTGCATAATTTTAAATCTTTGATTTGGAATTTGGACTTGTGTTGCATTTCATTCCACCACACCCCCCCCTGAACTGGATCTGTTTCCCATAGAACTATTGGAAAAGAGGTGCGAGGAAAATACTTTTTCTCAAGAGCTATAGACAACACAATTTCAAAATCCCATTAAAGAGCTCAAAGCTAGACAACATCCCAGACTTTTAGCCAAGCGTCCAGTAAATGCGGAAGAGTCCAGACAATTTACTGGGCAGTCTGACGGACTCTCAGGGGGGAAAAGACTTGCCCTGCGCACATCAGTGGCACAATTACTCTCCCAGAGAAGTCTGAAGTCGTAAAGCATCCATCTGAGAGGTATTGACACTTGACAAAATGTGCTTTACTGGAGAGAGGCTGGGAATGTCATGGACCATACAAACCCCAAACAGACTTGATATCAATCGATGGCAGCATATAACCTTGTGTTTGGCACCTTAGAAATTACAAAGAGATAGTTTATGCTCCTTTCCACTTAACCTTCAAACCTTTAAAAATAAACTGATCTGCAATACCATTTATAGTCCTTACAGGAATAAACTGGACAGACTGATGATTATATCTTGCTACAAGGTCAGTTCTCTTAAAAGCTGCTAATGATGTTCTCTATCACTTCAGAGTCTCTTATATCATCTGCTGTTTTGATTTGAAGGTTTTCTCTACATTTTTTGGATGATCGGATTTATTGTTTCAGAAAATGTTTTCCTGTGAATACATGAAACATCTTTCCAAAACAACTTTCTGCTCTAATGATTTCCTCTGTAGCCCCAAACTGCCTTTCAGCTCAGGATTAAATAAAGAGCAGTAACTGTTTCTACCTGTTTCTTCAATGTTTCTACCTTGCCTTTTCCAATGGAGGAGACTGGCAGTCAGGTTGAGAGTGTTGAGTCGTTGCAGAAAGCTGGTGACATCCCTGGTAACAACTCGACCAACAGGAATCTGAGTCAGCACTGCAGCGCCTGTGCAAGGGTGAAAAAAAAAACATTTAAAAAGAGCCCTGTGTCAACCCTGACCTTCCAACCCAATTTTTGTTCATGCCTCCAGCCTCAAGAATTGATTGTGTTGTGAAACTTTCACCTCAAACATGTATTTATCCTGGCCCCTCTCCTGCAACCAAACCCACGTTGTGCTGATCTCACCCTGTCTCTGTAGCCCTCCGCTTCTGACCTTTTGTTCCTTTATACCATTATTATTACCAACTTGGAACACTTTCCTTTTTTTTTTTGCTTTCCCAGTGTGAACCCTTTTAAAAAGTTTATTGAAATCCATCACACCTTTGTTGTTCTATTTGAGTCAAATTTTTACTTTAGTTTCCAACCCTTACAATATCTTTACATTTACAGTTTCTTGTCAAATTAATTTATCTATATCAAGCAAGCAGCTCATTAAAAACAAATTAATCCAACTTGGGATGAATAACAGCACCTGGATGAGGTTAGCATATATAATTTCCTTTACATGGCAGTTGTCCCAGATGTGGTTTTGTCTCTTCACATGCAGTCACTCTGCATCAACAATATACTTTTTCTTCTTTTAATATAATAGTTGTCCATGTTCGGCCTGTAATATTGCCATTTTGTCACATTTTTGGACAATATTGCATTCTCCAGAACACCTTATTTTAGTTTTGTGGATTTAAGGGTCTGATTAAATCTTTTCTAAACTTCTTCTGATTTGGTTCATTTTAATCTACTCAAATTAAATGTTTCCTATAATGTTTAAATATGCCGAAATATGTCTTTCTTTCCTCTATTCCATTCCTTCCAAAAATACTTGACTGGTAGTTAAGGACACCTTAGTTTAAAGTTGGAAGGTATATTTCTCTCTAAGGTCACTTAAAAAAGTAGTCAGGTCCTCTTGTCACTCACATAACTATGTGAAGTTGAAAAATAAATGGGTCAGACATCATTTATCATACTTTTCAGTATTTGTGCTTCCTTAATCTAGCAAACTGCTTCATAAACATTGCTTATTTGGGAGCTATATCATTTTACGTGTAAATTCTGACACATTTGATGATTTGTACCCCAGCAATAAAACCCTTGTTTTTAATATACAAAAACAAACACAAATAGAAAAAAATATATATATATTTTCTTTCCAAAGTAGATAGAGTAGGTTCGACTGATCCTGTGCCATCAAATCAATGAAGAGGTGCTGCAGTGAACATGGAGCAGAGCACCTATTACCTGCAGAGAAACGCACCGTTAGACTTTAGCACATGATGTGCTCTATCATTTAAGAAAGTGTAGAAGGGATAATTACGCTGCGATGAAACAACCTGGACTCCCTATCCCTCTGTTGTATGGTGCAGTTTGTCATCTGGACAACATACAGTAGCCATGAGGTTACCAACAGGCAGCCATGAGACAAGGAAGTTTAAAGGAAATTAAGTGTGTGCCTTACAACTCAGTGAAGGTCTTGGCAAAGGCAAAGGTAAGATTGGAAAGACCACTGTTGGAGAAAGAGCTGCAAAGACTAATTTGACAGTAACAGAGAAGCAGAGACAGGTGTCAAATACATTAGCAGTAGCAGTGGAATGGTTGGTGTGTCTGCCAAATCTGTCCAGCTAAAGAGAGTTCACCAGACAACCAGAAAAACGCTGGGGTCAGTGGGAAAGAGATGGAGAGGCGTGATGCAGTTATCAGAGCTTTCAGGGCCCCTCACACTGACCACTAATCATCCAATTTAGATCTTCACTTTCCGATGCAAAGTGAGACTCTCAAAGTGTCAGAGCACTGTCAGATTTAAGATGAATGTCTATTAATATTCTCCTCAAAGGGCAAGAACAATACCTCATACACTGTAAGAGGAGGGAAAAAATGTTAACCACAATTCATCAAAGCCAACTCATATCATCACTTTATTCATATTTAGAACAACTTTCTTTAACACTTTTAGATATCTGTCATTCTGCAAATTTGGAAAGGCAGGAGGTTAATTATTTCATTAACTTTCAGAAAGACATTTGCTTTTTCTTTCTTAGATGAAGATGCCCTCAGCTTACCCCCCTTTGTTTTATAGAAACATGGTCTTGTTAAATAATTAAAACTTTTTAATTTTTTTCATTGTTTAAATAACCTCAAGGTTCCCTTAAAGGCATTGAAATAGCCTATGACTTTATACATGTATGGAGTTTCTCTCTGATTAGACCTGTAGGTCCTCCTTTGCTTGGCATGACAGGTTAGTGTGTTTGAAAAGTTGAAAATATAGTTGGAAATTTCTGTTTTGGACCACATATCTTCGTGTTTGAGGCTAGCTAGTGTATTTGCACTTGAATTGAAATATTGATAAGGTCAGGTTCCAAGTCAGTCTAATCGTCAGGCGTTGCGTGTATACACTATAGGATGAAATGGTCTTCCAAACATTTCTGCCCAATTCCGGATTTTTGAGTCCAAACTTTTTTATTTTTGATAAGATGCACTTGTAAAATGTAAAAACTGAATAGATTGAAGAAATATTGTTTAAAATTATGATCAATTCTACTTGCTTACTTGATTTTTTGACTAACTAAAATCCTTTATGAATCGTGTATGACTCATACAATGAACAAGTGGTATGAATACTTGTCTTACAACTGCACATTTTCCTCATTATTAAGGAATTTTAGGACTTGATGCCCACTTAAGAATGACTTTTTTTAAATGCACATTAAAATGTATATTTTAAAAAAAGTTGTTTTTTCAGTCTTTGACTTCAATTGATGACATTAAATTTGAATATTTTCCTTTTTTTAAATATTTTATTTTAGACCTTGTTTCTGTTTGTTCTGTAGTCTTTCTTACCCTGTACGGTCTTTTTTTGTTTGTATTCAGGAATGAGCCAGAGAGGGGAAATGGCTGCTTGATGATTCCCTTTGACAGAATTTATTTTTCATCTTTGACTCTGCAGGAGGAAGAACTGGTGAGGGAGAGTCGCGGTTTTTACTTCCGAGGTTATGGACTTGGTCACTGCCTGCAGACCAAAGATGGCGCCGCTGTGGAAGGCGCCACAGTGTTTGCCCCACCACCTCCAGTAGCCATATACAATGGAGAAGTTCTTCACAAGCGTTTTGTTGACCGGGCTAAACGGATTGACACCATATCCAGAGCTGTCTTTCCCCTGAGCTTCCTCATATTCAACATCTTCTACTGGGTGACCTATAAAGTGCTGCGACATGAAGACATCCATGCAAATCTGTAAGACACCCTCAGCCATTATTAGGTGTTACTTTACCCCCCCAGAAAACCGAACTGCCTCTGAGCTATATTATGATGAAGAAATGTGTCATGAGGCATCACTGCCTCTCAGAGTCACTGCTTGAAATACAAACTTTGTGCTCAGGTGCGTCTTCAGGATCTCAGATAGCGACGAAGCAGAAAGACTAGGTTAAGCTGCACTGCTTCAGGTTGTATGTAATTACCCTCTCGTATGTGTCTTGGTTTGATTCACGTGGATCACACCAAGATAAAAACAAGTTGGCACTTGAGCTATTTTTTCGATAATGGATAAAAGCGTTCAAATGATGAAATTGGTCCTGGCTGAATGAAATGTGCTGACTTGAATTTTGACACAACACAGCTTTAAATGAATGTTTTTGACTATTTGAAAGCATATTGTTATTTTTTGTTTGTTTGTTTGTTTGTTTACAATTTCAGATTATCAAATGTGTACAGATGGGTGTGCTGGAAAAATGTATGAATAATCAATAACTGATCATTTAATTTAGGTATGCATAACAAGAGATTATATATGTACATACATGTAAAACAGTGTATTAAAGTGTATATAAAAAAAGCTGTTAAAGTACACAAAGCACAAATATGTAATTCTTTTGTCAACATTGAAATAAATTGTTATTCTGCCAGGAAACTAAAACTGATTTTCTCCTTTTTAATTCAACAACCACCTGGTTATTCTGTAAGCAGAAAAGAATGGATACTTATTCACACACCTGAGAAATCCAGTCACAAATCAACTGCATCATGGCACAATTACTTTTCCATTTCAGTCTATTAATAGACCCCATCAGCTCATAATCCCAAAAGGGATGAAAGCTTAAAAGAAAGTCATTCTACGGTAGAAAAGGATTGTAAATGTTGCATAGCCATAATAAGCAATAGGCCCACATAAGCAGCAGTGGGTCTTCATTCAGTTTGATAGTTGTGAAAACAAAAACTTGTTTTAAAAAAAGAAAACATTTCATAAGAGCTGGTATTTCTCTCCTAGTCTCAGGAGTGGCTTTGAAGGTGTGGAAATGCAGAGATGTGGATTTAGGGGAGGGGGGCATCACCACTGAGGGAGGACGAATGGGTTTTTTAATGGAAAATCAGAGGGTTGTTTTATCAACTAATGAGTTTGAAAAGGGCTTGGTGTTCCACTGCTAATGACAATGAATTCAAAGAGGCAGCGGAAGACTTTCCGTCCTTTTGTCTGCAATCCTAATCAGCCCCTCTGTATTGTATAGGTCCTAAGTCTCTGAAAAAGAAGGTGTGGGAATCTATGTGCCCTCCTTCTCGCCTATTTTTAAACAGCATAATTTATATGTACTCATGTTTAGATTTTATTTTTGATTTCACAAATAAGTGTTTTCTACTACAGGAATCTAAATGTTTGTTGCATTTTTTCCTCCTCGTCTTTTCAATACAACAAGAAAAAAAGCATCCTGCATAGTTAAAGGACAAAGTAGATTGACACATTCACTGAAGGCCCTTGTTCTTGCCTCTAACAGTTAAAGGAGATTTTTGAGACAGAATATGAGGGCACACAAATGTCTAAAATGTTGGCAATGTAGGCAACTGTTTTTTTGCTTCCTTCATCTAAATCCTCAATTCTTGAGGGATTATTTAAACACTTTGGGAAATATGTCTATATCCCAATCCCCATTTTACTAGTTAACAGACACAATCAGTAAAATTACAATATTTGGTCAGTATTTGCCAGTTACTAGCACGTTTATGGTTAACTGTTTAACCTTTGTTCAATGCATACAAAGAGGATGAAAAAAAATTCAGGGCAGAATGCAGAGGATACATAGAGAAAGATAAATGTGTTTTACACTCGGTCTTGATTTACTGTCAAGTGCATTTTATGCTGTTCATATGGCAGCTCATACAGCAAAGATATGAAAATTGAGTAGACAAGTGATATCCACTTCTTGGAGATTATTCAATTGCAGTCTTTATGAAGAGCTAAGATATCCAGCTGAATGCGAGAAGTACTGGACTTCTTATTCCTCTCTTAGAAAAAGAGGAAAACAATCATTTTTCTCAAAATCTCAGAATCAATCATACAAACAACACTGAAAGTGAGGCTGAAATAGCCAAAAGATAGACAGTAGTAACAAGAATTATCGATCATTTTTATAAGCCAAAACTTTCAAAAGTTTCTCAAAATATGGTGTATGTAAATAGGAAAACTGTTTAGAAACAAAAGCTGGTGCCATTAGGCTGGATTCTGAGTTAGATGCCTTCAACCATTAGCTTCAAGTCACAGAGTTCTGTCGTGTCTTTTGAATTAACTTGTGACCACTGAAAACTTTGCAGTGGTGATCTTTTTAAAAAATCACCACTGCCACTAATAAATAAATGAATACATTTTTCAATCCAAGCATATCCAAAATAGAATTTCATGGTCCGCAACAATACCTGCCTGAACAAATGGTCTCCTTTCACTCCAAATCAGTGATGCTTTTGTCTTGATTAGTAAATAAATAAATCTGGGGGAAAAAATAAGAAGCTTTTCTTAATCCACAACCCTTGACTGGCACATAAAATATGCTTCATGATTTCTGGTACATCATGCTCCATCACCTCCTCCGGAAAACAGCATGTCCCTTCAGAATAGGCATTCTTTGAGGATATAGGAAGATTGATGGATTCCAATAACGCAAAATCTTACCTTTGCTGACCAAACACAAACGCTTTTTTCATTACAAACTAAATCCCCAGAGTGTGGTGACTTGAATGAATATACCCCGTTATCTCTAACCAATGTCTTGTTACAAGACACCAAAAAGAAAACAAAAGCTATTAATTTTCTGATTTCTAAACTGTTCCCAGCAGAAGGACAGAGGCAAATGAGAACATTAACTATTCAGTGGTGGCTTTAGATGCCTCCTGCTGCTTCTTTGAAGACCGTCTCCAAGGAATACACAATGAAGATGACCCAAACATTTGCTTAAGCCCTGTCACTGTGCATGGATGCAATACAGTGAACGAAAGAGAAAATTATACGCACTTGATGGAACCACTGGTCATCATGTCCAAAGCATGCCCTTGCTGGTTCCCTTGAGGGTAATCAACATGCTTTCCCCTCCCCATTTGAGCTGAATGTCAATGGTGCCACAGATGTGCAAGCTTTACGAGAGTAACCAAAGACCTGCAATCAATACTACCGTGTCTTACAAGACAAGCATCTGACTCCTAAGCGAAAGCAAAATAGTGTCACAGACCCCCAAAATGATCAGTGTTAGTGTATGTAACCATTACTAGTAGTAAGAGAGCTTAATGTTCCCAGCATCACACATGCAAGGACAGGCAAATCTAATTTCACTAAATTTCTAAATGGAATCAATAAGAATTAAACAAAGTGAAGATGGTGGAATCCTAGGTCTTCTTTGTGAGCTCCAAAAGGGCTTTGGATCACATGGAGAAAGTGAACACATTTAGAACACCGTAACTATTTGACTTTCCTGCATACTTCTCCCACTTTCAACTATAGAGGAAGAAGACAATGCTGTAATGTAAATGTCATCACAGCTGGGCCTCTGCGTTTTTAAAGAGGAACAAAAATAACTAAACTAGAACAACAGAGGATAATGCTTATACTGATCCAGCCAATAATGAGCTGATAATGGTAAATTCCAGGACAAAGGTGGAAAATGAGCAAGGCCATCAAGTATACTTTTGCCAACTGGCAATTACCACACTTTAGGTTTATGGGTTTATTTATTTTCTAGTCTTTATAAGGTTTACTAGAGTTGAAAAAATGTCAGGCTGTTGTTGCTAAATAGTTTGCACTATTTGATTTCATTGCATTTAGTAAAGACTCAAAGGTTATGTAAAAAAACAAAAACAAAAAATATACATTTTTTGACAACTTTTTAAGTTGTAAGTCTCAGTGTGCTGATTGCCTTCAACAGTTCTCGCTATTCCTGTTAAATCTACTCCATCAATAAAAGTACAGCACCTTTTATTTCCTGATTTCAGTGTTTTTTCTATATGTACATGCAAAATACCTCTGAAAGACATCGAACATATGCCAGATAAACAGGAAAAACAGCAATATAAGCAGATAAATGATGCTCAGAAAAGCTGACAAATCCACCCATTTTACATGAATCAAGACAGTCACAAGCTTTGATGTGAAATGTTTAATCTTTCAAAGCCGGTCATCGGATTCTGGCTGTTTCTTTTCAAACCTTTTCAAATTTTGAATCATATATAAGAAAATGAAAATCTTTGATCATTAAGCAAAAAAACATGCTTAAACAGAAGACTGAATACAAGAATTCAGCAAAAGGACCAGAAGAACTTATCCCTTGTGTATATTCATACAGAAATTCTTAACATGGATTCACATTTTCACTAATCCATGTCTGTGCTTATGTGAAACCAACAAGTGAGACAGCTGGGAATACCGCAGCTCAAGGTTTACATGGATAATGGTCAAACATGCATTTATGCTCAGCACCTTCTTTTTGTGTGAACAGGAGAAAAAAGGAATTAGTCCCTCCCAATTTCACATCTGGGAAGAACTGATACCAGTCAAAATTATGCCATCGCTCTTTTCAAAATTACCTCCCTTGAGAAGATGTTCTTGATTTTCTTTGAATCCTTTTTTGTTTTTTTAAGAGGGGCTTAGAAGCAGATTTAAATCAACAGTTCTTTGCACAAAATGCCAAAACAATTGGAATGGTTATCATGTAGTGAAATGTAGTGATTCTAAGTAGTCTTTTCATGGCTGTGAGTATTTTAAGGCATGGTATTGGAAAGCAAGATAAACAAAAATATAAATGCAGTACCAGCATCGTGTTAAGATGCATAAATTCAATAAAAGTAAGCCAGATAAAACTTACATGTCCCACAGTGACAGCAAGAGTTAAGTGTGAGGTGGGGGTTGAGAACCCTAGCAGAAAATAATTGCTTTTGATACAATGCTTTCAGTCAGAACTATGTATATACATACATACATTTTACATTAATACACTTCAAGATCAGAATAGAAAGAGTTGATTATTTGTTGTTGTGACTGGTGTTTATCTCACTTGCACTGAGTATCAACTCTTTCCTTTATTAATGAATCATAAATACCATGCTCCTTCTTTTGTTGTTCATTAGCAAAAATCTAGCATTTTTTTGTGTTAAAAATGCAGAAAAGGCCTGAGTGTGGCTATTCTTCTTTGAGCGTCATTCATGTTCAGCCAAAACTGTTTGACAATTGCATGTCATGAGAGGCAAAGATTACAAACAGTTCAAAATATGCATAGATTAATACTGTGAAGTTACACTTTCAGGAATAGAATGACAACAGCTTAATGGTGCCTCAAAAAAAGCATAATGCAACTTGAAATTTTGCTATACTTGAGGTCAATATGGTCTGTAGAAAAAAGTATGGTTTGCTTGTCCATTCGTATAGACTCATTTGATCTAAGCATTAGTGTTTTTCACATGCAAATATTACGACCAAACGTATAGAAATGAGGGATGGACAGAGAAATGTGTATTGTCTTCACACATGAGAGACAGAGCTGCTAATGAACAGCGCATTCCTGCGTGTTTCACATGATTTACTGCATACTGTAACCAAGATGGGTTGTGTGGATGGGGTTGGAAAGGCTCTTGCAGCTTTTGTGGGATGAAATAGACTATGCTGACCATGAGTGGAAATATCTTATTAGGGTCTTCAGATATTCTGACTTGGTACTTCAAATAGAATGCAACATCAGTGAACTACAATGACTAAACTGATGTGCTGGAATCATTCATCAGAGAAAGTGGCTTTTTGCTTTTTATCAAATCTTTTTCTGTTTCCTTGGCATAACTAGATTGTAAGATCCATTTGTCCCCCCCTTGTGTCCTATTTGTTGCACTATTCAAATGTTCCTCTTTTGTTCAGACCAACTGAGAAAGTAAAAGTCTACTACAGACATGACATCTGTTCAGACGAAAGTTGCCTGCACTCCTCCACTTTTGCCACTATTAGTAAACAGAGGATTCTCGCCATCTCCTTTTCTTGCCTGTCCATCAGACAAAACTGTCACCACCATTAATGCCCGAGAGCGCAAAGGAGGCAGTTTGCAGCTTTCTTGCTCTGCTGTTCTGACACAGACTTAGTGCTGTAGGCTCGCTCTGAGAGGTGAAATGGGAGAGAAGGTAATTATTTTCTTGGGAGACAGTGTGTAAATGCACACATGTGCTTGAAGATGTGTGTGCTAAGTTAAGACCACTAAAAGCCTTGACCTGTCACAAAGAAGGCAAATCAAAGGCAAAAGGAACAAATATGGATTTCTCTTTTTTAACCCAGTTAATTCTTTACTGTTTCTGAGAATTTTTCTACCTTTTAATAAAGTTTTTTCATAGAAAGGCAATCAAGTAGCACATGCAAACAGCAATGCTATTGTTGTTATTTATGTGAAGAGACTTTTCTACAAAGGGAAACAAAATAATCAGTAGGAGGTGTTCTTTCAGGAAGATCTTTGACCATGGATGAAATGCCTATACTGAATATTGTAAATGCTGTGAAAAATGAACTGGTTTTTATTCATTTATTTTCCCCATAGCATGCAAAGCAATTGTTAATCCTTGATGAAAGTGAGAAAATACATCTCTCACATAATTAACCATACTAATAATAATATACAGACGTTCAGTTAGTTTGTTTGATTGAAACAGATCCATAAACTCAAGACAAACAAATCCTTTAAGTCCTACAGATTTGGAGGCAGAGCCTCAGTAGATCTGACTTACTTTCTTGGCATTCATACATAGATGAACAACTAGAATACCATGTCCAACACATTGTCATGTTTCTAAAACCATTTAATGGTGTTCAAAACTTCTTCACAGTGTTAACGTACATAAGCCTGTCACCAATCTATTGGCTGTCTTCACCACTTTTCAAGCTGTGTTTATATGGCTCATTTGGTTATGCTGCGTTCTACTTTGACAAGCTGAATACAGACAGGTTAGATCATAATGAAATCATTAATTATCTTTCAGGCAGAGCCCTCACACACAAGTCTGTATCTTTTAGTATAAGTTTACAGAAATCCTCTTTGGGTGTTAAGGCTTGAAATGGAAAATGTTGGCATTTTTCCATTTTCATCTGCAATTTTAATAGATTAAAATAGATTTAATAGAGAATGCAATGACTGCCCCATAACGAACCTGCCAAGAAGGGGAAATGATCAGTTCTTACAAACCAGGTTGCAGAACCATTTATCAGAGAGCCAAGAGCGCTGGAAAGCTACAAAGAAGCAAATGTAAAGTCTGTCCGTTTGATCATTTTAAGCCATTGGGTCCAGACCAGTTACCATTTGGGTCAGAATTAGATTATTACCAAAACGAAAACAAAAGGAAAATGCTATAAGGCCTCCAAGAGACCCCATATTCATGTGGAAAATTGTACTCTAGCTAGATGAGACTAAAATCTAATCAAAAGAAAATCAAAGGACCTCCCATCATCTTTAAGAACAGCCAGTGCCAAGGAAATAGATCAGAATTCAAGGAAAGATAAATGGTGTTAAACACAAACTCTGAAAGAGATCCATTTATGATGTAGACACTAGAATGTATGATAAAACCAAACTAACTATGTCTCTGTGCATGATCTACAAAAAGGTGACAGGACCACTGACAACATTTTAAAAGAACAAGCATCTACGTCATTAGCCAGTCATAGAGCTAAAAATCTCTTGAACGCATCCTTTGCTACCCAAATATCCAATTCCCCATTTTTATTTTGCATACCTACTGAGGCAGAAATTAAAATATTGAACATGGGTTCACTGACATGATCATTTTTTTCAAATGGTGTTATGTGCCTGAAATAGTTCTTCCACTAAAAAATAGAATAGTAACAATAAGCCTGCAAACAGCATGTGCTGCAGTTACTGCCGAAGCACCTGGATCCAGATCATCATGTGGTCCATTTAATGAGGCATCAATATACTTCAGGCAATGAATATTAGAGGCACTGTTGTCACAACAGCATAACTTTATTAGAGCATCAGAGTCTGCCTACTGTGCCATAGTTTGAGCCAGCTTCATCGAAGAATGTAATTTGCAGGCTCTTGACAGCATGAGCACTCCTGTCACCTGTGTGGAAGCACACATCTACTGGCCAACACACCCATCCCAGCCCACCTGCATCATCAAGAGCCCCGATCATTTCCTCTGTTCACAAAGGCTTAGAAATAGGTTTGTTCTCAACCCTCCTCATAATAAAAACAATTACTAAAAACGTATTCAATATAAAAAGATTTTGACATGATTTTCAGTTTAAAAAAAACAGCCACCCAAGTGTTGGTGAACACAACACCTTCAAGACAGAGGTGACCTGCCATGTGGGTGGGAAGCTGTCTTCAAGGTTGATTTCTCACATCAGCCTGCCTCAGCTGCCAGTGCTGCTGTAACACCTCAGTCAGTGATAAGAAATAAAGGATGTGTTGGTGAGAATCTGGCCCTCTCAACAAGGTGCAGTCTGAGATACACAAGGAAAACCAACATTATGACAGCGGCAACTTTGACACTGGTTGTCAGTGCCATGGTCAGGGAAGCAGCAATACTTTCCCTCCTCTTCATGAAACTACAGTATGAGAGACCATTGTCTGTGCTGCCATGCACTGGACAGCCTGGCAATGTTAGGATCAGACCATGATGGACATCCTGACAGTGGGAATCTTGACACATTTTCAAGTGCAGTTCACCATTATGAACACAAGTACGAGGAAATATGCTTCTCATTGTGCTGGGTCAGGCAAGTGTTATCTGTCCAATAAAGGCTCATCTCTGATCTGCATGAAACATTCAGTTTGTGAAGAGGTCAATTGTATGCCTCATGAGGGCTTTCCACCGGTAATAACTGAAGCAGATGCTTTAAGTGATGTGCTGAGGATAATCAATGGATGACAATAAATATAAAAATGAATAAAGAGGAAGACAATGTGCCACTTCGATCACTATCTGGTTAATAAAAGATAGTCCCATTCCATCCAACTTGGAAAAGTTAAAATGCTGTAAGACCAACGCACATCCTTTCAAGCTTGTTGCCTTGGTAACAAAAGGCCAACTGAAGAGCTCAGAATGAAACCAAAAGAGTCTTTTACATCCCATGTGAGTTACTGGGATGGTACTGATGGAGGGACCAGAAGTCTTAGTCAGCCGAGGCATACAGATTGGCACATATGAATGGTGAACACGTCCGGGTATTCTTTGGCACCCAAATGTGAAGCTTTGCATCGAGTCAGTGTTTCTTTTGTGAACTCTCAAAACACAGTGATAACCAGGGTAGAACGTTCAGCAGGTACAACCACATAGTTTTATTTACTGCCCATTTTATTGTTGAGTTATAGTCTGTCCCATCCAGGTAGCCCCACACCTCATCCAATATGTCACTGCACATTCTGAAAAAAAGGGCCCTGTTTAGTTTTTTTTCCTCTTCTGCTGCCGGTCATGATATACAGATATTAAATACATCGCTGAACGTCATAAAATGTCCTCACCCACAGCCCTTTGTCAATTGTGCAACCTCATGGCGAGCTTACCATCACAGACACTTCTCTCAGTTTCAAGAGAAGAGTTGGAAAGTTGTCAAGGGTAACATTTGTAGAGGACACAGATCTTTACTAAAATATGCAATGTGATTCCAGAATAACTCACAGGATATTTTTCTCAATTTTTGGCAAAAGGGATGTTTATATCTTTGTTCATTATTAGTGTTGAAGTGCAACAAACCATTTTCATTTTGTAAAAAAATACAAATTATTTAGTCATAGAGAGAAGGACTTTTCACTACTGTGAAGCCTCTAAGAAGACTGAATATACATAAACATAATTTGACCCTATATGTGATGGATTAATATAGGGAATCCACACCAATAAATATGTGCATCAGTATTTTCTAAAGTTTGTTATTGTCCCCAAAAAGCTAATTATAAAGGTTTCATTATTGTTTTCACAATGTATTTAACATTACCAACAGATTTATCTAATAAATCTGATTAAATTACTAAACAGTTTTCATGTCCAGATATACCTTTCATTATTAGATTAGACGTTCCTTTTGAAATAGCTTTCTGTCATGAACACAAGATATGGCAATCCTGTGTGTCAAAAATCACAATATCTTAACACTATGAGGACTTATATTTGTAGTAGGTTGGAGTTATTAAAAGTCTTCTGTTTACAAAACTATGTGATAATGGACCTTGAGAAAAGCACACACTGTTAAGTGTTTTTGTCTCAGAGCAACAGCTGTAGCAACATTTAATCTCAGTGCCAGATAATTAAAGTACTATGAACTGGCTTTGCTTTAACCCACCCATTCTTCATTAGCATTTAATTGGAAAATAACTATTGTCATTTTTTGGCATCTTCCAGCCCATGGAAATCCAGTCCAACAGGTTAAAGTCTAATTTGAATCCAACTATGCAATTGCCATTTGATTCAAGTGTTGCAACGCTTACATGCGGAGTGTAATGGGGTATTGAGCTGAAGCCTCCATTTTCATATATCTAAACAATGGGAAATGTTAAAAGCCCGGAAACACGGACAATGAATTGTAAACAAGGTACATCCGGATAGTGAGACATGATCTTGCCTTAGTGAGGATGACACTTTACAGCTATATAGTTACAAATAGTTACAAACGGTTCCCTGGAGCAAGTATGTGTCTGTTTTTTTGTTTTTTTTTATCTTTGAGACCCTGTGATGGGCTTGTGATGGACTCTTAATACACAAAGTCTGTGTTGTTGTAGCTTCACTTTAAATTCTTTATTTTTTTCTCCCTATCTGATGACAGAATGTACTAAAATTGTTGTTCAAGTAATAGAGTAAAGTAGAGGAAAAGATAGCTTTTTTAAAATATACATTTTTCTTGACACTGCTGCACTTTACATGACCAGGTGGAGTAGAATGACTTGATAACCTGTTCCCTTTAGGCTGTTCTGTTGTCTTATCACCAAATAGAAGATTGTCGTAATACATTCCATGTGATAACAAAGAAGCTGAATGGTGTACGTGACATTTATTTTTCTTCTTAAAGCAAACCAAACAGAATAAAAGATGTGCTCTGGGCTGCACACTCACCCAGAGAAATCAATTGGCTGGTTCATGGTAACCCGAGACATTTTGAACTCAAGCAATAATTTCTTCAGATGATACAAAAGCAGAGTCTCAAAGAAAACACAAGCTGAATTTTTCAGCAACCAATGAAAAATTTAGAATAAAAGTGCTGTCAAAAGAAAAGTTGAAACTGACTTTATACCCTTAGAATTTGTGGAAGACAGTCCAGCACCAACTAGAACATATCAAAGCTTTGAGGTTTTAGCTCGATATACAGGTGTTTGCTTTCATGCTGCAAACTCCTTTTCCTTTCTAAATCTAGCTCATCTAAGCTTCGGGGGAAATTCTAACTAAACATAGATAAACCCAGTGTATCCCTGAAAAGGTCCAAATTTAAACTAAATGAAATACGTGTTTGTTTGCGTTCATGCATTTAGCAGACACTTTTATCAGAAGCAACTTACAATGCAGATACAACAAGGTGAGTTTCAACTGTTTAAAACGTTTTTATCCTTAGAAAGCCACCTAATTACTATAGTCAATCACTCCAGTTTCCGGAAAAAAACAAACAGCTTCTGTTGTACTTATAAATAGCCTGCAGATGCTGTTGCCACTGTATGTCAGGAAACAGAGACAAAGGTCACCCTTTCTGGAAGTTACGCATCATGTGAGGTAGTGCTGGAGCCTACTGCTCTCAGCTACTCATGCAGATGCTGAAAAATTAACTGTATATACTAAAATATTAACAGCATTTTACTATTTGTTATTGAGATTGACAATGTCTTTATGTTTTTAAGAATGAGCCTAGCTTTACACCAAAATATAAAATAATTGCAAAATATGATTAGCGGGAGCAAATAAAACTTTATCTCTTATTAAACCACTGGTTTTCCCAGGAAAGCAAACCATATAGTATTGGAAAACATTCACCATTTTGTCTGATTAGTTGCTTTCATCCCACATTTCCTCTGGAGATTTGGTTCAATTATAAAAGCCTGCAGAATGAGTCAGGCCAAAACTACTAAACACAACTGGTTTCATTTACTGTTGGTCATCTGCTACCTGAAGCTTATTCTGGATTTTAACTTCCATCTTAAAAGTCCTGTAAGTCGCTTAATGTCTTTCCTCGCAGTAGCAAACATTTGGAAAACTAAATGAAGATGGCTCGAACATGGTATTACTATTATTTCTGGATTCCACTGATTTTCAGAAAAATGTGAATGATCCTTCCCTCTAAGTTTTGTTTTTTTACCACCGTAAACAGCATTTCTTTGCAAGTGTGTCAGCATTTTTCTGATCATTTTAAAGTTGTTTTGAAGATTTGCATGAAAGGATATAGGAAGAATTCATACTGCAGCAAGTGTCTGTCTGATAATGCACAAGTTGCGCAAAGAATTTTAAAACAAAAAAGAAAAAGAAAACTAATCTGCTACCCCTACTTTAAATTGCATCGCACAGCCTTTGCTTTAATTAAAATAAATTAATCTTGAATCTTCTCATCTTCGGCTCATGGTCAAATCCAGAGATGAATTTATCTGAAGTCCTTCCTCCACAAAAAAAGACGCACCATTTGATGTCATCTCATTGAATGCCTTGCCTTCACAGATCAGGTTTATTCATAGCCCCAATGAATATTCATCCATCAGTGTTTCCTGCGGGATCTGGTACCACAGGAGAGTAGCTGAAGTAAACACCATCTCTGCTTTCAAGGTCTTAGTAAAAACAGGCGATGCAAGACATTCATAGTTTCATAAGTCTGTCACCTGTCCATTTTCCATATGAGGGGGCCATACTGTCCACCACTCCATCGTGTCAAGCAAGTTGTTCATTGTACATTTCTATTTCTGTTTCGTCATTCCTTTTCAGTATGTACTGCACCGAAATATCCTCAAGGACGAATGAGCTAACCATTTTAAGGTAAAAATTCATCAGATGGGACATTTGTAATAAATGCAATGCTGTGGAATGAATTAAAACAGTGAATGGGAGAAGCACCAAAAACATCTGCTTAAATTATGTGTTTTTCATAGAAGCTACTATTGGCACCAGGATGATTAAAAGGTTGATCATTTATCTTATCATTTTGATTCTCCATCTCAATCTGATGAACTTCTAAGCAAAGGTTCACATCTTAACATCTTCATCTGGAGGAAATTGATACATTTACCAACACCGTCATTTCAGAGCTTCATCGCCAGTCTGCCTGAAATTAATTTACTTCGGTCACCACATTAAAAAACATGTAATTGTCTTAATTTATCGTTGAATCAGTGGCCTCAATTATCTGAGCAACATTAAAGAAATTTTTTGTCTGAGAACATCAAACTTATCTGAAGAGCCTGCCTGACTTGGAAACCATACAAAACAGAATAACACCACAACAGACAAGAACAGAATGTCCAGCATACAACCTGAACAAATCAGTGATTTGATCATAAATGTGCTGGTTATTGATTTTGCAATGCACTTTGTTTACCAGCTATGCTACAGCTCTACCAAATTACTGTAAAGAATGGGTATCATCATCAGGAGTCCTCAAAGGTATGATTAGTCCTGGCAGGCCCTCTGTGATTCTATTAAAGTTACAAGAACAAAGGTCAGGCTTTGTGTTCTTTGACTTTTTAAGGGTTACAACTGAATCATTTATTGAATATACTAAAATTGATTTTCTCAAAATATACTCAGTCACCCTGTGCTGAAGCAGTCTGCTTCTCTCAACTAGTGCAGCTGCTGCTAAGACTATTGGTATTGAATGCATATAAGTTTAATGTTCTATGTTTTACATTTGTAAAAGAATACATCAGAAATAAACTATGGAATTCAGAATTTATACGAAAGAAATGGAAGACTTGTCTGACAAGTAAACCAGAATCCAGGGGCTCAATTTTAATTTAAAAAAAAGGAAAAAAAGAAAATCGCAATATATGAAAGGAAACAACAGGAGCAGAGTACCTCTTTCAATAAAACCCTTCGGCCATGAGGCAGTGAATAATGTAGTCAGTGAATAATTCATTGTGAAGGTCTAATGATAAGAACAACTTGCCCTCAGAGCAGTGTCTAAACATCTGCAGGGAACCAGAGAAGCAGATACTGAAAGGATGACACTTTCTGCATTTCAAGTCCAATGTATTCCCAGCCAGGAGTAAAAAATGGTGTCAAAACAGACCATCTTTAATGAGGGAACATTAAAGAAGTTTCCCGGTCTTTACTCCAAACATCGTAATCTTTTTCAGATCGTGGAGCTGCATTGTCTCCATCGTGACATTTGCCATGCCATGCATTCTCTTTTTTTGCAACTTTGACTTGTCCAGAGCAGTGTTCAAATAGCCAGTAAATTTCCCAGCGTCCATGTGAACACCACGACATAGACTTTCCCAACTGAGCATTGCCATAAAACCAATCAAGTTGAGCTTTCAATTATTGTTTATATATTTTAGATATAGTGTGCATGCCACATTTGGAAGTTTCTAATTACATTTCCACTTGTAAGGGTGTAGCACATAGTTGTACAGAGAATCTAATTAAAAATATCTACAGCCCATTTGAACAAACCAATGAATCATTCCGTCTAATCACCATTTAATTAAGGATATCTTTAATTTAAAAAATGACTGAATATTAAATAAAATTATTTCTATAAAGGGGTGCCTGCTTTCACGTGGCAGAGATTAATTCATATTCAGTATTCAGTCATCTCTCAATTGTCCATTTTTATAGGAAGGAAAAATTGTCTGTTACCGGTAATCAATTGAAAGCTGTATCAATACAAAAAGGTGCAATGTCTAAAAGGAATCTTTCCACTCTAAATTAATAACTCTTATGGAGTATAGGATTTTCTGTCTGAAAAAGACTGGACTACAATGTATAGCCTGAGTCATGATTCTGGCTGTTTTCAACATAATTATGATTAATTACTTTTACAGGTGTCTGAAACATAATTAAGCCCAAGTTGAGTTGAGACCACACTATGTGGCTTAAACCTACTGAGAGTAAAGCAACTTGGTAAACAAGAAAAGACACCTTAAATCATTTTAAGCTCTAATTAATTTTGGGCTTGTTAGCAAAATGCTCACACATCTAGTTTTGAATTTTAAAAACACATCTAAGCTGAGAATTATGGTCAATAATTAGCGATTTACAGGTCAAGCTTTCTTCTAAAGGTTATGACAGGAAGCCTTTTAGACCAACAAGGACCTAATTAAAGTAGCAACACCAGAACATGTAGCCCTCTTTCTCCTGTGACTCTCAAACGATTTAAGAATCTAATTACATGACAATAAATTATTTTCTCACAGAGGGTTGGAGAGCCACAGAGTGTTGGTTTATTTATAGAGGCACAACTTTTTGATATTTACTTGCACTGCTACCCGTCTCAATAGATCAATACAGTAATGAAACTCCTTGGTGAGAGGGCTCACCACAACAAAGCTTTCCCTTTTATTTCATCCTCATACACTTCATAACAAAGTTGCCAACATAAGTCAGCCATGACAGTCTCTTCAATTACATGACAGTGGGGAAGAAAGGAGCGTGATGGATCGGTGTCAAAGCTCTGGGGAGCCGTATAAACCCGACAACAAGCAGAGGCTGCCCATCTGTCAACAATCTCAATTAACCGCTGTAAAGATAGAGGCGTGCTGCCATTTTATGCAGCTCTTTGAAAAAAAAGAAAAAAGAAAAAGGAACAGGACTTCCTATCAAAGCGACGGAGGGATTTCATTTTTACAACGAGAAAACTGTATTTAGATGAGCTGGATGGGCCCATCTGTCAGCAGGAGGGTGGGGGGGGTCAAATTGAAATCTGACATTTAGTGCCTCAAAGCTTTCTCTCACTGGCTCTGATATGAACTACAGCATGTGACAAATCGTATCTGGCTTGTCCCTGGGTGAAGCGTCTGATAATGTTTTGAGTAGAAATAGGCACCCTTGGCATTTCACAAAAAGGTCATGTTTTGTGTTCGTTTTAACATGCAGCCAGCTGAGGGAATTGAGGATTTTCCTCACAAAGTGGGTCTGCACCAATGTACAAATTCTGTTCTTTATTCTTTTTTTTTTTTACTCCACTCTATTTTTTAACACTCTGGGTTGCACATAGCAAAGACAGATCACCAAGAGGAAAATCACATCACAGAACGTTTCCCCGACATATGTTGCCGCTTCAAATATCACCCCCACTTCTTCTAAGTAACAACTCCTTTGTAACTCTCCACAAACTCTGACACAGCTTATCTTAAAATCAACAGAATGAAGCCTTAATTTTCAACAAAAAAGCAAAGTACAATAAAAACTGCACAAAATTCATCTTTCTCTCTGCGTGGGACGATCTCTGACAACTTCACAAATGGATTAATTTGGTTATGTGGTAGGGTTTCCATTTACCTTAGAATTTACAAACCTATCAGTAATTCATTAAACATCAGCAACATGAATTCTTTTTTATGCATCCACGGCAATTAAACAGAGGCGGCACTGGCTTGTGTGTTATTCTTTATAGTCTGTGTGGCATTTTTATCATCCAGACTCCTCAGGAAACATCTGGGTAAATTGGGCTATTTTCTGTCAATTGGGATGGCTGCTGGGAAACAAAAATAGATATCCAGGGGTGTCTTCCGAGATTCCTCAGTCATGTTTGGGAAACATTTGAAAAAGTGGTTTTGTTTTGGAACATGGTAATAATTCACTATATTAAGAAATAACAGAGCATTGGGGATTGTGTTTTATTCCTGTTTCCCAAAAAGAAAAAGGCTGAATTATCAAGCATTTAAGAGAATCCATGGATGTTGTAAATATCACTCAAGCAGGTTTATTGGTGTTACATTAGGAAATAGGTCTTGATATTTGTTTTTTGTGGGATTAAGTGTTGGTTTACAGGATAAATTATTATCTTTTTTTTTTATTCCAGAAATTCGAGTTGAGGAGTCTTTGTTGCTTCACCACTTCTTCGGCAAAAAAATTTGGGAAGAGTGTAACCCTTAGTGGTCAGTTTCCCTAACTGACCATGTGTGTCAGAATGTGTCACAACATCTGGGTTTGTAGCACTCACCTATTTTGAAGACAGTCAAGAGACTTCTGAAGCTCATGTACTTCTGCAGTGGTTGAGCGTTCCGTGTTGGTGCATGCTATGGTGGGGTTGGATATGGGGACATAATTGATGCACATGCTAGATGTATCCATTTGCCTGTAAATTACTCAAGTTGGAGCTGTTGCTGTCGGCGAGGATGTGAGCAGCCATTCAGGGGCTGTTTCCCACAGGAACATGAGGTCAAATTGTAGGTGGGGTTCATTTTCAGCCTTATTTACTGTCATGGAGTCTGACTTGAAATTTGCACGCTTGAAATCTGACATTAAACACACTTTTGCTTACGTAAGAAATTCCACAAGGTTTCACTGCTTTGATACATTTGATTTGATATATTTTCATTTTGTTCAGGTGACATAAATTCCAACTGGAAGCAACATCCCAATAGACCTTGTAATAAGGATATTATTTATCAATAACTCCCAACACATAAAATCAAGTCTGGATTTTTTAAGGGGAAGCTAAGTAAATCGGATCTTAAATTGATCAAGTTAACACTAGAAAATTAACATTTAAACACAAAATGCGAAGTGGTTCCTCATTCAAAGAACTATGTTTTTAAGTTTGTAAATCTTTAAGAATTTGTGTTCATTTTCTATTTGTGCAGGCTGCTGTGGAGACATGATGGATTAGAGACTTCCAGTTTGTAAAACTGTGACTTAATCTAATCTTACACAAAAGTAAGTGACTAAACCAAATATCTGAATAGCTGTACGAGTGATGCTCCTGTTTTCAGAGAAGTCACGACACGTGTCACGAGCCGTCGCCTTCTCACCGGTCGGTTCTTCTACCTGACAATAAGCCTTCCTTGTTTTCGGCAAAGATATTTGGACGAAACCCAATTGGCTGCCTACAGACGCATTTGTATTCTATTGGCTCAGATCTGTGTCAACCATCCAGGAGAGGCGGAGTCAGGCTTTCGGCACGAGGAAATTGGTGTCGGAAATAAACACATTAGCTTTCTGTTGCAGTCTGAACGAAAAATCGCTAAGTTGTACATGAAAATGTCCAGAGGTGCGTTTCTGCTCGCCGTCGCCTGTTTAATGAGTCCCACGGGGGAAGGGCTGGACAATGGCCTGGCGCTAAAACCCACTATGGGCTGGCTGCACTGGGAAAGGTTTATGTGTAATACCGACTGTGACACACAACCCGACAACTGCATCAGGTAAGGGTACCAACAGGGAGCTGTCCAAGCAATTAAGACCCAACAGTCCTTCAAAAAAACACTTGTTATTTTAAAGCATATTCAATTCGTTTGGATCTACCACACTTAATTTTCAGTCCAGTGAATCTACCGAAAAATATATCTACATTTCTACACGAAGAGGGTTGATCGAGCCTTTCAAATATAACAAGGAAACAAAGGAAGTTACGGCACAGGAAATCAGTCCCAGTCCATGTAAATCAGCTAAGGCCTGGAGAAAAAAGTGGTTTCTGTGACTAAAGTCGTTAATGAAATTAACCGATGAGGATATATAGCAGCAAACGGATTACAAAGGTCTTAATTCATTAGACAAATGTCTTGACCTATAGAGCTTGGCCTCTGTGGGATGCACTTTTTAAAAACCCCTCTCATCTAACAAACCTGTTGTCAATCTACCTAATTAACTGGAAGTCTTCCACATGTGTTTTAAACATGCAGAAACCACATTTTCCAGATTTTTCTTACTCTTGCATCAGTGTTACTGGAATAAGACCAGCATCATGTGTAATGGAATTCATGTAACAGTGCTACAAAGGAGTGATAATGGGATGCAATTATTTTCAGCATTAATCAACCCAATTTCTTCCCGTCAGTTATTGTTTTGGTCTAACAAAAAGTCTTTGTGATCTCTTGGAAGTCATATCTTTATTTGGATGTTTCTCATGATTCATTTAATATCTTATAAAGTGTATGTATCTATTTGCTTTTATTAAACCGTGATTGCAGACAGTTTGTTTTAAACATTGCACATTTCTTTTCTGACCAATAAACTCTCTAATTGTGCAACAAAATGTTTCTTGGGCAGCTCTCTTTGATCTTGCCCTTTATTTTTACGAGCATGCTCATATTTGTGTCTGACATGCTGTGGTAGCAAATAACACTGATGGCTGAAATTTAACTGACTGCCCTGACTGGCTGTCCATGTTTCCCTGGCAGCGAGCGGCTTTACATGCAGATGGCAGACGTAATGGTGAAGGAGGGCTGGAAAGACGCTGGTTACGAATACGTCTGCATCGATGATTGTTGGCCCTCCCGCCAGCGTGATGCTCAGGGCCGCCTGCAGGCAGATCCCAAAAGATTCCCGGGAGGCATTAAGAAGCTGGCCGACTATGTGAGTAGGATGTATAGAACAGAGATGAGGAGTCTGCGTGTGAAAAAGCCAGGAGGATTAACGCTATAAGTCCAACGCAGACATCAAAGAGAATGGGGTTCAGAGGCACTTCAGAAAAGTGAGAAATACTTTATATTCCGTTATTTCACCAGCTGCAAGGCGCCAATTGAAGATATGATAGGATGTGAGTGCTTATGTTCTACTTTTCACTTTTTGGTATGCTGCATGAGTAATAATATGAGTTCTATCATTTATAAGATATATTTCCATGTGATTTATATCACATTGTGTGCTGCAGTTTAGCAAAGTTAGCAGATGTTAAAAAGTTCAGGAAGCCATTGTTAAATAAGTCTGGAAGCAAAAGCGACGGCATAGTCAGACTGAATATTCATCCAAGGCGACCTGCAGTTATTTACATAATGAGAGAGTAAGAGCCCAAGTCACAGCTTTTATTTGGGTGGAAGTGGAGCGCCTGGTGGAAAAGGAGATACACAGGGCCTCAGTAGGTGTTTCCTGTTGTTCACAGTGGAGAGTGTAAGACATCACGACAGGCCCATCTCCAACCCACAGTTCACACTGCATAGCAACACAGGAAGCCTAAAAGTGATGCTCATCAGTGAACGGTCTATTTAGGAACACTGTGAGGGGGCATCCTCTGAAGGATTTTAGCTGTGAAACATCGCCATCTGCTGGTTTAAACAAATTACAGAAAGTAACGGCAGTCAATGCTTGAAGTCTGAATTGAGGTGCATTTTCTGCTTTTAGGTCCACTCTAAAGGTCTGAAACTGGGTATTTATGCAGATGTGGGAAAAAATACCTGTGCTGGGTACCCTGGCAGCCTGGGTCACTATGAGACTGATGCTCAGACCTTTGCTGACTGGGGTGTGGATCTACTTAAATTTGACGGCTGCTTTATGGACTGGAAGTTGCTTGGAGACGGTAGGAGTTTCATTCAGATTCTAACATACTTGATGAGCAAGGACGTGTGTGTATGAAATGTATATTTAATTAGTGCATTTGTTCTGGATAAGGATACACAAACATGTCAAAAGCTCTGAACAAAACTGGAAGAAGCATCCTGTACTCCTGTGAATGGCCTTTGTACGAGTGGCCTTTCCAGAAGGTGAGAGATCAGTTCACGTTGCACAGCATTAGCAATCTGATCTATGACTTCAAAAATGCATTAGCTGGGTGACCATTAAGTGAACATCTTTGTGCCTCCAGCCAAACTACACAGCTATTCGTGAAACCTGCAATCACTGGCGCAACTTTGATGACGTGTTCGACTCATGGAGCTCCATCAAGTCCATCTTGGATTGGACTGCTTCTCATCAGGACACAATCGTTCCCTCAGCCGGACCTGGGGGCTGGAATGACCCTGATATGGTTAGTTGCTCTACTCCATTTCATGTCTGTATCTGGCCTTTAACTATGGACAGTACCAGCAGCTCTTAAGCTTAGATAACATTTAATTTTAAAGGCAATTAAAACCTGATTTCCAGGGATAAGTAATAGTTTGATGTTCTGGAAAAATAAAAATTTCTTTCCACGATACAAGCAGCTGGTTGACAGGAATAGAAGTTTATTTCTGCATTTCATTAACTTAATAAACCCAACTCTTTATTTACATACTTACATTTCCCCAGCTTGTAATTGGGAACTTTGGCCTGAGTCACGCCCAGCAGGAGTCTCAGATGGCCTTATGGGCCATAATGGCAGCACCGCTGCTCATGTCTAATGACCTGCGGGACATTTGTCCTCGATCCAAGAAGTTGCTGCAGAACAAGCTCATCATCGACATCAGCCAGGACCCGCTGGGCAAGCAGGGACACCTCTCTGCCAAGGTGGGTACAACGAGCAACACACGGGACTCCATCTGTAAAGGGCATCCCTCCTAAAAATCCTGAATGCTTATGTTTTAACAGTTGGACAGTTTTGAGGTGTGGGAGAGGCCTCTGTCTAAGAGGCGCCTGGCTGTCGCCGTGCTCAACAAGCAGGAGATCGGTGGGCCACGAATTTTTTCTATCAGATTTGTCCCTGGCTGGAAGATCTGCGACCCACAGTGTAACGTCACCCAGATCTTGCCTCAGTACAAGGAAATGGGTGTTCAGACTCTGCAGAGCAAAGTTCTCCTGTACATCGACCCCTCAGGCACCGCCCTGCTGACTGTGACTCCTCTAAGCAGCCCCCTGAAGAACCCCCACAAGCTTTACTGGAAGCATGCCGTTTAGTCCCGTATCTACACTTCTGTAAACTGAAATTCTTATGATTAAAAATAGGGCTTTTTTGCAGGGCCTGCTCTAATACGGTGATGTTTATTGTACATTTATCAGATTTTCAAACCTTTCATGAAACTCATGAGCTTTCTCACTGTCTGAAGGATTACCTGTCAAATACAGTTCTGACCAACATATTTAATAAAAATGGCTTTTAAGAAAAGCGACAACGAAACATATTTTGACACATTTATTGAAAATAGTGACAGCTTCATCCAAAAGACTGGACCATTTAGAACTGGATGACCTGGCCCTGGAAAAAAAACACAAACACACATTGGATTAAAATATGGACTCCATCGTTAGTGTTGAGATATGGCTTCTTGTCCAAATACTGACACTTCTAACTTCTGAGATGATAAATAAACACTCAGTCTACATGGTGGTGGTTTCGACCGCTGCTATAAACGATTTTACATGGACTCATCTTATAACATCCCTGTGTAACATTAAGCTCTATGAACAATCAATGTAGAGCAGTGTTTCCAAAACAAGGCCCTTAATGCACATTGGCTTCCCCCCCCCAATTTTCCTTCACCACTCCTGATTCACATGAATAGGACAACATTTTATCTCTTTAGCTCTGCAAAAGGCTGATAAGGATTGGCAAACACTTGGATAGATTAAACTTCCACCATGTGACCACAAGGGCAAGAAGCCTGTCATGAGTGCTGAAATGTTTGATGTTAAATGTACATCTTTGTAATGTAGCAGAGCTGAAAAATTCTGAGATTCAACTTATCAAGAGGTTAATAAGATACGGTATGAGTGTTTAATGATTTTCTAAAATCAAATTGTGCTAATGTTCATAAAATCTGAGGCATGTTAATGACTCATCTGAGGGAACAGTTTGAGCAACTGAAACAAAAAAAAAGACACGATCAGTGTCACAGTCCAATTCAAATGTTTGACTTTTCATGAGCGTTTCTTATCCAGGGTGTGCTTGTGTGGGAACTGACTAAGAAACCAGTAACTCCTGGAAGTTCCGAAGACAGCTGAATTAAAATTAATCTAAACGAAGGGCTGTAAGAAATTTTATTTAAACCAACAGCTAATCTTGAAAAAAAGCCTGAGATGACCTGATCCTAAAAAGTTAAGGAGCATCAATAACCAAGATACTTTATCAGATAAAGTGCACCCTCTAAAGACCCCATAATGTAGACACCCTTACCTTTCTCTTCTTGTCACCACCCAACTCGAAGTGCTTGCATCTCTTGATGGCCAGCATTCTCTTGGATCTGCAGTTGGGCTCCACACATTCAAGCCTCAACACAATTTTCTTTGTAGTCTTAGCCTGTAAACAATACTTCAGTTAACTCCATCTCACACACACGTGGTAATGAATCAGGCTGCTCTGAAGTACGGAGTATTACCTTTTTACGGAAAATTGGCTTTGTTTGACCACCGTAACCGCTCTGCTTTCTGTCATATCTCCTCTTACCTGGAAGACAGATACAGTTAGACCACAATCTCTTTTAATTGTCACATGTGATTTGCTTGAACATGGCTTACCCTGGGCATAGAGGGAATCCTTTCCCTTCTTGTACTGGGTAACTTTGTGGGGTTGGTGCTTCTTGCACTTCTTGCAGTAAGTCCTGCGGGTCTTCGGGACGTTCACCTGTACAAAAACAGAAGAAAATGTGATGGCAAATAGATTAGAGACATCCCAACTTCTAGGACTCTAAATACAGGGGGAAATACAAGTAAAAAAAATGGACAAACTGGCAGAGCTCATTTGTGATGATCAGATTATTGTATGGCACCACTGTGCCAAAGATGACATATCAACAAGCACCTACAAAAACATATTTACGGGCCCAAAGCCGTGTTAATAGTCCGAAGTGATAGCATTGTGAGCTGGATGTTAGCTTATTTGCTGTAAGCTAATGTGTTAGCATCGTTGCACCTTAACGTTATCATGGTGAAAACGCTGCTTCAGTTTTATGAAAACCGGACTAAATTGTTAATACTATCAGGGCTTTTAACTGTGATTAAACTGCATCATGGACGGACAAGAACTGACACGAGCCTGAACGCCACCAAATGCGGCTTTTGCCACTAACATAGTACCCACCACCGTATTAATCTAACTCTATAAAACGCACTCAACACGCCGAATACTCCCATTATTAGATTTACAGAAGCTTTATTGTCCAATTCCAGTTGAAAGGGTGCAGATATTGCATTTCAAGTGCCCAGATTGAAACAGATTTTTAAAATTGTAGTCGTGTAATCATTTCATACCATGGCCGCGACCCGATGCAGAGGGAAAGAGGAAGACTGAGGCCGGAAACGGTCCTTGAAGAGGACTTCGGGGACTCGCATGCTCTGCCCCCTAGCGGTGGGATATGAAAGGGTGAAACAACAGACTAGATAAAATAAAAAAATCCGCAGCTGAAAAGTATTTACCTTCAGCATGAGCACAGTTTTACTTCTAAGCTACCTTACTAATTTCAATATTTGAGTAGATCTACCAGTTAGATAAAGCTGTTATGCAACCGATATTTTAGTAGAAATATCACCAATGGGGGCCCACTTTCTATCAGATGTTTCTGACATTGTTAACAATTTAGAATTTCTATATGTGTCAATGCTTCGTCCCCCTCTCTATAATTCATTTTCTACATTTACCTTGTTCTGTTCAGAGGGCTGGAGGCGGGGAAGACAGGTGGCCAGCCGACAGGGTAAACTCTGACACAGTCACCCCGTGGTAATTTTGGTCTGTGACCGTACACAATTAAATGCTTGCTCGTGCAAAATATGCCATTTAAAAAAAAAAAAACCCAGGTTAACCTCTCTCCTCTGAAGCTATGCTTGTAACCACCATTTGTGCCTTAAACTTGATTAAATACTCAATTCATCACATACCTTCGATTAGAGAAACCATGTCTATAGCTCTACAACAGTTTTGCCTTATCAGAACCCTTAGTTGTTCCTCTTATTTTTTTCCCTATAATCAATAATATTTCTGGTTTATCTGGAGTCCCTCTATTTTTGTAATGCAGTTCAAACAAACTGGTTCTATGCCTGAAACAGAAACCTACTCTTCGTTCTCATGTTTAGACTGCTGAACCATGTCGCATAAGCAGATCATCAGCATACATCTACAGAGATACTCATGCTATCATTTTGAAGTTTATATCTCTTCCTCTTACAGTAGTCAAATTGGCAGTGGACAGGATGAAATCCCCTAAACCAGAGGTGTGACAACGTAACTGCGTGCTGTATCCAAACATGGTCCTGTGAGCAATGTTTAACCTGCTCCCATTTATCACGAAAACTGTCCAGAGATATGAAAATGAGCAGGAAGAAAAAGGGGAAGTAAGCAGAGTCGATTCCTCTCTGTGGGTGTGTTTTAACTTCTTGCATCACAGACCAACACAGACTTTATGGAAAGCGAGCTACTGAGGCAAAGGTTTGTGGCACAGCTTCAGGCCTCAGCATCTGCAGCTGTTCATCTCATGCGTTACTGCTTTTGGGGGCCTGGGTAAGTGACAACACCCTTTGAATGCTTGCTGAAGCCCAATATATCTTGCTGGTCACTCTTTGTTTGCAGGGGTTAACATTTACAGAAGTAAGAAGTTATGCTATTACAGCACATTTCATCCGTGAGCATGAGAACAAAAATAGAAATTAATCTTAAATTTTATTTACCTAAAAGCTGACAATAATCCAAAGCAAGTGCATGATCAAAAGTTATATCTTTAGAACTTTATCTGTGTTTTGAAATTTTTGTGACTTCTTGGTGTTTACTGATAAACTGTTGCGTGTAGATAAAACCATACTAAAGTCGTACAACCAGAATATGATCACCAGAGACTAATTCCATGGTTTACAAACGTTATTTACAAGTCTTATTACAAATTCATTATGTATAAACCCGTATGGTCTTTTAGGACTTTTGAGAAACCATTTTTAAGTTGGAATAACATCGTTACTTGGATCTGTTTTTTCTTACTGTTATTCTACAGATGCATGAAAATTCACACACACTTTTTAGTGCACACACCACTTATCTGTCAGGAAACATCAGGAAAGAGAGCATCTTCATAAGTTCCTGTTTGACACAGAATTTCATGCCATGGTTATGTTTGCTGTGTCATACAGAGCAACACCCTAATGTATGAAATTTGTAATTTGCCAGTAAATTAATTAACAGAGGGTTTTTTTCTGTATAGTTCATTCAAGTGCTGTCTAACAGTCTTTTGTCTGGTCTCTGATTAGCATGTCAGAGTAACAGGCCCTGAAAGTGAGAATAACATCTCCCTTCAGTGTAGTACAGAAATAGAGTGAGCACACAGTGTTGTGTCACCTTTATGGAAATAAGCATATCAAATGTTAAAGATAGTTGCTTCAAACAGATCGTATCAGGTAAAAGTACTGCAGAACACTGTAGTTTTTTCTCCCTTCACAGTGCAGTGCAACACTGTTGCAACTTCCCCAAGAGTTTGTCTGTGTCAGCCACGGTTAGTCAACCCCGTCAGAAAAGACAAAAAAAGGATCAAAACTGTCTTTACATTGAGTTAAACAATGCAAGGTTAAGGCTCCATATTGTCTGGACCAAAGACGTCAGTATGTTGATTCTCAGACTTAACAAGGTGATGAGGTGAAAAGCAAGAAAGGCGGCAAATGAGGAATGAGTAAACAATGTTTTACAGAATAAGGAACATTGCTGTCTGGTTGGGGCAGCACAGACAAAGCTAACAGGTATTGTCACTCTACTGTGAAGAAATGTTTCACTCTTGGTTAGCAGGCAGTGGCAGAAGTTTCTGGTAGTATTCTAGTTACAGTTAAGATGATAGAAGGAAGTGCTCACTGGCCGAAAATAGGCCTCGCTATAATGCGCAAACATCTGACAGAGACTGTCGGGCAACGAGCGCTCAGCTGGGTGACCGTAAGTCTCAGAGAATGACAGATAAGATTTGAGCTCACACCACCACTGTGACATATGAATGTTAAGTTTAAGGTTAAGATAGTTTAGCTACAGAGCAATGGTGGGAAAAGACTAGTGAGTCATGCTTTTAGCCAGATCTGGTCAGCTGCGGTCAGACTTTTAGTTCTGCATTGGTTACAACTAAAACCTTCGACTTTATAACTGTTCTATTTAT
The DNA here is from genome assembly GCA_907169785.1 of Menidia menidia. Lineage (NCBI taxonomy): Eukaryota > Metazoa > Chordata > Actinopteri > Atheriniformes > Atherinopsidae > Menidia > Menidia menidia. The sequence continues at coordinate 6,117,833 of CAJRST010036666.1, forward strand.
CCCTATAAAACTGGGATGACTGATGCAATGGTGTATAACTGTATTTGTGTATAGATCTCTTCCTCTATTGTAATCTTAGAATAAATCAGTAATTTTGGAAAGAATGTCACATGCTCTTCTGCAAAATTCCTTGTTAATATGTAAATATCTGAACCCAAGAGTTTTTATAAAGTCTAAACTGACACTTTCTGTTCTAGAAATTCATCAGTTTTAGACCTTTCGTTTTTTGAAGGTGCAACTTTCAATTTTGCATCAGTGGTTCGGAAAGTGCTACATTCCGTCTTCTTATCACACAGTGCCGGTTGTGAATAAATGTATATAAAAAAATTATAAAAAAACAAATCTACCCAAAACAAGGCTATGAATCAGAAAGTTCTCATCAAACAGTAACAATGTTTGCTCCTGAAGATCTAAAACTTTCAGACTTCTTTTCTTGTCCAGGTATCTTAAATCAACTAATTTGTTTTCAATGCATATAAATCAGTTAAATGTAGCTGTTGTTTGTGCAAAGCAGATGAAGTTAAGTCTACACAGGAATCTTTGCTACTTTGCTGGATACTAAATGTATATTACAACATAAGTTAAAATCATTATGAGCAAAGTTTACAATCACGAAGAATACTAATGAGACTAAATCTGGCCCAAAAACAAGGAAAAACATTCACTGTAACATTTCACAAGTAAGTTGTGCTCTTCTATCTCAACTTATTTCTATGAATAAAAAAAGCCAAGTTATAATTCGAATACTCCCAAATACCAGCCATTTGGGGCTGTTTTATCAGAATTCTGCCAAATTATAGTCAGATTCTTTACGTCTTTGCATAGCATCTTCATACAAAAGCAAACGGTACAATTAGGTCACAGCTGAGGAAAACGCGGATATGTCAGTAACAGAGGATGTTTCTGGCATTAGAAGCAGAGTTTATGCAAACCACAGCTAATCATTTGCTGATATGCGCTCATACTGCTCATCTGTCCATATGTTTCCAGATCTAAACTCCCGCCGGGTAAAGTGGCACTGCTCTGACTCTATGAAAAGTGGGTACGTAACAAATTAAGAATCTTTTAAACAAGGAATGTAAATGCTGATTTATTAGGGCGAAGTGTAACAGGCCCAAATACTGCTTTGAAAGTAAAGTGATAATGGGTGAAACTGTTTGTCCGCTCAACAAAATTATTTCTACAAAGTGTGAACACGACAATCACACCTTCTGCTACTGAGAGGCTAAGTGTCAAGCTGCTTGGCTGCACTTTACAAATGTTTTCATTCCCTACACTTTCCAGTGTAGATCAGTCCAGACTGAATCATGTCAGACAGTATTCTGGAGGATATCTTCCTGAAGCGATCTCAGCAGAAGAAGAAAACATCCCCTCTTAACTACAAGGAACGATGGTTTGTTCTCACCGAGGAAAAAATAGCCTACTATGATTATGATGCTGACAAAGCGGTGAGTATGCATGTGCGACAGCGGGTGGTGTGCAAGCAGCATTTTTTTCACAATGAAAGTTCTTACATGATTCTAAACATGACAGATTTGCCTCACTGTTTCTCTTTGTTGAGCAGAAGCGAAAAGGTTTGAGAGGGTCTGTTGATATCGAGAAGATCAAATGCGTGGAAACAGTTCAGCCGGAGCCCAATGCCCCACAGGAGCGCAAATTTGCATTCCAGGTGGCTATTGCTCTCAGTTATTTTCTTCTGACAAAGGAGAACTTCATGGAAACTGCCGAATGATGATTTCTAAATTAGAAAAGCTGCGCAAAATAATGTGAATGGTTTCATTTAGTTTCTCATTTGTCTCAAGTTGGAGCTAGAACAATATTTGCTTTTGAGTTTCCTTTAATGTATTCAGCGATATGCAGTATTAGGTAGAGTTGTTACCATGTTCCCATGTTAGCAGCAAAGAAATGTGTCCAAACCTTTGATGGTTAGTGTTCTGAAAGTCTATTGTTCAGAAGTGAAACCATCTCGAATGAACCAGGACAGATGTGGGTATTGTCATAGGTCATAAGTAATATTTTGGGGGAATGCAGAATACCACTTTGTGGAGTTAATTTCCTCTCATTTATGCAGTTGATTAGGTCTATTAGGGTGTTTTCTAACTTTAAAATCCCCTAATTGTGGTGGGAATATGCTGCAGATTGTTTACGATGAAGGGCCGCTGTACATTTTTGCAAAGACTGAAGATGTTCGAGCTCTGTGGATAAAGAAACTTAAACAATGTAAGTACACAATTACACAGGCTGATTCTTGTTTACGTGTCCCGTCTGTGAGAATAATTCAGAGTCTTTGATATCCATATCTGAACATCTGCCAGCTTGCACAACATCCTGCATCCCTATGCAAAGGAAATGTTGATTTAATGTAAATGATGTGTGCCTGTGTGTCCACTCTTGTGCACAGTGGTGCGCTACAACAAAGACGTGATGCAGAAGTACCATCCGTGTTTCTGGGTTGATGGGATGTGGCTGTGCTGCAAGCAGGAAGTTAAACTAGCCATGGGCTGCACAGTACTGGATACAAAGAACGGTAGGACCGACCATCCTTTCAATTTGATGTAGAAACCAATTAACTATCAATGAATAAATATATACAATTGCTGACGTCATCATTAGGTTTTAAAACTGCAGGATCGAATCGAAGGTTATCAAGAAAACCGCTTCCACCAACCCCTACAGAGGTATGCACACCATCCTGTTAAACCAATGTATTTATTCTTCATATCCCCAAAACCGCTTTCATTTTTTCCTATTCAGGAAAAGCTAGATCGCCCTTTGCCAGCACAACCTCTTGAACAGCCTGCTCCCTCAGCTAGCATGACAGTCATAGCTGAGTATGATTACACACCTATGACACCGCAGGACCTAGAACTGAGGAAAGATGAAGAGTACACCATCCTGGAGAAGTCTGATGTGAACTGGTGGAAAGCCCGAGACAAATATGGGTGAGATGATGCAAAAGCTTGGTGACCAAAGAAAACCGAAATCAGACCTAATAAAGGCTTCCAAGTTAAATATAGTTAGTTAAACACATTCAGTACATAAAACAGTTTTTAGAACCGTATAGGACCATATGACCTCCTTTTCACTATTCATTATAAGATATGACATGATTTGAATTTGATTGTATCTGATCATCCTAAAATATCTGCCTTGACTAGGTTTCAAAATAGGTCTTTAGGTTAAAAAAGTCATAATCTGTTGATGAGAAGCTGGGTGCTTCAGACTAAGAGCCTACTGTCTCGTTATTTTGGGGATCTGCAAATGATCAAATATCTCCTATGTTTCATGTTCTGTTGCAGAAAGGAGGGTTACATACCAAGTAATTATGTTGTGGAAGCAGAAAACGGGCTTGAAAGATTTGAGTGAGTATGAGCCTGAAATGATGTAATCAGTAAATGTAAATTTCATATTTGTTTCGACTAAATGAATTTATTATTTCTGGATACTGATGTATAGTTAACGTTTCTATTAACAAATTGTGCCAAACAGCAAAGAAATTCTGATTCTATTTTTTTTCTAGCTGGTATTGCAAGAACATGAACCGTAGCCAAGCAGAACAGCTGCTGAAGTCTGAGGTAAATGAGGTCGACATTTTTGTAGATCTACAAATATTGTGTGTGTAAGGTTATGAAGCTCGTATGTTGTTTTTACCATCAGAACAAAGATGGAGGTTTCTTAGTACGAGACTCAAGCAAGGCCGGGAAATACACAGTCTCCTTGTTCACCAAGGGTGGTGGGTGAGTTCAACACTGCTTCCATTTATACAGTTAATTCACTGGCCTCAGTCATGTGTGAACGTATGAAAAGAAGAACTGTGTGTAATGAAAGCGGAAACTGCAGGCCACAGAGGGAGAGAGATGTAAATTATTCATGCAAAAACCTGGACTAATGTATCTACAGAAGTTTTTTCATCCACGACTGAATCACACTCTGGATAAGACTTAAAAGATATTACCTAAATCCGTGTTTAAGATAAATGGCTGATTTTCTTGTTGATTCATTGTCCAGATTGGCGTCTCTCGTTTTTCTCCACAGGGAAATAAGCGGAAGCTGCAGACATTATAACATCTGCACAACTTCTCAGGGACAGTTTTACTTGGCAGAGAAGCACAATTTCAGCACTATCCCAGAGCTCATCAACTATCACCAACACAACGCAGCAGGTCCGTACCTCATCCATAAATATATGGAGACACCACATAGGATGAAAAGGGCAATATCAATAAAATCGAATTCAAAATTAATTTTCATGTTCCAAAAACTGTACTGTAAAAGCAGCAAAAATGGGCCTGCATGATTTCCTAACCACCTTGCTTGGCTTTGTTTTCCCCATCGCCAGGTATGGTTAGCAGGCTGAAATACATTGTATCTAACAGGGCAAGGCCTCCTTCAACTGCAGGGCTTGGCTATGGTAAGAGTTAACTTACACCCGATTTCTGATATGTTGTGTAAGAGGTTACGCTGTATGGTGTAGAGCTATATTTTTGTGTGTGACTTGGTTCATAAGAGTTGTGTCAGTCTTCCTAACTAAAAACAGAAAAATGCCAGCGTAGAGGTGCTCTCTGATTCTGTGTTGTTTGATTCAGGTGTGTGGGAGATAGACCCTCGCTGCCTCACATTCATTAAGGAGCTGGGCAACGGTCAGTTTGGAGTGGTGAAGTATGGGAAGTGGCAGGGTCAGCATGATGTGGCCATCAAAATGATCAAAGAGGGCTCCATGTCAGAGGATGATTTCATCGAAGAAGCAAAAATCATGATGTAAGCACCACTTAACTCAAACTAAAAATCTACTTTAAATGTGTCATGCAGGGGGAGTAGTTACCGTGAACTCTTTCAGGAAAACCAGCTAAGTTTCCTCATTTTTGTCTGAGCAGGAAGCTTCGCCATGAGAACCTGGTGCAGCTGTACGGCGTCTGCACCAAACAACGACCGATTTATATCGTGACGGAGTTCCTTGCCAACGGGTGTCTGCTGACGTACCTGAAGGAGGGCCTCACGCAGCACCCGACGAACGTCCAGCTGCTTGAGATGTGTAAAGATGTCTCTGAGGGCATGGCCTACCTTGAGTCGCAACAGTACATTCACAGAGACCTGGTGAGACGCAAAGATCAGTGTGAAGGTTGTTTTGTTTTTTCAAAAAACCCACTGCATTCCTACGTTGTTTCAAGATTAACTGTGGTTTGGTATTGCAAGATAAGGCTAGACGTTTAATGATTATACTTGAATAAAAGGTGCTGTTTGTTTTATCTTCAGGCTGCCAGGAACTGTTTAGTAGATTCAAATGGAACCGTCAAAGTGACTGATTTTGGTCTCTCAAGGTAAAATACTTTCCTTTTAAACACAGAAAACACAAACAGGCGCTGTATAATAATAAAATCATCTTCAAATGCTCTCAGGTATGTTTTAGATGATGAGTACACAAGCTCAGCGGGATCCAAGTTCCCGGTCCGCTGGTCACCACCTGAGGTCCTTCTCTACTGTAAATTCAGTAGCAAATCAGACATCTGGGCATACGGTGAGAAGCTCAGTGCTTTCTGTTTATTAGTTCTTACCCGCAGTTAACCTATTTCTGCATTTATTTTAAGTTACACGAGTGACGTCTAATTACGCTGTCACCACTCATGATTTGTGACTATTAACAGGAGTGCTGATGTGGGAGGTTTACACTTTGGGTCGACTTCCCTACGAACGTCTAAACAACACGGAAATAGTAGATCAGGTTTCCCGGGGCCTGCGTCTTTACCGCCCTCAGCTGGCCAATGAAAAGGTGTACAGCATTATGACAAGCTGTTGGCACGATGTAAGTGACCACAAAGCCATGTGAGCCCTTTTCAGATGTTCTTGTTTAAACATATTTTTCTTATAAACTCAGTTTCCCTGTTCGTCTTTTCTTTGCTGTAATTTTCAGAAAGCAGATGAACGACCCACCTTTCAAGAGTTGTCATTGACTGTTCAGGACTTGCTCTACGAGCTCCAGTAGACCTCAGAATAATCTGTCCACACCAGCAGCTCAGTCTGACCCCTGCAGAGAAGCATGTCCATGTATCCCTGCAAAGTTCTACTAACTGTTTAATTAACAGGTCTAACTTGAGGCTAAAGCGTAATGTGAATATATGTTTTGTGATAGTTTTAATTACTTGTTTCTTAGTCTTTACATCACACCAGTAAACATATCATATAGACTGTGTATATGTCACTGACCCCTGAAGGATTCAAATCTGTTTCAAGTATATTCTGTGTAATATATTCTATTAAATCTTTGTGAAATATAGACACCTTTGTATTTGAAAACAATCTCTGTAAGCTCATCTGTATTGCACAAATAAAAGCCAAGTATCCCAGGCTTTGAAATGTCTAAAGCATAATGTGACGAGAAGATGGCTGAAAAGGATGAACAATGTGCTGTGCTCCACGTTTACAGCAGTAGCTTAAGGGTAGCGTATAACTTTGTATTTGTTCTCTACGTTATTTCTCATTTATTAAAAGAAAAACGCCACGCCGTAGTAATTGTAAAAACTTCTCGTCATCAAATGGGCGCGGTTATGAGAAAGGTTACGTGTGCATGTGATAATGTCATACAAACGCGCTCAGTGATTGGCTGGACTACTTCCTGCTTCCCGTCGTTCATTCACGCACGTGAAGGTCAGCAAATAAGCCACCAGGCAGTGATATTTGAAATAAATAGTGTCATTACGACGCGTTTGGGGGAGACATGGACGGCCAGGGAGCGACATCAGACCCTCAACTTCAACATTTTATCGAGATCGAGTCTCAGAAACAGAGATTTCAGCAGCTGGTGCATCAAATGACTGAGGTTTGCTGGGTAAGAGCAGGAATGAACTAAGAACGCAGAACGTTACCTTAACAATACATTTGGTTTTGATAGATGGCTTTCTGCTACTTTTTGTATATTATTGGCAACAATCTCGGGATTCTCCCGCTTTCGCCGAAGGGACGTTCACATTGGTCTGTATACAGTTCGCGTGCGGACCGTTATGACACCTCAGGACTCGGGACATTGCGTTCCTGTCGCAAATACTCTTATCTGCTGCATAGCAGTGGGTGACAGTTGTACGAAGATTACCGCTCCTGGTGTGCACATGTTGGAGAATACAATGTTAAGCCTAGTTCCGTAACTGATCTACGGAAAAGGTTGGTGCCCTGGAGGGAGGCAACGTGTGGCAATATTAAGAAACATGCCACTAAAATCATCATTTCTGTCTCGAAGGTGTTCCCTCGAAAAAGAAAAAAGGCATCCAAGTAGCCCTAAACAGCCATCGCTACGCACTGCCTGCTAAGTTTAGGAAACCGAGTAAATGTTGCCCTTTAACGTTCATTTGAAACGTCACGTGATGCTGTTACGCTCTACGTGATGATGTCACAGCTGGGATATCTGTTACTATTCATTACTATCTATATCTATTACTGTTACTATCTATTACTGGTGTTTGGTCTGTAACTTATTTTGTTTACTTTTGTGTTTAAGACAAAACATAACGTTTGGAAAAGCACATTTCCGGTATTCTTATTAGGGAGTCCATAACCAAACCCAGTGTGTCCAGTGTGTATATTGGTATGATTTTGTTAATAGCTGTGTAACATTTGTGGTTTAGAGGCACTTTGATTAAAAAAAGAACAAAGTGGTGCACACCAGTCAAAATTGAAACATACCAAGACTTTAAAAATATAATTAAGTAGATTAATTCATTCTTAATTCTGGTCCAGAATGAATTGCTTCTGGAGGTTTATCTTCAGTTTTATTTGCATAAATATTCAAGGTGAATCATTATATGTAAATGAAATTGCCATTGAATTGGTTTGTATGCTTTATTTTTTAAAGCACTACGCATCTCCTTTCAGAAACGAATGTCAATGTGAAAGATCATATATTGAGCAGGTTACCAGTGTATGAAAAGAGCCTGTGATTCCCTGTTGGATTCAAAGCGAGCAGATTGACTGTCTATTGGTTTCCATTTCACTCTAGATGAATCCAAAAGTGAAAATACCTTTAGTAAAACATGCCTTGGATTTATATATCCAGTAACTTCTCCAGCTTTCTTCAGATTTTTTTCTGTATATGTTTCTTTTTCTTTTTTTTTCTTTTTAAAAAGGACAATATCTAACCCAAAATGTTTTTTGCATCTTTTCTAATGAAGACTTTTGTGTCTTTTGTTTTAGGAAAAATGCATGGATAAACCTGGGCCAAAGCTGGACTCCAAGACTGAAATGTGTTTCGTTAACTGCGTGGAGCGATTCATTGACACCAGCCAGTTCATCCTTAACAGATTGGAACAGACACAGAGGAGCAGGGGGGGATTCTCCGAGTCTATGTCTGACTGAAAGAGAAAAAAAAAAAACTAGCTGAAAAGATGGACAACGCATCTGGGGAGCAGCTCCTGCTCTGCGAGGAAGCCGTGTGATCCTGAAGCAGCCGTCAAGATAGAGCTGTCCAATCAAGTGGGAATATAAAGTGTTCACTTTTAAAACAAGTGCCTGACATTAACACCTTATGAGGACTCATGTAAGAGTTGAGGGGTCTTGTCTGTCCGCTGCTGAAAGATGAGAGTTACAAAATGTTTAGACTGTGTTGGAAATCATAACAATTTCTGCAAGTTAACCATTGAAACCGTGCAACTCGGTTTGAATGTGTTATCTGAGGAAAGATGCTGGAGTATTCAGCTTGCCAGCTGTGGTTGACTGCTACATGGACCTCACCACACACTCGTGTCGGATAATACACCCTTCAATGTCTTGACTGATACAATTCCGGACTGTACATAGGCAATAAAAGAAATGCAAAATCATTTTTGTCTATGCTTTTGAAAAATAATTCACTTCCTCTTTTAGTTAGTCTTTTATTGGCATTACAAACACCAATAAGTACAATAACATGAGCGATATGTTACTGCTTGGCACATGTTGGTGATGAACATTTAAAGAGAAAATGACATTCTTTGGTTTACATAACACTGAGGAATTACAGTAACTCAAAGGAATTGTTCAAACCGCCTTAATGTTGGCAGCAAATAACTTCATATTTGTACATATTTGTAACAGAAGGCACAATCTGGCTTTTGTAGAGCGGTAATGAATCTTAATTCCTAAAAAACAGATTATGGTAAATAAAACAGTGCACCAGACATTTGCATTGCAATGAATAACACTACATAATGTCAATTTCAGCCGTCCCATCCCCGCAACCCTCCTCCCCCGGGCCCTGAAATAAAAATCCAGGTTTAGCTTAGAAACTTGGCTCATCCAGTGCTTTCCACATTGTGTTGGGGTTCTCACACACCAAACTGATGCCAACAACTGCCACTGACGGAGCAAGCCGATGTGGTTCATCACCTCAGCAATGGCCAAGGAAGAAAAAAAACGCCAATGTTCGAGAGGACACAAAATCACTCATTTAATAAAGTAAAAAACTGAAATGTTTTCATAAAACTGAAATGCTTTACTTATTAGTTTAGTGGTTTAAACATGTCTGGACTAAAAAACCTGCATTTGATTGGAAAATGAAACATTTCACACATCTGCGCTTTTAGCACACGTGTGATTTGATACACTGATATTTATCAGCATTACAGTCTAATTAATCATAATAGAGTTCATCCAGTAGGCTCAGAAGCTTTTTGGGGTGATTTATGTCACTGTCTGAACCTACAGCCACACAACCTGACAAAATGACCACCAATAACGTGTCAACAAAAATGTTCATAGACGCTCCAGACGTACAGCATGGCCAACAGTTTGGTGTACAAGAGCCCGAAGTTCTAAATTCAGATTTAAGACACCAGTCACATTCGACTACAATAATGTGCATTGAAGCTTCAGAACTGATTTCCTTTTCCTCTGGTGGTAATACTGGTCCTGTTTAAGGGGCTCTCAGATGTGTTCCCCATTCCCTCTTTGAGGCTTCTTCTCTGGGCAGCTTTCTGCCGTTATCTGCTTGTGAATCATGGTCAGGAAGAGCCATATAAGGCTGCTGTCTCCACGGAAAGGCCTGTGGGCTTTTCTTTAGAAAGAGCGGAAGGGCATCCCATGAAAATGTTGTGTCTTTGAAGGCATGGAGGAGGAAGATTCCCAAAATGATGGTGAGGAATCCGCTAATTGTTCCTACTATCATATCAGTGGTCATACTTAGCCACTCCTTAAAGAGGATGGCGGAGCAGGCCATGACAGACGTGGTGAAGAAGACGTAGTAAATCGGGGTGACGATGGAAGTGTTAAATATGTCCAGAGCTTTGTTTAGGTAATTGATTTGAATGCTGACACAGATTACCAGGCAGATGGCTAAGGACCAAAACAGGGGTTCCTTCAGCACCGCTGTCCCTGAGAACAGCTCCTTAATGCCAATTCCCAGGCCCTTGACACAAGACACAGAGAGGGAGCCAATCACGGAGCAGATCAGGATGTAGACCAGGACATTCTTCTGTCCAAACCGTGGAGCCACAGCAAAGATTAGAACCAGACTGCTTCCCGCAACGCACACAGCAAACACTATAAAACCTAGTGGGAGCATTTGAGAATGAGTTAGTACCCTGAAAAAAGGACTCTTCCAAACCTGATGTGGGATTCTACAGCATGGCTGACGGGGCTATTGTGATGAAGGAATTAACCTACCTGGGTCTTTGAGTTTCTCAGCCATCGCACTGAGGGAGGCAACCTCCTCTTCCTGTGGTGCATGGATCACCATGACTGTGGAGCCCAAGATGCACAGCAAGCAACCGATCTTACCGTGGACATTCAGCTGCTCGCTCAGAAAGTAGGAAGAGAGCACAGCACTGGGAAAGAAAGAGGAGTATAAGTTGTTGGCCCACTCAACTTCTGCAGCTTAATCAATAGTCAAAGGAAGATGTATTCTTTTAATAAATATACTTAAAAACTTAATAACCAAGCCAAGGACAGTAAGCACAGATAACTTTGGTTTTCTGTAAATCTGAAAGTTATAAGGTCAACAAAAGATTAAAAAAAAAATGAGAAACATTCACCTAACAAGAACACTCAAAGCTCCGAGGGGGGTCACCAGTGTGGCTGGTGCAAACGCATATGCAGCAAAGTTGGCAGCCTCTCCAGCTCCCACTACAAAAGATCAAAACCCCATTAGTATGCACACATCCAGAGCCCGGGCGGCTGGTCAGGTTCAATACTGAGAACTGATTTTTTTTCAACCCACATGTGCAAGTATGCTCTTTAGAGGAAAATGTAAATCCACAACATGGTGTGGGTGTTGCCTTTATTTCAACATCACCAGCAAAAATACCAAACCCACAAGAGTGTCATTTCTCCTAAAACAAAGACCACAATGTTTCGCTGGTCAGCACAGGAAACAACAGGCGGACTAAAACAAAAAGCCAAACATGGATAAATCTATCACTTACTTGAAATAAGTCCTGCCCACCAGAGCCATTCTTTTAGATACGCATGCCCCCCTTGACCTGTGAGGTACAGACAGCAAAATGAGGGAACAAGCTTTGTAAAAATACTAACTGGTATCATGTTTGTAGGATCTTTGGTATCAGTGATCAAAATACACAATTCAGTGTGAGGTCTTGGTAAATACATGATAAAAAGATTCCGAAAAATAAATGTACCACTAATATAAACCCCATTGGGGACCACATATTGAGCACCTCTGGCAGAATTATCTGAAAACAGCTTCTATAAGCAGGACAATACTCCCTGTCACAGCTCAGAGAATCACTGGGTGAACAAGGACGTCAGGCACACAGAGAGGCCAGGAAACCAAACTGCTCAGAGGCTAAGATTTGTTCTATAGAAAGCAAATGACAACAAAACTCCTTTTTTTTGTCAATATTTGAACTGAAACTGCAAAGACTTGTTTATGTCCATTGTTTAGATTAATCTTAGAAGTAAGAACGTTTAGCCAATCAATAAAATAGTTTGGTGTCATGTTCTGATTATTTTTTACAAAATAAGGAAAAAGCTTAGCTAACAGTTGTAAAAGGTGAATACACAACATTTTTTATCTTGTTTCAAGGTAGTAACTCTGATATGAGTTTGACTCAAAGCTGTTAGTCTCAAAGCCAGTGAGAAAAGCATGTAAGCAACTAGGGAATTAAGCCTTCAAAGAATTTGTTTTTGGCACATTTGTACATTTATTATCCTGGAACTATATGAAATATCCAGGCTAGCAAGGATCCACAAGGACAAGGACCTTATCCCAGTCATTTTGTCAAACATGACAAAAACATGTGTCTCATTAAAAAAAGATAATAAGCAAACAGCAGTTGACTTGTTCACCTCATACTGAATTCATGTTATTGCCCCCTGTGCCAACTATATTGGATGGAAAATAAGGGGACTCCAAACATTTCAATAAATCCAAATAAAAAATTAGATGCTCTTGTCAAAATACAGAGACTAAATACACACATCCGAACAGTAAAATAAGATTTATGGGAACAGAACACAATCTAAAGAGACCTCTATAACCTCAAAGTACAATCAAACACTTTCACATTGTTTCTGAGGTGTACTGCTGAGTAAACAGAGACAAATGCCTGCACATAAACACGTAACAATAAATTAGGTGATCGTGCAAAATGAATGAAGGAGTGCTGACTCCGATGCTGATAAAGATTTAATCACACATGTCTATGACCCACAGCTTGTTGGTCCTTGTGAAAAGGTGATTGTTCATCCAACATTTTTACTAACAAAATGTCTGTTTTATCTTTATCTAACAAATCCAAAGACCACAGCCATTCAGGCACTATTTTCTAGGTGAGAAACAACTGTCTTTATGCCTCAGTCCCTTTATTTAAGTGTCAGAAATACAGAACTAGAAGAGAAACAAAATATATAATAAATATGGAATTTGATAAGGTAAAGTATGTTGTGATCATCTTATGGCACCACCACACAGATATTTTACAGAGTTATGATATTCTGTGATTCTTTACTTTACATGACCCTCTAATGGTTAAGCCATTTAATTTTACCCCGATAAAACGAGTTTGTCAGAAACGAAGGCTTTCGTTACCTGCTCGCATCGATCCCTTGTTGGCCAATCGGAGCAGGCCTTTCTTTTTCAGGATGAAACTTGAGCCGATAAAAACACTGGAGCTCACGGCCAGAGACAGACCGATGTAGAAGTCCAATCGATTCACGTCCATCTACAAAACAAAATGGCGTTAGAGCGATTGAAATACCATCGAAAACTTTTTAAGAGCAAGCAAACAGGCACATGAATAAAATCACATGATAGGCTGACTTACTTTCACACCAACAAATTTAAAGCGGAGTCGTTGAGCTGTATTAATTAAGTCAATAATTGTCCAAATTCTAACCTATTCAATTACTTTATTTAAGTAGGGATAAAGAGTTTAGCCTCCGCTTATAACGTTAACGTCAATAAAATATGTTTTACCTCGGTTGTCATGTTAACCCCATTGGCCTCCTCGGTGGAACTGTAGGAAGGAGCAGCTGATTGGCTGGCTGTCACCCTCACATTTCCTGGTGGGAGGAGTTTCTGAGAGACTTCGAACCTTACCGTTCACAACGTGTAGGTGTCGTGCTCATTTACTCTGCCAGTCAGCAACCTGTACCGTGGCAAGATGATGAAGATAATATTTTTATTAATCTTAATACTGTTTTTCCTTAAGATAATCAATTCCACAGTGTGAAACAACTGTAAGGTTTTGCTTAATTACCTAAATTTCGTCCTCCTCTAGATACAAGTAACACTTAGTGAGACCCTGATAAAGTTCAAAACATGGAAAGGCCATGTTGAACCAACAAATGTAATTATTTGTGTAGAATATCTAAACCCTCTTAAAGATATTATACTTACAATTCACAGGTAGGCCACTTAGACATCAAAACAACAACAATAATATAGTTATAGAAGTTTATTTTTGGCACCACTTCAAAGATCATGGAGATTTTTTAGCACAGGTATCAAGCCTGAACACATTGGTATTGTTTGATAGTGAAGTTTGGTTCCCCAGGTGCATTAAAAGCATTGCTGCATGAGCTCAGTGAAATGGTCTGCAAAGCATGGCATGGAACAAACATGCAAACAAACAAACAAACAAACAGGATCCAGGCAAATTCATTTAACAAAAAAAATGAAACTATGCAACGGTCTTGCAACTCAAAATATGACATCCTCTTCTAAAAGCGAGTGCTATTCCCTGAAACCTCAAAACAAGAAGCATCTCCTGTTCTCAAATATGGACAATTCAGGAGTGTAATGCAGGATTTACACATGTGTGTAGTGTATAAACATTAGTTTTTAGCCATCAAAGTGTTTCAATCTTAATAACTTAAATTCTATACCAAAAATGACGCCATTGAATCTGTTTTGTTTATAAAGAGAAATACAGTGTTGTGAAAAGAAACTTGAGGCTTTTAATGTTTTGCTGACAAAAAATTAATATGGGCTGTTACTGCTCCTTATGGAACTTGACATCTGTATGTCAATGGTAACAGATTGGTTTGAATTCATAAAATGCTATTAATGATCAAAATTCAGTTAATTTTCTTTGTTTTGGAACAGGGCTTTTTCTATAAAGATAAATGAAAAAATAGTAAGGGTACTCTCACAATTTGATTGGTGGTTAGTATGTGATGCAGGCCAAGAAGCGTTCTGATTGGACAGGCGGCTGTCGCCCACTAGAACCGGAAGAGATACTAACCTTGACAAGCGGCAGAAACACATGCGCTGAGCGTTTACGCAAATATCTCCAATACACCGATTAAGTGAATTTAAACTGAAAACGTTTTTCATACCTATCCTGGACTATACATCTAATCAAATTTTACGTGATTTTTGGTAAGCAGCGAGGTTGCAGTGTTACTTAATAGTGCTTTGCGTAAACTCGTAGATATGGACAACGTTAGCAATTTACTGCATCACGTGGATAAATAATCCATCGGTGGTCTTCATGTTGGCGTCGCCCGCAGTTTAACGATGCAGCCTCCTTGTCTTTTTATCACCAGAGGCTGGAAGACTTTACATAGACTCCAACAAAACCACCGTTTTTCTTTAAGACTGAGGAGCAGTGTCGTGAGATGTTCGAGCACCCAGCGTTGTAAAGAGGACAAGAATTACTACGTAACAACTCCCATCTTCTATGTCAATGCTTCTCCTCATTTGGGCCACTTGTACTCAGCTGTTATAGCTGACAGTTTGCATAGGTATAAACTACTTCAAGGATTTAACTCAAGGTTTGCAACAGGTAAATCCTCAATGCAACAAAGTGTTTGTGTGCACACTTTCCAGTCGTGATAGTGATATTGTTTGGATTGTTTGTTTTATAAATATCCAGCAATATCCATAAATTTCCATCTATTGTGCAATCAGCTGAAAAAAATCTGAAGCAAAAGATCAGTGGGTAATATTTATTTAAATGTAATGCATTTTTACATTTTGTCCCAGAAAACAACACATTGATAACACATTTTCCATATTACTTTTCCACTGGGTTTCTTCCTTTAACAGTTATTATTAAAAACATTTAATTGTGTTTTTTTTTTAATCCCAGGAACAGATGAGCATGGCTTGAAAATCCAGCAAGCTGCAGAGGCTGCAGGAAAAGATCCCCTCAGCTTCTGCACTGAGGTGTCAGAGCGGTACAAACATCTCTTTGGCAGCTGCAACATTTCCCACACAGACTACATTAGAACCACTGAGAAGCGGCACAGGGAGGCTGTGGAGCATTTCTGGAAGGTGCTGTGGAACAAAGGCCTCATCTATAAGGGGAGTTATGAAGGATTTTACTCCACACAGGATGAGAGCTTCCTCATGGCTTCGCAGGTCGGCGATGCTCTGGACTCTTCAGGGAAAGAGATCAAAATATCGTTGGAGAGCGGACACAAGGTAACAGATAAGATGCTTTACAGAGTTTTTACATGTACGGTATGGGAATTTGCTCCCCGTGTGATTACCAAGTCCTAGCTCTGAAGCTGCACCCTGAGGTCAGGTTCAAATGGATTTTCATTTGTAATTACTAACCAACAGATGTGAGCTTTTACTCAGCCTGAAAGACTGAAACATTTACTTTGTGGCAGCCGTGGTGTTTCAGCTTTTCTACAGAGGAAACCCCTTCATTTTATGGTGTTTGAGTAAACCATTTCTCCTCTGTGTCGCAGGTGGAGTGGATGAAAGAGGAGAACTACATGTTTCGTCTGTCTGTGTTCCGCTCTCAGCTGCTGGACTGGCTAAAATCGAATCCCGGGGCCATACAGCCCGAACGCTTTCACCAGCTTGTTCTGCAGTGGTTGCAGGAAGACCTTCCAGACCTCTCGGTGTCTCGTCAGAGAAGTCGTCTTCAGTGGGGCGTCCCTGTGCCGGGAGACGCTGAGCAGACCATTTACGTGTGGCTGGATGCCCTCGTGAATTACCTCACGGTGGCGGGCTACCCAGACACGCATGACCAATGGTGGCACGCGGTCCACCACATCATAGGAAAGGACATCTTAAAATTTCATGCCATCTACTGGCCCGCTTTTCTTCTGGGCGCCGGACTGCCCCTCCCACAGGTGATACATGTCCACTCACACTGGACAGTTGGAGGAAAGAAGATGTCTAAAAGTCTGGGGAATGTCATCGATCCGTGTGAACACTCCCAGATGTTTACAACCGACGGGATGAGGTACTTTCTGTTGCGGCAGGGCGTCCCAGACTCGGACTGCGATTACACCGAAAACAAGGTCCGAAAGCTGCTGAACGCCGAGCTGGCCGACTCTCTGGGCGGCCTGCTGAACCGGTGCACGGCCCCGGCGCTCAACCCAGCTCAGCTCCATCCCTCCTTCTGCTCCCGGTCCTTCCCCAGAGAAGCTGGGGGCAAAGCTGTGGCCGAGGACTACCACATGCTGGAGGCGGTGAGAGGTCTGCCGGCCGTGGTAGAGACGCATTACGAGAGCACGCACGTGTACAGAGCTCTGGAGGCCATCGGCGCCTGCGTACGGCTGACCAACGGGTTTGTCCAGCGCCACAAACCCTGGAAGCTGGACAGGGGGGACGATGGAGACCGGCGCTGGCTGGACACCATCATCCACGTGTCTCTAGAATGCCTCAGAATTTACGGCACGCTCCTCCAGCCTGTAGTGCCGGAGATTTCCGACAAGTTGCTGACCAGACTTGGGGTCAGACCAGACGAGAGGAGCTGGAAAGCTCTGGACTTCCTGCCGAGGTTTCGGGGGGTGGACTGCCCCTTCGAAGGGAGAGCGCTGGGCTCTGACTCTGGAGTGCTTTTCAACCGCTTGGGCAGTCAGAATCCCATTAATGAAAAAACAAAGCAACCTAAATCTGCACAGTTGAAATGAGTTTTCAACCACACTTGGCATTAAAATGGACACTTTTCTCCAGATTTTCCCAAAAATCTTTTCACTTTTAACACCTTTCACCAAATCTAAGAGACTCAGCTGGCATTTAATAATATGCCCTGGCCTGGAGTCATCATTTTAACTCGACTTTTGTTAAAAAATGCCATGTACTGTGGATTATTATTTATTTCCTGTTTTCTTAAATGTTTAAAATAAACATTTTGTGAAAATTAAAGTTGAATGACCAAGGAAAAAAGTGGTATTCTTATTCTGAATGTGGTTGAGTTAACTCCATCTGACAGTTGTTTTGTTCCACCATGAGGCTGGAGTTCCTCGTTTAGGTTATTTATAACATGCATTTACTTTGAATTCAGCCTACAGTATGTGATAGACCTTTAACATCTCCTTCGGGGATCACAGTTGTGTGTGTACAGCTTCACAAAACAGTGTGAGGAGGCTCACAGCGCAGTGTGAAAACAGTCAGCAGATTTTCAATTATGAGCACATTCAGACATGAAGAGGAGTAAAACCAATTACCTGTCAATGAAACACTGATCCCTCCCTCTGCATCATTAGATGAAAGTATTTGTCTAAAAATGCACAAAACACTTTGACTGGCAGCCAACACAAGATCGAGACATGAAAACTGACATGATTTTTTTAATGAGAAATACACGAAACTGAAAAAATTGTACAAATTGAAATAAAAAAAATTGCATTATTCTTAGAATTTGTGGTTAATTTTTTAGTTGTTTTTTTTTTTTACATAGACTTTTCCATAATTAACCATTAAGTGTTTACTTCAGACAAGGCTCTTTCCTGTGATAATCCATAATTACACAGATAAAGTCATGATATTTTTTGACCGACAACTCAGTGGTCAAGCTGAGATTTGGTTAATCTGTTTGGTGGTCCTCTGTGCTGTGAACTGAAGCCTTCCGGGACAGGACATTCCCCCAAATGAGAGCCTATTCTCCACACACTACCAAAAACATGGATGATCAGTAGAATGAATTGGGGCCTTGTCCTGGTTGTGTATCTGAAAAGGAAAGCGGGTTGGATTGATTACAAACTTGAAACGCACGTGAATACAAATCATTTTTCAAATAATGGGTTATAAACTCACTTGAGAGTTGCTGCTGCAGCTGCCTGACCAGAGCGGCCGTCTGCTGCTGCTGCTGGGTCTGCTGCATTCCCTGTCGTGGGAACTAAAACGTGTAAAAAGTCAGTGATCCAAAACCATTACATCTATTATCCTTTCAATCTTTACTCCTGCTCGTCTTCTGCTAAAATTAAGTGCATCACGTATCTAGGAATAAGATAATACAAAGAGGTTTCCTCAGATTTTGAGTTCCTCATGGCTTAGCTGATAAAACCACTGGCTGAGCCAAGAGCAACTGAAGACTAACAGACTAAAATTCCAAAAAATATAATGTTTCATACAGATACCAATTTCATTATCTGTATGTGTTTATTCAAAGCCGGACAAAAATTACATTTTTATTTTTTCTAAGTCATTTGGAATAAGTTAAATTTCCTTCACTAGTAAACAGAAATGTTTTTCCCCCCCAAAAAGTCAGGAGGCTTTGTCAGACCAACCCAATAAGCCAGTAAGTCTCTGCAAAGGCAACCCAGGCCGATGTAAAACTAAAATATATATATATTAAGAGTTTGGGCTGTGCTTACCATGGCTTGCTGGGGGGGCAGCGGCTGCATGCTCAGGCCCTGGTTCTGCGCCTGGCCTGGGGGGGGCACCGCCGACACCTGCTGCTGCTGCTGCTGCTGAGGAACTTGCTGCTGGGGGGGGACCTGCTGCTGTTGGACCTGCTGCTGGACCTGCTGCTGTTGCTGCTGGACCTGCTGCTGGACCTGCTGCTGGACCTGCTGCTGGACCTGCTGCTGGACCTGCTGCTGGACCTGCTGCTGGACCTGCTGCTGGACCTGCTGCTGCTGCTGGACTTGGGCCTGCTGCTGCGGAAACAGAAAAAGCCCCATGCTAGTTAATGACAAAGCCGTTTCAGAATCAGCAGAATCCACTACAATGAAAGTTTTTAGACCAGTTACCCTATCCATAAAATATCTGAGCTAATGCAGAGCTGCGGATATCTGCAGACACAACAAACCTTCGAGGTGTGACTAATTTCTGGATGCGGCTGAGGAACCATTGAAATCAGAAGCTAACTTTGAGAATTCATTGAAAGCTGGAAGAAGCACACGTGAGAAACAAGGTCAGCGAGGTGACCGCCTTACGCTCTCTGTGTGCCTTTACCTTGCACAGATTCAAAGCTAAGCCATTTTGCGTCCGCAAATAGTTCTGAATTGAGCCGCGGAAGCAGAGAAAGGGATGAATAAGCTTATATATGTTTTAACCGATCTTTTAAAGAAACATTCGTACTAATTCCCTTCACCAATCGCTTTCCATTTTCTTAGACTGAGAGACGGCTTGTGTGTCTTCAAATATCCGTTTACTCAGAAATAAACTGCAACAAATAAACTGGAACAAATCAAGAGTGAAATCCTGAAGGAATGGATGGGTGGCGTACTCTGAGTGTTTGCTGTCTGAGGTACTGATGTTGCTGTTGCTGCTGTTGATCTGTCAGCATCTGATTTGGCCTCATTCCTGGATGGACTCCCTGGGGTCCCATGTGACTGAGAGGGTGCATGATCTGATTCTGCTGGAGGGGCTGGTGGGCAAACCTGCATTTTCCAGAGAAGAAGAAGAAGAAAAATAAGCCAGGAGGTGGAGCGGCTGGCATGAACTCAAGACAATGAAAGCTAAAATGCAAAGTCAAAACTGGGAGATGAATGAAACACGGTCTATTATTAAAAGCGGGGGAACGATCTAACCAGACCACCCTCCATACTGACCTCTGCGCGTTCTGCATACTGTGGGCGTAGCCTGGAGCCTGCTGGTGAACGTAACCACTGGGCCTCTGCTGCATGTGCCTAAGAGGATCCACCGTAGCCGGGTTGGTGCCAGGATGGGTGCCCTGGAAGTTCTGGTTCCCATATGAGGGCGGAACTATCCCACCACCTTGGGAAGGATGCTGCTGCATGCCCATGTGTGATCCAATTGTGGTGTAGCCCTGAGATATGTTCTGAACAATGGTGATCATTAAAAAGAAGGAAAAGGAAATTATCATTACCACTTAATTTCAGGGTCTTAGTGGAGAAGCCACAAATGAAAGCTTAAACTGCGGCTGGCATTTCTCTGCAGATGACTGCAATAAACTGTATTAAACCTTCAAATATAGAGGTACCTGTGATGCTTGCATGGAACTGTATGGTTGGTTAGGTGTCATCTGTCTAATCTGCTGCCCCATCAGGTTTTGATTCTGCTAAAAAAAGACATAACAGGAAAATTAATCCCACAGGTTCAACTTAAAAGGATTGACAGAAAAATCGGACAGAATTTAGGTTTTTGCTCTAGTTCATAAATCCGAGTTGAAATTGATGAGTTGCTGGAGTGGACTAACTCACCAGTCGGACCTGTAACTGCTGTCGCAGAATCTGGCCCTGAGGCATGTTGGGCTGGGGCTTGTAAGCCATTTGGTACGGCTTGTCCAGCCCCATCATGCCCGGCATGTTACCCTGCATGCCCGGCATCATGGCAGGATAGCTATTCCGAGCGGTCATCATTTTGTTCATCTGTGGGTTGCGGGTAGGTCTATATGGAGGCTCTAAACCTGGGCCACCTGTCGAAAAAAACAAAACAAATTTAAACCGCAATCGCAGATGCTAAGAGTCAAACCCCAAAGTGTGATTATGACACCATATTAAAGAGGGCTGACCTGGGGGCAGAGGCTGGTTCTGGGGGTACATGCCCATGGTCTGGGGGTTGTATTGTTGTCTGTTGTAGGGGTGGCTGGGCATCAGCTCCGGTGCCATATTAGGTGGGTAGTTCACGCCACCTGGTGTGCGGTTTGTAAAGTCCTAGAAAGTAAAAAGACACATCAGGATTCACTTTTTTTTAAAAACCAAGAGGAGAACGTACAATTCAGAGGTCATAAAATGTACAAATATCCAACCTCGGTTTTAGTGGACGACGTCCTCTTTTTCTTGTTGCTTTTCTTTGCTTTTGACTCGGTGGGCACAGCTTGCACGTTCTTCTCCTGTTTCACCGTCTCCATCATCTTCTTGTCCGGCTCCTGGGAGACCGGTGTGAGAGGCTCCTCCTCCTCAGGAAGCAGTTTGAGCGGCTCCAGGTAATAGCTACGAGGTTTGGGCTTCTGGTGGGTGTGGTAGAGCAGGAAACGCTGCTGCTCCTCGAATTTAGTGATCTTACGGTCGACGCGCACTGTGCCAAACCAGCCCCACGAGAGAGGAGCTGAGTATTTTAGACCCTCGAAGACGTCCCATGGAGAAATCTTCTGTTTGGTAGATACTTGAAGACCCTAAAGGAACAGAGAGACAGCTGGTTTGATCAGCTCAAACTTAACGTGTGGGAGTTACAATGACAGCTATTTTAACCCAGGCTCATCAATTAAAGAGAATTCTATCATGCCAAATCCCATTAAAAAAAAACAACAACACTTGGTTTGACCTTCCTTTCTCTGTATAGAGATGGTCTGATGGTGTGGACAGCACTTACCTCCTTCTCAAAGCCAGCAATTTTGTTGCCCTTTGTGTCTATCAGCGAGCCCTGAGGTTCACAGGTGATGACATCACGGGTTTGCTTGGGCAGCGGCAGAAGCTGGCGCACCTTTTCCAAACTCTCTGATTGCCGATCTCCAAGCTCTTTCTGCAGAGATAATAGGTAATAGATAGGTGGAGACAGACATGATCAGTTTGCCTAACATTCAAAGCAAACAAGAATATTGTGTGTCACATTTAAATTGCTTCATATAGAGACATTAGAAACCATCCCTTTAACTGTTATCACACATAAAACAACCAACTGTTGTAGGCTGAATTGATATGAGCTGACATTTTCACTATTAAAAAGCAGGCTTTGATCAGATATCTTTAGTCTGTACTGAATTTTTTCAGTCACTATTTTAGCATCCAGATTTACCTTGTGAAGTCTAAACGTAAGTATTTTTACAAGTTCTGCTGCAACCTATCATCAGAGTAAATTACAACATTTTACACAAGTATGTACTCTCACATCCAGCCTGCCAGGCAGCTGAATGTGCTGATCCCACTTACCCTGAGCTTCTTGACTAGGTTCATGTAAGCCCTCTTATTCTCCTCCATGCTGCCCTGAGAGATGCTGGACATGTCAGCTGCCAGCGTACCATTTATGAGCACACTCAACATGTCCAGCACAGTTGTGAAGAGCTCACTGTTGGAGAGAAGAGAAAGTATGAGCCAGGCAAAGAACGCTGCATTATGAATCTGGAGTTTCTATTGACAATGGTCACTCGACCGTTTAGTTCCATGGTTATTAATATGTGGGCTGTGCTTTGGAATGAGTTTTTTCTCTTTGGTCAGCACTCACTTATTGGACTGCATGTCGACCGTGCCACTGCTGATGATGTCGAGCAGCAGCACTGCCCACTCTGTGGTCTGTTGGGTGCTTCGCTGCACTGTATCAAACATGCCGCCGACCTATTCAAGAAAATAAAAACAGACAGCTCAGCAGAGCAACAACGATTTAAATTGTATAGGTTTTCTTCTGTTTCATATTTTAAATAGTCTATTTTGTTTTTGCTGAGTCTTTTCTGAAAAAGTGGTGCTGACTGGCTAAAAATAAATTGCAGAAAAAAAATATCAGAGAAAATTTGCACCTCTATGAAAAAATAACACAAAGAAAACATTGGACTGATAAAATCCTCTTACAAGATTCAGCCGTAGCTTCAGAGCCTCGTGCATCATTTGCTTGGCCTTGCAGTCGTCCTGGAACTGGTCTTCCCTCCAGTTGGTGACTATCTGCTGTACTTGGCTATAGAGGGAAGTGAGAAGGCCTTCCCTTTGCTCATCCTGCCCCTTCAAGCAAGTCAGAACCAAAGACAGGAACGGCTGCTGGCTCAGCAGAGACATACTGCAGGGGGATAGGACACAGCTCTTCAAAAACCATAACACAAAAAATAACTATTTCTACTCTCAAACAGGGGTGTGCTTTAATCAAACCTTTTCTGTTTCTGCCTATCTCTCTCCTTGCGTGAAGAGGAGCCGAGGTGCTGTCCTTTCTCCAGCTCCTCTCCGGCTGCCTTCAGCACATGTCCCTGAACTGAGGTGGGCAGCTTGGCTATCAATGGAGCCACCAGCCACACACCCGACCGCTCTGATGAGCTGCACACAGAGGTGACAACAACAGCTATCAGATGTCAGCATCACTGAAAGAATGATGTTAGAGCGACACGCACCTTAGAATGGGTTTCATCTTGCTCGTGGTGCTGTTGTTACTGGATGCAGAGCCACCCTGAACTGTTGCTCCATTTCCTGAGAGGTTACTTGAGTTCATCTCAGCTGATTTTTGGAAAACTTCTATAGTGGCCTTAGCTATGTTTTCCAGAAGGGAATAGAGCTCCTAGATTAGAAAGAAAGAAAAAATGGAATAACCAATCATATCTCTGAATTTTGCTGGAGAACAAATGTCTAAAACCATCAGCTGAAACTAATGAGACCTACGTTGTTTGTGCTCTGTTTGATCATCAGCTGCAGTTCCAGGGACGACTGCCTCATTGTCCATTGGTCCATATTCTAAATGAGGGAAAGGAGGGTTAACAAACCTTTGTTTATGCTTTCAAGCATTTACCCCAGGTCTTCATTTGGCCAAAAGAGGGCACCAAACCACCACTGTATAGATCCACTTTAAGAAACAAAAATCAGCTCCTAAAAACAGGTCTACACATCAAAGATAAAACACTTTTATCTCAATTGAAGACACATGAAAATAAATAATTTAAGTATCTTTACCTGAAGGATGCGTTTGATACGCTGTCTCTGGGGGTTGTCACCATCATCACTGTCCAGCTGGCGGTGAGGATAGCAGATAAGCTGCAGTAACCTTTGAGCCTGAATGTTTACCAGCACCGGATCCTGCAGGGCGCTGCTGTCCTCCGACAGAGACTTGAGGCAGCGTTCTCCAACCCACTCCTGCAAGACAGAAAATGACGTGATAAAGTCTGGTAGCAGTCGACAACTTCGGAACCGAAGTTCAAGGATCAGGTTAAACTCAGTCGTGCAGAATGAGCCTGGCTACCTAAAGCCAGAATGGATGATGAAAGAAAAGTGCAATGGGCCGATTTCTCAGAAATGGAAGTGAACAAGCCAAAGCCATGCCGAGTGGAAAATGTGTTTGAAGTCTTAAACACTCTGAACTACTGCCAGTTCCCTATGGGGCCTTTAGATCTATGTGGCATATTTTTTTTACAGAAACTATTTTCTGAAAAGTCCTGCTCGTATCCATCTTCCTGAAGGATTTTAGCCAGAAAATATGTGGCACAATGCTACTAAAGGTGAGGAGGCAAATATACCTTTTACATTTTTACAGACAAACTCTCTGAACTGCGACTGTCAAGATTGTCACTTTGATATTTAAAATATTCACTGCGTGTCAGCTCACAGCCTCACCTGCTGGCAGATCGTCTTCAGAACATACTTTGCATATACATCCAAGCTGGCGGTTTCTATGGAGACATTGCGGCCCCCAGGTATGTCGTCAAGCCCGGCAGGATGTGACAGACCTGACCCTCTTAGCTCAGCATCGCCTGCAAGATGAGAGATTGAATTAAACCAACCAGTGAAAACCCATTATCATCCAGTAACAGCACAGAATGTAAATCAAAGCTCCAACAAGACAAAAGTGAAGTCCAACTAAATAGTCCAACTTTTTCTTGATTAGGCTCATATTGGAAACCACCTTTGTTTTGACAATAAGCTCCAAGTGATGTAAAGAAAATAGATTCCTACCCAGCATGAACACAGCTTTGAGGACAGCAAATACTGCTCCGACAACTATGCTGTTCTGGGACGCAGCCAGAAGATGGCGGTCACAAGACGACCGGATACCAACTGGGGAAAATATGATGAAAAATTCAAATGCGCAATCGGGCGCACAGGAAAATGTGCCGATGCAGCGGTAAAATGTTTCATACCCGTCTTCACGCCATCTTGGGGAACAGGGTTGCGCTGCGGCGTCTTAAACAGGTGCAACAGGATTCGACAGGTGAGTCTGGCTCCCGGCTCAGAGTCTTGCTCACTGCAGGCTGACGTGGAGATCAGACAAAAGCATTCATTGGCACAACTTTTCTTCCCAAATTCATCAGGAGGTTCACACCGTTTTTGCATGTGCAGCACAATCTCATTCAGTGTGATGAAATGAGACAAACTCAGACTAACGGTGACTAAATGAAGCTTTGTTTCCACAGTGGGGAAACAAAAATGTAAGAGTCAGATGTTTCTTTAACCACATCGACTGGACCTTTGAAGAGCACTGTGATACTATGGTTGTCATCCAGTTGTGTAATATCAGGTACTTCGGCTTGAATTGGACAACATCTTTGAAGTGCTTTAAGATGACTTTGCTCTAATACTCTGATGATTTAACTGAGCAGGAAGGGAACTACCACTAGAATGTCAATTATTTTATTCATATGAAATAACTATTTAATAGTTTAAATTATTTCACACCAAAATATACCTTTCAATAGATTAGTTAATTCTTCAGGTTTGTACAAACCAAGTAGAGAGAGTTTTATTTCATCCAATAGGACTGTGAGGGTACAGGGGACACTTACAAAGTCTTTAAAAACACTTGGGGGAAAAAAAAACACTCTTTATCTAATGTACAAGTCTCTACAGGTGAGGATGTACTATAAACACCTGAGATAAATGTATGTGTTGCTAATTCTTACCTGCATTGAGAAGGGAGGGAATGGCAACACAGCGAACCAGGTCTTCCAGAAGCAAGCACTGCCTAGCAATGAGGATGGCAACGAAAGTTGCCAAGGAGTCGTGGAAGGACAGATCACTGACCTGAGGGACAAAAGGCCAGATTTTAAATCGACGTGTCCTGAAACTGAGCTGTAACTTTAAGAGCAGCCTTTAGAAAAACTCACGTCGACGTTGCACAGCAAATCATTGAAGCCACAGTTGCCGTTGTTGGAGGAGCAGCAGAGAGCCTTGAGAATGCCGAGCCACTCAGCACTCAGGGAGCGGCAGTAGGCCGTCAGCTCCGCACACAGGATCCCAATATCATTGACCCTGAAAGCACATTAGATGGCATTAAACATCTGTTTAACAAGGGACAGATGTGTAGATATCACAAATGCAGCCCTTATCCTGATTAACACACCTTTCAGGGTCCCGGTGGTCCACACAGACATCCATGAGCACATTGCAGACAAAACTGTAACGGTTGGCTGGGCTGTCGTTGAGGATTTTGCCAACCATGGAGTGGTTGAAGTTGCTGGCCGAGGGGTTTGCAATGGCTTCCATCATGAACACAGGATCCCAAAGCATGTTGGAGTCCGATGGGTCAATGTTACAGTAGATGGAGTTTTTCACTTTAGAGCAGAATTCACTGCAAGAGCGCAAAAAAATAGAGCAAAATTTGTCAATGAACAGTCACACAAAGTTTGTATCACATATAGAAGATTTCTCCAAACCTGTTCTTAAGATGGCTGCAGGAGATGTAAAGGTCATACAGGTAGGCCAGGATACAGCGCTCTGCAGAGGAGCAGTCTGCCGGGTTTACACCAGACTTCACCACAATGTGTAACCTGTGACCACATTCATAGAAATGTAATTTACAATAGTTCTGTCAGCTTTTTTATTAAAGTCTCACGTATTAGACTTTTTTGTTCTGGAGGCGCACAGACGAGACGAGCACCTCGCTACAAATGTAACTGCAAATCACGAAAATGCATATGACTACTGTGACTGGGTCCCTTTGCACGCTGCCAGACAGCAAGCTGTTTGCTCGAGTGGAATTGCTCTGAGAGACACGAATGCAAAGTGTAACAGGCTGTAATTTCAGTATCCTCCCCTCAGCTATTCTCATTTTAAAAGCTCTGCTGGTCCCTGCATTCACTCCGTTCATCATTCATACAGATCGTGTCCTCAATTTTCTGCTGTGCTACTGTAGCTTTACAAAAAATTGATTGTTTTTCAGCATTTCTACTTAGTCTTTGAAGACAACTGAAACTTTTGCCTTCAGTTGCTGGTGTTTGAAGCTGTTTCAGAAAACTGCTGCAAACCAGAATAATCAGCTCCTAGTTTATGAAAGGGAGCAAACCCTTGATTTTACCTTTAACATGCAGTTATAGCCCTAAACATCCTTTACACTACTGTAATAATGAGCTAAAGTGTACGCCTAAACCACAAAACATACCTTTAGGGACATTCATTCTTTCGTTCTGATCATCAGGCAAAGGGGTGTCAAACATTTAAGTTTGAAAGTGACATACCCATCAAAAACCTGTGCTGTCTGCTCAGGATTAAGGATGAGGCAGGAGTGGTATCTCCTCAGCACAGCGACAATGCACAGACACAAGCTAGTGGTGTAGCTTCCCACTAGGCTGGAAGATTTAAGCAGCAACTCAGCTTCCACCAGAGTCAACTCGTTCAGAAGCTGCAAAACACAAAGAAAAATCCATGTCTTTCTCCAAAATAAAAACGGACTGAAATGTATTACTCTGGCTTTCACCTCACCACACATGACAACAATACCTCCACCATGAAAACATGTACCTGAATAGCGAAGTCTATGAGGCCACTGATGTTAAGGGAGTACTCCATGAGGTCAAAGATGAACTGGATGTGCTGGACGAGCGGCAGGTGGTAAGACATCCCTAAGGCAAAGCTGGTGATCTGCTCCAGCACATTTCTGGACACCTGTGTACAAACAAAATATCAGGAATACAATTTCAATCCCACATCTACCATCTAAAAACCTAAAAAGTGAACTATTTAAACAATAAGACTTTCCCAATTTCATTTAGGCACCTCAAACAATTTGGTGATAAATAAAAATTTTTTTTTAAAGTTGATCTGGCAAAACCTGAATATAAACCTACACGTCTTTTATAACAAGGTTTACACAAACTTAGTTTGCCTATTTTCTGAAAGCTTCACTTAAAACCAGGGGAAAAGGCCAAATTTGTATTTTTCCATCCCATCATTCATTTTACCTATAGACTATCAGCCTTACTGTACAAAGAGAATTACATCAATATTTTAAACAACTCGCAAAATATCTTAAATCTGCTCGAACACCAAGCAATTAATTTACATTTGTATTAAATTGACTATATTCAAGGCTTTTGCAGTATTTCTTAAAAAAACAACAACTTTGGTTTGTCATTCCTTAATTTAACACAGGTTTAATTGTGATTTAGTTTGCTGCTCTAACCTGGGAGGTGACCTGGTGCTGGTCAAAGTGGGAGAGGTGCTGGAATTTGGAGAAGATATCTTCTGCAGTGGGAAAGGCCTCCGGCTTACTCCTCTTCCTCTTTTGTCCTTCCTCCCCTCCTACACATGTGGGGCAGAGAACACAGAATCTTAAGAGAGAAAGCAGAAACTCATAAATGATCGTGAATAGCCTGGCTGTGAAATCTAGTTAAGCTGCTGGTCTGCAATCTTTTCGCTCCGGCTTCTTTTGATTTGAAGCTTCACTGTGGCAGACGATTCTAATAATGCATTTGAAAAACGGAAGATAGGAGCACTTTCCGGAGAAAAACACAGTTGAGAGCTGAAGGTCACCGTGAGCTTGCAGGTATGCGGCACAAAAACAGCCCAGTCTATGTAATTATAACTCTGAAAATCTTAAATCACCTTAACAAGGTCACATGTATCTGATATAACAAGTCTGTGAACAGATGAATGCCATTAGCATAGAAATTGAGTTGAGAGGAGATGGAGAGATGCAAGCTGCCCTCTGCGGTACATAAAAAATGAAGAGCAAACTTATTTTAAAAGAGCTTAAAACAGACAGCCGAAGTTTGAAATATTCAATCCGGAGAAGATGGGGAATAACAGCTAGAATGAGAATGTGGAGAAGGGAGCAACGAACTTGCATGTAAACAATGTTTAACACACACCTGGAGATGGTGAAGCTCATGCATTTTATATCGCAGCCTGGCAAAACACTATCTTTCATGTGATAAAAGCATTCCACGGTGTGGAGATACAGTGAAAAGAGAAATCCAGCCAACAGAGAGGAGAACAAACGCAGACTTCAAAGCAACCTCCCAGATTTCAAGGATGGCAAGCGGGTCAAACAGAGCTGAGATGTATTCGAATGGCTGTCCACAGGTCAGCAGTAAAACACCAGCTAAAAGGGCTACATGAGTCAGATTACACGAGGGAGTCGCACTCTCACCCGTTTCTGCTGTGCTTTTGCGGTTGAGCACTTTCAAGATGTCTTTAGTAATTTTTTTGATGGTGTGTTGCGCCTCATCTCGCAGCTTGCCGACACCGTAGAGGACCACTAAACGCTGATTGCATTCATGGCTGGCACTTTCCTCCTACAGCCACAAACAAACAGAAAAACACGTCAACTGGATGCGATCAACAACAATAAAACTATATAAACGGCGGGAAACAAACAAGTGGAAAAAATTTCCGATAATTTACATTAAATCTTTTCTCTGGAACTATGACTTGATTGTGTCTGTTAAAGCATTACTCAAAGGGAAACCACCTCTGAAAATGGTAAAACACAATGCAAAATCCGAAAATGACTAGTATTAAGAAATGAAACTAAAGATGATGACTAATAACATATTAACTTTTTTAAGACTGCAGACTAGAACTGACTGTTCAGAAAGTTGTTGAATCTCAGATTTAACGGATAGCTTTATGTTGTTATTACCTGTGGAATGGGGAAGTGAGTGGCATACTGAATGTGACGGGGTTGCTCGTACAGCTGAGGAAAGGCAGGGTCCATGCCCTTATCCTTACAGTTGGGCTTGCTGTCTGCCTCTGGAGCAGTCTTCTCTGGAGACGGGCTCCCCTTCGATTCACAGTGCATCGGAGGTGAGAACATCTGCAAAGAAATGAAAATTATGATTAAAGAAATGACATTGTGTCAGAGCTTTACAGTAAGAAAAACTATTTATTTATAAATCATGAAAAAATAATCAGGGTTTACCTCATCAAAATTAGCACTGGAGTTATGATCGATTTCCATTGACTCAGACAGCCCCGTGTCCTGTTGGATAGACAATAGCCTCATGTTAGCGCTTTATACTTCACTGCAGCTTGGTCACGCTACACAACAGATGCCTCGAACATGCCTCCATCTTCACACTGCTGCCTGCATCCTGCTCTTTGCGCTCTGATTCGTCAGAGGGCTCGTCGCTGGGGGAACGAGGACAAGGCAGGTGGGAGTCTGAGGCCAGGTCGCCGCGGGAGATGAGCGTGCACATGTAGATGTTGTGGGAGAAGACGTCGTGACGGATCAGCTCACAGAAGAGAAGGACTAAGTTGGAGAACTCTACACGCTCGCTCTCGTTCCCTGGCTCCGCTGCAAATGAGAAAAGAGGATTTTCAATCACTCATATCGCTGGTCTTTCCAGCGAAAGCATTTTTTAATAAGAATGAAGTGGGGGAAGAAATCAGACACGCAGAGAAAATTAAGTAAAATTCCTTCAAATATTAGACTAAGATTGAGTACTGCACATTTCAGAAAAACATCTACAAGAGAATAAGTGGAGAGAGAAAAGACTCACTCAGAGTGGGGGCCTGCGTGTCGAGGAACTGCAGCAGCACATCCTGAAAGACCGGCAGGGTGGCAGCGGAGAGAGAGCCGGATGATACAGAGCCCTTCTCATCCACCACCTCCGACTCACCACACCTCTGCAAACCAGGGCACGCCGGACAGTCAAACACAGCAAACCACCTCACAGCAAACTGTAGAAATCCCTCCTAATTTAGCATGTTTATAAGAGCTTAAAGTTGTTTTCAAGACCCAAGAGGAACAAAATGCATGAGCAGGAATGTTTTAAATGTTACTTAGAATAGCTGTGGCTCTATAAACCCCAACTACTAAAATGAGTATGCAAGTTGAAAGAAAATTAAATTGAGGCTTTTTAAAAATTGGAACAATAGTTTCTGACATGGTTTCAAATATGCAGTATTTCAAATATTTTTGATATTTTCATTAAAACACTATATTGAAGGAAATGTAAGCCTAAAGTGGGTTTTCCTTTATTTGAAGGGGCCACCTCAAAAAGATTGGAATAAAGTTAGTTAGACAGATAGGGGAAAGTGCTGAGGCGGGACTGGTGTTTTTCTTACCTCTGCTTCTATTTCGGCCTGTCTCTTTTCCAGCAGCTTGGCCACCACCATCGCCCTGTGTCTGCCAGAGCGCTTACAGCACACCGCCCACTCACAAAGCAAGGTCACCACCGCGTCGTCGTCAGGTGACATCTGCGCACACACAGACGTTAGGAGACGGAAAGGTCAGGAACAGAATTCACCAAGAAAACTTGAGGTCAACTTTAATCTTAAACGAAAATACCAACCCTTACCTCGTGGCCATCTTTACTCTGACCAGAACCAAATATCCTGTTATACAGCGAATCCAGCGAGTTGTTAAAGTCAGATTTCTCAAAGCTGTGGTTATCTAAAACTTCCAGAGTGTGGAGAACCCTCCCAATGGTGAACCCTGGTGAAAGATAACATCATCTCAAACTGTTCTAACAACCAGCGGCCAGGTGTCTGCAGAGATAAAAGGAAAACTGCTTTCTTACCGGCCGTCGTCTCTTGGCACTTGTCGAATGACCATCGGAACTCAACGGCCTGACCTCGCTCCTTAATTTGCTCCTCGATTTCTCGCAACTTTGAACGAACCTGCATCAAACAACGTATTAAAAATACAAGTAGATAATAAGTAAACATATCCAACTACGTATCCAACAGGAATATCCTCGGTGTAGGAAGAGGACTTGGGAGGCTTTTCTGAAGCTTCACTGATTCTTTACCAATTTCAATGAGCTTCTTTTGTTTAATGCGTCTGCCATTATTTACTCTTAATTTCCTTTTTTGTGGACCACTGTAAATCTTGACACTCTTTCTATTCTTTAAACAAAAACTGGAGCAGACCATGACTACCTGCTGCGTAAAGGCATTGTTGCCTCCTGGCATTGGCAAACTTGAGGGGGCGATGGGGAGGAGGTCCAGAGGTGAGCCTGTCTTGTTCCTGCTGTCGGTCAGAGAGTAATGCCATACCAGGGCACTGGGACAGCACAGCACTATGCTCTGATGGCAGGAAGGCAAGTCCAGCGTGGGAAAGGGACAAAAAATACATTTAAAAACAAGTAATAACATTTTGAAAAGCAGAAAGAAAACAACTTCTCAACGTTTGTGGGGTGGCAGGGCTGTTCCGTTTACGGTACCTGTAACATGCAGCTGAGGCCGAACACCAGAGGCCTGTGCTGCGGGCAGATGTAGAAATCTGTGAAAGGCGTCTGGGGCTGGTTCCCTCCTGCTGGCTGGGAGGTCGGGGTGGGGGGAAGGGCGCTGCCTTGCTGTGTCAAGATGCCATGGGCCGGATGCCCTCCTGTGCCGGGGCCCAGGCTCCCGTCGCTTAGCAACAGGTTGAGCCGGCGTGTGCAGAAGTAAGCCAGTCTTCGCGACAAGTAGGCAGACTGTACAAATTCCCCTGAGTACTGAGGCACACGGGAGAGACACACAGCATTAACACCGGTCAGCGTTAGAAGTAGAAATTAAACTTTAAAGGAAAATGTGGCGGCAGGTCCTCATCGGGTGCTGTCAGGAAAGGTCAGCACCCCCAGATGAAAACACACAACATGACAGACTGCTGACAGCTGCGGAGGGCTGACACCACGCAGGAAGGTGGACTGTACGTATCAGAGGTATATCAAAACTCCACCAGTCACAATGCGAGTGCAGATAAGCTTACCTGTAGCAAGAGGGGCAGGAGCAGTCTGAGAAGCTCGTCTTCTCCAGGTCGGACCTTCTCGAAACACTCCAGCACCCACGTCAGGAATTCATGCCGGTCTAACATCCCATCCTGAGCACAGACGGAACGAGAAGACATTTCCCCCTTTAATAGGATTACCAATGCATTTATTGACACTAAGAAAGGCCTATATTTTGTTCAAAGTTCCCAAAACCAGCTTCCTAATTAATAAGCCCCAACAAGCTGCAAGCAGGAGGGCGGACAGCTCTATTTTTCTGTTTGTAGCTGTTTATCTATTTGATCAGCGTTATCAATCTAAATACATCAGATGGCAAATGCATCTGAATTCATTTTAATTCCAAAGACAAGCCTCCTGTTCGTGTTATGTACTGAAGACAAAGAAAACAATCCCCCTGAGGTCAAGCAAACTAAAAGCATTTTCTTTCCAGTCTAAACGTTGCAGGACAAAGGAACAGCTGAGCTGACGCTCCGCATGCTGCATGTGGCACAAGCCTTAACGCTCTCTGTAAATGTGTTAATCCCCCCAGCTGAAGACTTTACATAACAAACTGACCTGAAACATGAACATGGCCAGCTTCTCATTATACTCCCATTGCTTCATGGCCGTCTCCACGTCCGCCGGCATGGCAGGAAGAGGCGAGCTGCAGCCCTGACTGGGAACCTGCCGGTAAAACTCTGCCACCTTCTGAAGTTGCTCCCAAAGATATTTAGTTTTGATCTGTGTCCATTCTACACACAAAACAAACAAAACTACTATTTAAAACCACAAAAAACAAGATTAATATACCATTTCTAATTCATTAAAGCACTCCATCTAGCAAGAAAAGAATATTTTTTTCAATTAAAGCCAAAAAGCAGCTTCTTCTTACCTATACAAGGATCAATGACGTGCCTCTTCTTGACTTTAGTTTCGGTGATAGCAGCGTGATATGCACAGGTCATCTTAATCATCCACGCTGAACGCATCACAGGAACAGAGTACTTGGCCAAATAACCAAAAACTTCCTCCTTTTTGCTAAAGATTGGTACCTGTGACAAGAACATTTAGCACCAGTCAGGAATGTTGACTAACCAAAAATACTGATCTGAAATTGGCAGGAAAGCAGAACTTGTAGACAAACATTAAATGAATGGATTCAGATCATTTGGTTTGTTTCATGAATGAGTGCAAAGTAAATAATATTTAAGAATAAAGCAATTGCATTTGAACAAGTGAAAGGAGAAGTAAAGGAAATTACAATGTGGCTATAAAAGTAAGTGCTTTTAATTCAGTCTGATCATGAACAAAAAAAATTCTAAGAGAGAGAAATGACAAACAAATTTACACAAATTGCATTCGGCTAATTCAGCTAATGCCTTTTGCTTTGTAATAACTAAACAAAACAGCTCTGCTAAATTTAGGGACCATTTCAGCCTTTTCCATTCAAACTGCAACAGTTTCTTATAGAAATCTCACAAAACATTTCCCAATTTTCTTAACAGCCACCTTAGAACTAAAGAGCATTAACAAACATCTTCTGTTTATACATTTTCAGGTTGTCCCGACAGGAGAGGACCATCGAGATCAGCCAGATCAATAACAAAGCAAAGTATATAGATCTGGTATCACATCTGCAGCTGTTTCCAAGAACAAAAACAAACAAAAAAACAAAACAGATTCTGCATAAAATGTTAATTAAAAAAATGCAAAGACTTGAAAATAACAATACCCATACTGAGCTCGACAAATAACAAACAGAGCTGGAACTCCAAGCATCCAAGCGAGTTTCACTGGAGACGAGGAGCTGGCTGCTCTTATGAGTGAACAGATCAACAAATCAAAGAGCCAGCAGGGTTGTTTTTCCATAAGCAGCCAAGATAAAACCACAATCTGAAAGGCAGCATTACAAACAGACACAAGTGTGCGGCAGAAAACCCTGCGTAGGCTCCAGAGCACCTTCATCAGTAAAAACCAAGCATCGCTTATCAGGCATTAGTGCAGAGTTAACCACGATGTTAAATACATACATGATCAAAATGGAAGGGGGACGATGCCGTTGGTTTTACGTCATTTAAATAAAAACTGCACCATCAATACAGAATGAGATACTTAGGCGTTGTGGTTTAATTCAGGGAGACTTATTCACACCATAGTCGTGGCTCTGAAGCCGAGATGCCAACTACAAGCTGTCAGAAATCCAAAATCAACACCCTTTAAATGCAAAAAAAAAACTGTGAAGGTGACAAAACAACTGAGGAGGTCAAACCGGAGAGCAGACGGAATCTTACATCAGCAACCGTCTACCCGAGGCCCCGAACCCCCGGTGATTTAAGCTCAACTCTAACAACTTGGCTCGGTCGCTGGTCACCAACGTGAGATCAGCGGGGGGACAAACAGCTGGGGAGAGGGACAGGCAGTTCTCCTCAAACCGATTCACCCGAAGCCGAGAGAGTGTGACAGTGTGGACAAGAGAGACAGCTGGATGTGGCTGATAAGAGATCAGAGATCAGCCAGATGAGTCAGGGCCCAGTGAACAATCTTCAGGTGTGAGCCCCCCCACCCTCCCGCACCCCCCGCCGATCAGATCTGTGGTCTGTTCACAGCCCTCTCAAACCACATCGATGTAACTGAAGAAAAGGAGGCAAACTGATGCAACATGTGGGTAAACAAACCCCTGATCCAACATTTTGAAAGATGCCGCTTCAAAGAATTCTGGCTTTTCAGAGTCTACCCTCTGATGTGCTGCTTGGCAACTGCCTCTCTGTTCCGGTCTCAGTGTCGAACGAAAGCAAATAACATCAGATGAACCTTTACAAACCCGCTGGTATCTCGGCATTTTGCCTTCAAAACGGCAACATCTTACAGACATCAAAACAGAAAATAACACCAGGGAGACACGTAGGTTTTCGCATTATCGTTAAAAATGGGACAAAAAAAAATGTTAAGCGTGGTCATAAAAGCTGCTGAAAGTAGGCCAGCTTAAAGTAGCTCATCTAGCGCAGGGCGACACTGTCAGACCTTGTTAACTTTCTTTGCTTCCACACATCCTGTCTCCCTCTGTTTGCTTTATTTCCCCTCAGTTTACGTTTTTTTTTCTAAGAATTGCAGGATAACGTGGGTGCAAATGCATGTTTTGTGTATAACTTGGAAAAAAAGGTATATTTAGGGTGCATTTTAGTGGATAAATGGGCTAAAGCTAGACTGTTGGAATCGGTAGGACTATCAAATGGAAAGAATGATGACCTCTATTATAGCGTAATATGTAGTCTCACCTTTTTAGCCAGCTGCGTCAGAGGTTTAGTCCCGGCTAAATCTGTGAACCAGTTATTGATGGAGCTCTGGGACCTTGCTGTGACGAGCCAGAAATTATCCTTCTGGTTGACCTGCGGTTTACGTTTGCCTGTGTCCGGGAACGTGTTGTACCGCAGCTTCTCTGCAATGATGCTGCTGAAGTTTGAGCTGATCTGCGAGGCGGCGAGGGGAAACAAACCGTGACCAAACATGTCTGGAATGATACGGCTGCGGGTGAGATGCAGCCCAGAGAGCAGGCGTTACCTTCGAGGGGTTGAAGTTGACATTTTTGGCACTGCCATGTTCATCACCAGACACAGCCGGCTGGTTGTTGAATCCTTGCTTCACATTGAGGGCAGTCAACTCATCCTGCAGCAAACACATTGTAATGCGCATTAGAGGAAAGTCATGCAAAAATAGTAGTAGTGAGCTCATCGTTTCTGATCCCAGATCAGCTACAAGTGGAGGGCATGAGCTGGATTAGCTCTGTTGACACTAAGGAAAGTGATGTCATTATACCTTAATGGTTCTAAATGATCTCTAGGGTAAACGATGATAGATTTTCAAGCATCACCTCAGACTGTGCTGGGTTAGTGACAGATCAGCAGGAAGAGGTGCTACATAACCAGGACAAACTCAAGATTTAAACTAACCACAATAATCAGAATTCGATTATCTCAGCTCCACTGATGCATAAACGACTTGTTTTTAAGTCAAAACGATTGGATATGCATGTTTCCCAATCATTCATAAAAAATACCGATATTGTAAGATAAGTAACAGTCACGCATAATCTAAATATAAACCTATTGGTATTGTGCTTTTCTTTACAAATCCAAACGTTGGCTGGAGTTTATCATCGAAGCCCACAGAAGCCGCCGGCTAACATGTTAGCTTAGCCAACGGTGTTATCAAACGAGCAGGTTGTTTTCTCAAGTAAGCTGCTAACAAGCTGACAACTAGGAGCTGTTCATTGTTGTTGCTAGGCCCCGAACGTCTCCAGAGCTGCTAAACGGGCTAACTAGCGTTAGCTCGCGCAGAGCCTTTGCTGAGCATTTTCCTCTCTCAAACGCCGTCTATACGCTTCCACGTCGCGCATCCCCGGACTTCACCTCTTTCTGCTTCGGATCTTGCGGGTAAACGTCCGGAGGGCCGAGCCGGGGCCGCTTTAATGGCCGGTGTTCGTAACTTAAGATCCCGAAAGCAGCCATCATCCAGCGGCATCACAGCCAAGGCTTTCCTCCTCCCCAGCAGCAGCCTGACCCGAGCGACAGCAGGCACGCACACTTCCGGTGCGCCTTTAAGCCCGAGCTTCACAATAAAAGCCGCGGACCGCATCCGTGCCCAGTTAGATCAGAAACAAACTGCAACACTGTAGGAAGAAGTCCTTTGTAAATGAGTTATATTGTTGTTATCAGTCACTGATAATAATCATGACCAAATTAAGATTAGAATTGTCATTCTACAGATCCTATAATTAAATAATTGAATAAAAATAGAAAGTGGGCACAATTAAGTATAAAAATTATACTAAACGTATTACAGATAATTCTGCACAATATACAAAATGCAAGAAAAGAAAGACAAGATCTCTGACTATGAAAATGGTCATAGACATGCATGTAAATGATTTAATGAATGAATATCTAAGTGAACACATTTTTATATCATTGTTGTTGTTGTTGTTATATATTGCAGAGCAACACTTTGTTATGTTATTAGTACTTTTGAACGTTTTATTAAAGTTGCAAACAAAAACTTCCAACATTTACCAGTCTTCTTTGGAGTCCTCCCCTGTGACTTGGGCTTTAAATGGTCTGAGTTCAAAGTTTCAGTTCCTCTGGTATGCTGTGAACCTTCAGCACATCTGAAGTCTTCAGGAACAGCTTTACTTTCTGTCCCTGGAGAGAGAATGAATCACAAAGAAGCTGCTTTCTTCATTTTTAGTAACACATAACTAGAGCAAAACTCCCAGACAGCCGCAGGTCTGTGTTGACTCTTCTCTTTCTGTTTACTGAATTTGGCTGATTTATTCAAGTGACTCCAAAGACTTTGGGTAACGTTGTTTCTGGACTTTGCTGCATAAACAAATGAGCTTTTCTGTGCGTGAATTGTACAACTGTTGCTCACTATGTGTGATGTTTTGTTGTGTATATTTTTGGGCCTCAACCAGCATTCATATGTCAGCCTGTTTTTTTTAATGCAGCACATACAGTTGCAAACGTTTACAGATGTTTAGAGAAGATTAAAGTTTAAAGAATGATGTTTTTTTGCCACAAGTAACACTGCACATGAGCAACATATACTCACGCACCCTCAGATACTCGCATCTCCTGAGTCTTTCAGGTGCTATTTTTACACCCAAACACGTGTCTGACCTGTTACCAGTTCATCTGAAGAGTCTCTGAATATCTCCACACCTACATTTTTACCCCACTTGATTTTCCACAATTTTATTGCCCCATTTTTAGGTTTTCTTTTAGAAATGTTAAAAGCAATTCAAGATTAATAAATATTTTTAATAAATAATTAAATCATTCAGTTCATCATTCCAAATCTTTTACATTGAATATAAAACTTTTTTAACATTTACAAATAATTAAATTCTGTTCTAATTTATGTTACTCAGCATCTCAACTTAATCTAGAAAGGGGATTTTATGTGTCCCTTACAAAAACCGTGTCTCCCCATCCTTTGCTAATCTCCAGGGACTAATAAAAAACAAGTTCTTGGTTTTGCTATCTTGGTAAAACGTGAGAATAGATCTTCATCAGAGCTTGAGGAGTTCGGCTTTCTTAATTTTAGATTGGACTGATAAACTTCAGTGTCTCCTTTGATGTGTTTACAGACAATGTTTCAGTGTAACATCCATGAAGCTATATCTCAATCTTTTTTATTCACTGTTATGCCAACAAATGCAGAAAATCCTGATTCACTGTCTTTTTCCACCCAATATTCTCTGAATTATTTCTCCTTTATGTACGCCTGCATTATCCAGCATGGAGTTGGTGAGCTGTTAGCAGGCGCCTCTGCAGCTTCGAGTTTAGCACTCTAATTTTCCACTTTCATGCAAGTTAATGCTAAACTGATCTATCTGGGATAAAATGAGATGAGATGCAACTCTGGAGCTATGGAGAGACGCTTACCATTTTTTCCACCATAGCCTGGAGCCTTTTTTTACTTTCAAATAGTGAAACATCTGACACAATTGGACACTCTTTTACAAAAATACTTTATTTTAAAAACACCATCATATTAAAAATCAATTATTCACAAAAATATTGCAACATTGCCATCTAAAGTGTACAAAGGCAATCTTGAAAATGTATCAAAGCAATAGGACGATATTGCACTTTTCATGATTGTTCAGTACATTTGACTATAAGGCAGAAGTCTACAGTTGTTTTTAAACATAAACATTTAAAGACAAATCCTGATGCTGATCTTCATCATGTTGCAGATAATACACTGTACCTCTAAACTGCAACTTATCCACATCAGAATTACCTTGCAGGTAAAACATTAAAAGCATTGTAAAACATGCAGATTTAAATCTCCAGCATTTGGAAACATTCGCTCCCTTCAGAACACAGTACTGTACTCGCATGCAGCCTAAAAAAAAGCATGCTTTAATGGCTAAATCCATGATAAAACCCAGAGGGGCTGAGAACTCTAGGCACATGTCCCCTCTGCCATAATTGACCAAAACTGTTGCATCAGATTGAAGCAACGCTGAAACAAAACAGATTATATCAGTGTATTTTACACAGTGTTTCACGGGAATGGATAACAGCTGATACCTTTTTTTTTTTAGGTACCTTGTATTAAATAATAAACAGAAATTATTGCAGTTAAAAATTTCAACAACGCTATAACTCTGACGCCATCCTCTGATTGTCAGTTTGTCATAGTGAGGATTCAACAGCATGAAAGAAAAAAAAACTAAAAGTATCACTGATTAACTGACCTTCAAAGGAAGCACTGCCATGAAACATAAAGTGCTTTTGTCAGAGTCTGAACCCTGAATCAGGTAAATATTTGGCCCTCAGGAAATGAATCCTGTGACACTGCAGCATACAACAAAAGTCTGTTGTTTCTTATTTTTTGCTCACTGAGATTTCACATGTTTTGCGGCATAAATGTTGTCTCGGAGTCTTTGATGTTGCAGAAAACAGACACACAGAGCAGCCATCGCTGTATATTTTATGCACCACTTTCCCATCATGGTACGATTGGAATAATTGCCACTGTGTGTGCGAGTGTGCACGCGTGTGTTTTAGGCTGTGCACACATTACGCTGCATATTTCGTGGGATCGCCGCTCTGATCTCCGGAGTGTCTGCTTTGGTCTTCCGTTGCTTCTACCATGGCTCTGAATCTTGAATTTTTATCTCCCAGCAAAGCTGTGGGGGAGTCAAACTCCACAATCTAAAAAAAAACAAAAACAAAAAGGAATACGACAAAATAAGCATCAGCGTATTAAATCTGCAACCTTCCCTGCAGCAGTACATGAACAGCCTTTCAATATCTGAAAATGTACCCTCAGACAGCCTCGTTTCGCTTTGTCAAAAGACCGATTTCTGCCGAACAACCTGAGCTGGTAACTAAACTGAGTAGAATTCATTCTTACAGTGGCTGACTGAAACCCATGAACACAGCTGAGGTCTTAGGTTCGAACTAGTTGGCATAAATTTTCGCTGTGAAAATGAGGCATTCTTTTTCCTCTACGTGCAGCACAAGTGAAAAGTGCAGCTTATCCTCCCGTTCGTCATCAACTCAAAGCCACCAGTGAATTCAGGGCAATTCCATCTCTTGAATGCGTTTGTTGCCTTTTTCTACACACCTGGCCGTTGTCCAGCACCATGACCCGGCTGCAGCTCATCACAGTGTTGAGGCGGTGTGCGATGATGAGAGTGGTGCAGCTGCCAAACGCACAGCGAACCGTCTCCTGGATCAGACGGTCTGTTTCTGTGTCAATAGCTGCTGTGGCCTCGTCCAAAATGAGTATCTAAAAACATCCAAGAATAGTTCATTTTACGGAAAAGAAGCAAAAAAAAAAAGAAAAAACCTTTATGCAAATAAATTAGCAGGCTTGACATGATGATGCAAGGAGTTGCTTTTTCAAATAGACATCATAATGTAGCTTTAAGTGACCCCACTAGGTGGCAGTGCTATGCTGTGCAAAACATCTCTCATCTCATTAAAATAAACTAAAGAGGTCATCTTCCACTAATAAAAAAATAAATAAGTTCTAAATGTAAATACAGAATGGCAACATTTCACACTCGGCACCTTGCTATTCCTCAGCAGAGCTCTGGCCACACAGAGAAGCTGCCGCTCCCCCACGGAGAAGTTCTCTCCGTTCTCCGTCACTTCTGAGTGGAGTGAATGTGGCAGCTGGCTGACCTGAGGACGGCATTTACACAGATTACAGGCCAGCTTCTTTAGTCACTGGGAGCGCGATCTACAAAGCACTCTTTTTATAACTCACCATTTCTTTAATGTGCGTTTTTTCAAGTGCTTCCCAAATCTGCAAATCAGAATATTGATCCCATGGGTCTAAGTTGCTCCTGTTGGGACATAAACCATAATTATGGCACTTTTCAGCTGGGTGAAATGTTTCATTGTGAGACTATGATACTGCTGACCTCCCAAACCCAAAACAATTTCTCCTGTCTTTGTATATCTAAAGATGGGAGAGGTCCATAAAGCTACACACAGCAACGCTGCTATTATCTCTTGTCGAATTTCTTATCACAGAGCACAGATTTCCCAGAGGAGAATCAGACACAGACTGTCTCACCAAAAGACGTAAGACAGGCTCCAAAAGACTTGGAATGGAAAATTGTGCATGTGTATGAACAGGATGACAGCATGTCAGTGACTCTATTCTGCTGCTGCTGCAAAAGCCCAAACATTTTCAATAAAAACATTTTCAAGTAAAAAACCTAGACTGCGGCTTTAAAACAGCAGGCTGACTAAAAGGCTCGTGAGCGTCTCCAGGATGAGGCCACCGTCTAAACGGGCACACGCGCAGACACCCATTACGTTGTTTGCGAAAACATCTTTCTCTCAGAGAAGCTGCATTTATTGCTAAGGCGTGGGGATTTTTTCCCCTCCATTTTCCCAGATGTGCTTTTCAGTCCAAGATACATTTTGTAAACCGGAA
This sequence comes from Menidia menidia, assembly GCA_907169785.1. Lineage (NCBI taxonomy): Eukaryota > Metazoa > Chordata > Actinopteri > Atheriniformes > Atherinopsidae > Menidia > Menidia menidia. The sequence goes on from CAJRST010036666.1 coordinate 6,160,402, forward strand.
AAATCCATTATTCATAACTATTGATGACGAAAGTAATTATCACTGGATTTACCTGACTGTACCGATGAAGAGCACTGGCTCTTGAGGAATGATGGCTAGCTTGCTCCGCAGGTCATCCAGGCCAATCTGTGCAATATTGATTCCGTCAATGATGATGGAGCCTCTGCTCAGCTCCACAAGCCTGAACAAGGCTACACCCAGAGAAGACTTTCCTGCAAACACACAGAGAAAAGATGCCGCGCTAACAGATGTGGACATGTTGCAAGAGAAATGTAAATGCGAGCTGAAATGCTCCCGGCCGGGGAACAGAGAAGGTCAGGCGTACCTGATCCTGTGCGGCCCACAATGCCGATGGTCTCTTCAGGCAGAATGGTGAAGGACAGGCTCTTAAGCACTTGTGGCAGATCATGTCGATAACACATGCTCACATCCTGGAAGGTGATCTTTCCCTGCTGGGGCCAGGAGGGGGCAGGAGTGGCTGCCTCACAACGTCTGGGAGCTTCACTTTCAATACTCTGAGATAAGGAAAAGTGATGGTATCTGGTATAAATCTCTGAATCTGTGAAGAGGAACAAGCCCTCTAACTGGGCTGAAGTGTTTTTCCCTCTATGAGCTTTCTTTGCACTGGAGGGAAAAACTTGACTTGATATTTGTATCTTTGCAGCTGGATGGCTGTTATGTGTGCCCTCTGGAGCTCTGAGTGAACCAAGGCTGTGGCACACTAAGTTTCTTTTGCCTGTTGCTTAGTCCATCACATATATACAAACACACACATGGATATGACATCTGTCTGGAATAAATGTGCAGTCACATAAAAAAAAAAACATGTTCACATAGAAAAGTCACAGAAACCACAGCGCTAATGAAAGCTCGAACCTTAATATAATGATCGATCCTTTCAACCGATGTAAACCGGGCTTCAGTCTCTGTGAGCAGACGAACCGTGAACTGAAACAGGCCAGTCAACTGGAATTTAAGGACAAGCAGAGGGTTAAAAAGGTTAAGGATTTACACAATCACAACAATTGCAACAAAGCACCCACTGTTTAGGCCTCAGCAGCACATTTGCTGACATGTCTCCTTTACAATCTTACTAATTGATCTCAATTATCTGCACAAGCAGGCTTCACTGGTCTTGATTATACTTTTCGGAAATGCTGTGAATTTTTAGAAATGCCGTGACAGATATCTACATTAGGAATTATAAGGAAAATATTGATACATTGACTAATTTGGAAGGTTTACCTAGCATAAAGGCTAAAAGATTTATCACTTCCAATTTATCTACCGTCTTTGAACTCATTGACACATTTCATTCCATCTGACATTCACTCTAACGAACCTCGGCTATACCAGACTTGTGGAGTTAATAATTTTCTCATTGCCTGTTAAAAAAAAACTGCTGTAGTTTCACCATGGTGTCATGTTGACATAATGATGTCGCAAATTTGGCATGCTGTTGTTTGAAAGCACACCCTTTCGTGGCAGCACAATGAATGAGTTCTTTGTTGGGACATAGTGCAACCTGAGCGTGAAACAGGCTTTTGTTATACTTAATAGTAAGATCAGTGTATATTTTCCATCTAAAACCAGACAAAGCTGATAACAGAGCCCCGAGACGTACAGTGATGTCATACAATTTCCTGACAGATTTAACCAGGTAGACACCATAAGAATCCTGATCAAATCAAGCTAGGCTGTTGCGTATTGCAAAACAGATCAAAACTCATTTTACAGTGGATTTGTTTGTCTGGATTTATCACTTCTATGAAAAGTGACAAAGGCTTAATTCATGATGCATTATTCTTGTAAGAATTATTACTTATCGAGTAACTTCCTGCTCGAATATCTTTCCAAACAGTTGATCAGTAAGACTTAAGGAAAAGGCATGACTTTGCAAAACCTATTGAGCTTTTGGATTCTTCAAAATAGCAACTTCTCATTCTTTGAGAAGAATAAGACTGTGTACTTTTTGTGTTTCTGAATGCGTCTGTTTACAAACCTGCACTGCATACGATATGGCCAGGCCTGCATAGGCTGGTGCTATCTGATTGTGCATGAAGACAATGAGAAGTGCTACAGCAGTGATAAGAGAGATGCTGATGAGGTCCAGGCGGACAGCCAGCCAGCGCATTGCACAACTAAAGAGGTAGTTGGTGGCCTGGTTGGTGTCCAGCAGTTCCTGATATCTAAAACAAAGAGAGATACTGTAAAGCAATTCCAAGAAGTGCTGTGACCCCCCTGCCTCCTTTTTGGGAAATTTCTAACATAAAGTCTGATTTATTAACAGGCTGAGAGGGAAACTGCTAAACTACATGAGAAGATAAGGTGAAATCAACATTTAATGATTTCTTGTTGCCGATAGATAACATTGTGCTCACCTTTGGAGAAAGCTGTGTCCTCTTCCATAGGCGTGGATGGTAGAGAGCCCCTGCAGGCTGCTAGTTAGGTGGGAGGTGAAGGGTGATTGGCTGATGTTCTCCAAGCGCTTCAGCTCGCGAATGAGAACCCTGGAAAAAGACAGCAAGAATGTTTTACATTTAACAATCGATGGGTATATTGTTTTCCTGGTTAAATGTAAAATCAAACATGATCAACTCCAATTGTAACTGGGAAGATTTGAAAACCTATTCTAAGGTGGAATGTTATCCAGTTTGATTAGAAATGGTAGGGTTCTGTATCAAATGCATTAAACTACAAAGCATTAAAAGTAAGCCATAGCCAATACAGTACACATAGTTTTTAAATCTGTCTGAAAATATGGCGCTTTGAGGAAGAAATATGACCCACTTTAAGAACCAGTGCACGTATGTCACATTTCAGCTAAATAGATACTTGAGCTTTGTGAAATCTTGGAGGGAACGCTGATGTCTTAATGATGAAACAGAACAGAGAATTGTGGGATTGGAAGATGCTTCAGCTCTAATGATGCTGCTGTGTGGCAGACAGGTAGTGATGAGACAATACATAAAATCCACTTCCAAAGGCTGTGTAAGATTACAAGTGATGGTCACAAACTCAAAGACCTGCAACTAATAAACACGTGTCACCGATTAATAAGTATGGGAAGGAGCAGTTTCCTGACAAAGAAGCGGCTTTTGTCTACTTTCACTGGCTAATAAAGAGTGACGTGAGCATGGAAGTTCCTAGTCTTACGTGAATCATTTGGTTTTCTAATGAAAGCTGGGGGGAGATGAGAAAAGCACACGACACTTCCTCCCTTCCCAATTTTGATGGGAGATCCACTTTGACATCCGTTCATATTCCAGGATGTTGTTATATTATAAGAAAGAGTGCGTCATTCCCTTAAACGGCACTGCTGATGGTTATCAATACTTTTAATTCCCCATAAGGGATCCACTTTTCCTTCTGATGAATACTGAGTTTCTCAGCTGTGAACTTGGTGCCTGCTGCCTTTACTAACACTTTACTATTACTACACCATCTAAATGCACCCAGAGAACATGTTGTGTAATATCTGAGGTATCTTACAAAACAGGAGGATGTTTTTGTTTAATCTCCGTCCCATTCTGCCACACCACAGGCCAACATCATATAAATCATATGATTAACACGATGCCACACAGAGAAAAAAAATCCCACATGATTACAGAGTATGCTGTATATGTCTATGAATATTGTTTTAGTTACTTCTGAAAACAAAACATGGATCCACGTTCTCCTAGATTTCGCATAAAGACGAAATAAGATGATTCTGTGGTTATTTCCCAGGACACCAGCAAGCGGGCTGCGGTTTCTCTTGGCGAATTCACCTTTATTACACAACTGCTGCAAAATCGTAAATAATGACAAAGCAGAGTCATCGGATCAGCCAGAACACTGTTGCAAAATGTACCACGATACAGGAACTCCAGAGACTCTGCATGTTTTCAGACAGCGATTATTGCGGTGCTTATCGTATGCAATATTTTTCATTTTCTGTGCACTCTAAATTCATGATCCCGTGATATAAACATTAATGATCGCAATGAGTCCGCAAACCCATAATCATGGGACTGACAGGCGTGATGTTTTTTTTCAACAAATCCATTTGAGATATAGAGATATAGCTCCTGTGAGATGTCTGTGTTGAGGGACTTGGTGATAAAATCAGAAGGAAAAAAAATCAATCACTTTTAAAGCCCTAGGTGGATTTTTAAGTGTGTCTTTGTCTTTAACTTCCAGGAACTTCAGTGTTATTACTGAAATCTGCCCGCTGTTGAAGCATCAAACTCTATCCTGTGAACTAAAAGCTATGATAACAGGAATTATGAGAGCCTGACCTGGAGATACGGTTGACAATGCAGAGGAAGGCACCCAGGGGCAGGATTGAGATCAAGAACCAGGGGAAGACAATGCCCACCATCCCCAAGCAAAACAGCACAAGTGTCAGGTTCTGGAGCAGCATTTCAGCTTGCATAGAGAGACGCACATCCACTGTGAGAAAGAAAAATAAACTGTTAGATCTGCTCTGTAGCACCACGTGAGATTTGAGGCCTTTTAGAGTCTTTTTTACCAGCACAAGACCCGTTTAGCTTACACCCATGGAAAAAAAGTTCATAGCAGTTCAACCTGAGATAGTACCATTAACGAACGTGGATTTGTGGCTAGATGAGCGCTGCAATGGGTTAGCAGTGAGTTTTTGCCATTGTAGACATAGAAAAACTCAGATGAAACTCAAATTTACCCAGTTTGCCTTACATTTGTTATTTTTCTCAAACAGGAAAGTAGCAAAACATCTGCAGGCAACAGAAAAAAAAACATAGAAACAAACACAACCACCCAAAAACAACAAGTCACAGATCGACATGTCAAGCAAAGACAAAAGTGAAGTGGATAACAGAGCGCAACTCACAAGGGAAAATACTCCATGTCAAATCACGCTGTGTCTCTGCACTACAATTTGTCAACCACGGTGACCTAACTGGCAGAGAGCTCTCCTGAGGGAGAGGTTTACAGTCATGACAAATCAAGCCTCACCCTCATCCATGTCCCTGGAGAAGCGGGTCAAGATTCGACCCAGAGGTGTTGTATCAAAAAAGTGCATGGGGCTGAGGAGGAGCCGGCGGAACAGCTTGTCGTGGAGCGCCGACGCAGCCTTAACTGTGCACTGTTAAGACAAGCAACATGACATGAGACCTGACACATGTAAACAAACAACTTTAACCAAACATACGGAAACAATCGTGTGCCGGAAACAGACAGTTGGAGGGAGATCACACAGCGATCACACAATGCAGTGGCACTTACACGTTTCCTGCAGAGTAACAAACACTACCTCACCATATGCCGAGCATGTGAACTGGGGTGGGTGGCTATTTTCTTTCCTCGCACAAGGCAAGCTGTCAAATCTTCATTTATAATGAGTTTCTGGGAGGCTTACATAAAGGCCATGACCCAATGCGCAAGAGACATTTCTCCAATTGGACAGAAATTACATGTGGCAGCAGAGAACAAATTAATTCTATTAATGGAATATTTAACACTCACAAAGATCCCATCACAGCTAGAGGTAAAAAAAGATTAGCCATCTTTGAAAAATTAGCAATTTCAAGTGGCACACATTAACGTGGGGGACTAACCTCTGCAATGCTGTGTCAGGACGGGTTAGTGTGAAAAAGAGGACGTGCACCCGAGGGGGCACTGACTTGAATGAGCGCACACACCAACGTATGTGTGTGCATCCTTTCTCTCTCTGTCTTTTTTTTTTTTTTCAATCACGGACTGACAAATAGGCACACACACACACAGCCTTTGTAAAGCTACGGAAGGTGGACAAATACTAAATGGATTTGGCCTGCAGCTATTTTCCATTATGGTGGTGGACTCATGAGTGCATGAACAGATGACAGCAAAGAAAATTAGGGAGGAGCACATGACTGGAAATCTCTAATGATATAATTTTGATCTTAATATCAATTTGCAGTTCATCAGCGTTTAAAAATGTGAAAAAGTCTGTGATAAAAGGATGCTTACCTTCACAAACACAAGGCCTCTCACTGTCTTCAGCAGTAAAGCAGCTCCCATGGAGATGACATAAACAGTCGAGTAGTACTGAATATGAGGGTTGAGGCTCATGCTGTTGCCCTCCACTGTTTCATTCACCAGGATTAATGATGTGTTCTGAGGGCAGATGGGGTAACAAATTACAAAGGCTGACAAAAAAAAAAAGAAGAAAATTTCCCCATTTAGCATCAAATTAAACAGGGGGAAAGGCACTTTGGCTCACAAAAACCTACATTATATCAACCAGTCTGATGACGCTTACTATTCCAAGCACATCTCTCAACAGCAGCCGCCGCCTGCTTTGCTGCACATCTGTTTCTTCACTGCTAGTGCTTGTTTTTAATTAAGTTTACCGAGATGCCGTTACTTTTTTAATCATGCACATTCAGATTAATGCTCAGTCTGCTGCCACAACTCACTGAAGCAAAGTAGTTATTTTTCTTGTGGGAGCCAAAAAACACACTAAAGAGAGGAGTTTATTATAATAAAGCAGGGTATGCTTCCAACTTACCCCGCTGCCCTGCCTGATCCAGTGACTCAGCCACCAGTTACTAAAGGCTATGCTGCCTGTTGTAGAGAGGAATAAGAAGGCGTTGATGATAAAAACTACTGGACCCCCCGCTGCTTTGATGTAGGCTCCATACACAGACCAGGAGACTGCGCCAGAGCCTTTCTCTTCCGCTTTCATCAGTTGTTCTGAATAATAGGACAGGATGGAAAGCCATAATAAGAAGTTGTTCAAGAGGCAGTGTCAGGAACAAAAAACAGCACTGAACTTAATTTAATTTGTTTCACATGGAAAGTGGCAGGCCTTCTCACCTCTGCTTTTGCTTTCCACCTTTGGCGTTAATTTGGCAACATCAACAGTGCCTTCAGTCTTTTTTGTTCCTTCCCTTTGCTGGCTGTTTATACATTTCTCCTTAACCAGATTCTGAGGGATAAAAAATGGGAGTTGAAGGTGAATTCTGAAACATTTCACCAGTGAAACTGAAAGCTGCAGTTACAACACAATGAGCGTTAACAGATGAGATATCGGTGACGCGAACCAGAACAGCTCGCCAGTGAATCAATGCACGCATAAATAATGAAAGGCCTTGTATGTATTAACATTTCCCTTCTACTGGGCCTGTCTATCTGTGCTCATGAATTATTCAGCTTGTAATGTTCAATGTTACCATGTAGCGGGGGCAAAGATGCCTTATTCAAAAGAGCTGCCTTTGTTGTTCCTGCGCCCCAGGCCTTACCTCCTGTTGCATGCTGTTGAATAGGGAGGCATAGTCACGTTCTTTGCCCATTAGCTGTGCATGCGTGCCGTGCTCAGCAATCTGGCCATCCTTCATCAGAATGACATCGTCACAATCGGGCAGGTACTGAAAGGAAAATAAGTTTTAAGGAGAGGAAAAAATGTGGTGTTATCTAAATGTGTATTTCCAGATGTTCCAGTTCCAATGTTCCAGAAAAAGGATAAACGTGAGAAATTTCAATTTTTCGATTAGTTGTCCTCACCTGCAGCTGGTGTGTTACAAAAAGCACCGTCTTGCCTCTAGCGGCCCCCCGAATGGCTTTATTGAAGATATGTGAACCCACACAAGCGTCAACAGCGCTGAGAGGGTCATCGAGGAGAAGTATGGGTCGATCGCTGTAGAGGGCACGTGCCAGGCTCACTCTCTGGCGTTGCCCTCCACTCAGGTTGGCACCCCTCTCACCGATCTAGAAAAACACAATAGAAATAAGTGCTTTATAATATTTGAGAAATTGCAGTCAGCAGTGGTGATGTTTTGTTGTGAATGCAATGAACAAACCTCTGTCATGTCTCCATAAGGAAGCTCAGCAAGATCATGGAGGAGGCAGGATGCTTCCAGCACAGTGTTGTATCTGATGTGGAAACAAAGTGCAAATTTAATTCAATTCAATAATACTTCCTTTTTCTCCAGAGAGAAATGATATTGTTGCAGTACAAATGACCATAAAAGACATGCCATTGTACATAAATATAGATGGAAAACAAAATGAATAAAATAAAAATCAGCATACAAACATTTAAAAGTTGAAGTGTAGCAGAGAGGTGCAGCTGAATTATTCAACGATCCCCATGAATAGACTGTGTTGTTTTTTTGTAGCTTGGCAACAACTGAGCGGATGAGTACACACTCAGATTTGGCAGCTAAAACTGATTAAACAACATGGACAGGAACTCATGGCCAACAAATCAATAAATGTGGTCAAAAGATGCTCCCTCTTAGAGGCATTTCCAGGATTTACCATCTGCCGTTAACAAGCACTGTCTGCCCTCATTTTCTTAAAGCTAAGCAAAAAGATGCTCCTGCTGGTTCCTCTTTTTTTGTCGCCATGGCTTAGTGACAAGAACAGCATTCCTGATATTTCCACCTCATCTACTTTATCTGTGAGTGATCTCACATTTCCCATAGTGATCAAGAGAACAAATTGCCTTAAGTTTTGTTCCAGTTCTGCATCCTTAACACCCCCTTTAAAACAGATCTTAATTTAGTATATTAATTTACGTGTTATTTGGACTTCATTCAACTGTTCCCACTCATAACCTCCCCTGAGGCCAGGGTTATACATTTAACATACATATACACAACGTTTTGTAGAATCAGCTCCACAGCATCCAAATCAATATCAGAAAACCCTAACCCTAACCCTACATGATAAATGATTCTTTCACAGAAAAAAATCATTAGCAAAATATCAAATAGATACAAAGAAATACACAATTTGTGCACAGTTGCTGCTGACAAACTCTAAAAAAAAAAAGTTTGAAACTCTCTCTGGAGTAACAGCTCTCTTTTACTCGTCAATACCAATAAACATCCAAATAGAAGCTTTTTTTGTAGCATCATGACACAACTAAATTCTTACTTGTCTGAGTCATATTCATTGCCAAACAGGATGTTCTCCTTGAGTGAGTCATTGAGAATCCAGGCTTGTTGGGACACATAAGCAAAGCCTCCACTGGCAGCCACTTTACCCTCTAAAAGCGTCATCTGCAAGACAAAAACAGAAGGTTGGAAGCAGAGAGGACACTTGAAACAGTTGTTCTCGACTCACGTATCCTTGCTGATAGTCGTGCTTGTTCTACTGAGGCAGGAACTGAATCTGACCTGTCCAAGGAGAGCAGACAGAAGAGAGCTCTTTCCACTCCCGACACCTCCACAGATTCCAACCAGAGAGCCCTTGGAAAATAAATCACATGAAGCACGTGAATTATTCAACTCCTCAAGCCCCATATTATTAACCATGTTAATGTTTTTGCTATTACAATCTTGATTCGTAGATCAATGCGGTGCAGGGTCTTGTGCAGCGGGGGTCGTATGCTTTGGGTGGAGGAGATGGTGCTTTGCGGACTCTCCTGTTCCATATTAGTTATAAGACTTTGTTCATTGGGGCTGTCTTTGTTTTCCTTGCTGTCGTCTGTGGAAATGTACAGGCTAAGCTTCTCCCTGCGTAGCACACTCTTCATCCCGCCGCGCTTATGCTGAGGTTTTGGCTTCGGAGCTGGTGAACGGGCCTTCTCCCAGGCTAGTGTGGCCTCTTGAAATTCTACTGCATTCTCAGGATCCTCCATTTTGACTAAAACAGTCTCTCGTTCATCCATCATGAACAGCCTCTGTGGAATTATACGAGATGGGTTAGCTGAAACAAAATCTTAATCGGAGCATTTCTTTGGTTTTATCTTTAAATATGAAATGATGTACAAGCAAATGGTGTTTCACACCCGGTTTAACACACTCAGGTTATGTAATAATGAACTGGCAGAGCAGTAACGACTGCATCACAGAGCTTAATGCCTTAAGTAGAGTCCGGCCTGTCCTTAAGCTTGTTGGTACTTTAGCACGAAGTGCATTTAAATCATAGAGGATCTGGAGCTTTTTGGTGCATCCTTGGCCGTAAGGCTTGCTTACTTACTTAACCCCTCTTTCACTAACATGTGACTTTCACCCTGTGTTGTGAAACAGTATATCAAAAATGTCAGTAAGTGTGTGGGTGGAGGGGTCTTTAGCAACAGGGTGGAACCTGCCTGGTGGTCTATTTTAATCTGTCGACCTCTGAAATGTGTAAACACATTTTGACAAGTGACATGGAGTATATAAGGAGAGAAAAACATTTATGATTTATCACATGTACTGTATAGTTCAACAGGAGGTCAAGATGCATCGCACAGGTGTCAGCACTTTAAAGTATTTTTCTCTTTCTTTTGTACATGATTTTTTAAACATTACTTTTCTGCAATAGATAGTTTTTTAGGCCTTTGTTCTCAACTTATCCAGTTTCTAGCACAACCTGGACACCATGCTAATATGTAGAACATTCCCTCCTAAAAGATCTTTGAGAAACAATCAGTTCTGCACATAAATTCCATTTTATTTCTATTAATATTAGACAAGATATTACTTTATTAGTCCTGCCGTGGGAATTTTGATGGTTGTTAACTTTGGCATGTCACATGGATGCAACAGGCAACATAAGAACAAATATAGATTATTTTGTGAAAAAACTATCTGAAAACAACATATAACATGGATTCTTTACTAAGTGAGTCTTATAAATAGGCCCAAGGCTCATTGTTTGAATGTGTAGCCTTTTTTTTTATTTCTCAGTGAATCATAGGTTAGTGTGTCAAAAATTATTTTGCTGAAAAGATCTGCTTTCCCAAACCTTAAAAAAGTCTCCAGAGCTACGAATCATAAACTTTTAAAAGATTATACCGAGTCTGGCTGTGTGGTAAAAACTAAACATGTATGCATATCCAAATATATTACCTGAAACCTTTTAACTGCAACAGCACCCTCTGATAGTGATCTCACAGCCAGCGGTGTGACTTTCAGGGCAAAAGTCATGGAGTTGAAAACAGCAACCACAGTAAAAGCCTGGTGTTGGATGTATAGAGACAGAGGAAGTTATTGGCAACATTTTTTATCCAGTATCTGAATTTTAAAACCAAACAGATGTGTCACTTGAACCACAATAAGTAAAAAATGTAGAAATATGAATTGATTTTTAATGTGGGATAATTTTTGGATGTTTTTTCATACAGTCAGTGCATTCCTACATGTATTCGAATCACATTTAAAAATGAGATATTTTAAAAAAAGCCATTTTAAAGGTTGATTGTGGGGTACACATATGAGTACCTGAGCTGCAGTCAGGTCGTAGCCCAGGGCCATGTGTAAGGTGAAGGTGCACACGCTTGCTATCACCACGACAATGGGAGCCACACCCACTGTGAGACTCTGGATGACTCCAGCTCTCTCCAGTATGCTCCTCTCCTCTGATCGCACCTCTGGAAAGGACACATGAAAAGGAGACATGACCAAAAGAGAAGAAAAAACTAAAAGTAGAGGATGAGTGACTCCCAAAGGGTTTTGCAATGAACATTCAATCAGCAGCAATACCAGAGCCACTAGCCAACACAGTGTGCATACAAATGTAAGAGCGAGGACAAGAGAAAGAGGCTTGAAAACCTGGTTAGCATTGATAACTCTCAAAGCTAATGCCAAATATACTGACCCCTTCGCCCATGTTTGCATCACCCACATGCACAGCCTGCCTACTTTGTTCAACCAGCGCACTGATCTATCTAAGGTCTAAAAAGCATGGTATGTGAAATATCACAACTTTCTCTCTCTGGTTCATCTTATTTCCCATCTGGATTACATTTAGGTGGTATGTGTGCTTCTATTTTAAGTACAAAAAGATGAGTCATACATCTTTGGCAAAAACACTGATCATTCACATAAAAGGCTAATAATTAATGGGAACAATTCTGTAACCCTTAAGGATCATTGGCCACGAAAGCGAATACCAATTAATTATCCCTGTAATAGTTTCTCGCATAACAGCAGTAAAACTAAGCCCCATCAGGTTTATCTGGAGAATGATGAAAAGGGGGGCAAAAATTGCTTATCCACAACCTACAGCAAGGACCACACAAGAAAAGGCCACGGCTAAGCTACAGATGAGAACAAAAGCCTTGGCAGGCAATCAAGAGATCATAAGGCTTCCAACACATTAACCTTGAAGACAGTGGATTTCAGGGTGGGGGTTATCCTGCCCATTTGGCAAATTGTAGGTGATTAATTGATCACTTTGCAAGTGACAGACGTTAAAATAAAGGGACACATTATTCTCAGTGAGACCAGAAATAAAAACTCACAAAGTTTGATTGTACAAACCGTCTGAAGAAACAGCAGCTCTTAACCACAAACAGGAAAAGACCAAACAAGATGAGTCATTAGGGAACATGACAGTCACTCACTGTGAATGTTCTGTGCAAAGGCATCTTCCCAACAATACATTTTGATGAACTTTATGCAGCCTAAGATCTCGTTCATCAGCCTCACGCGCTGGTCAGTGACCACTATGCACTTCTTGCGGAAGTACGCCGTCAGCTTCGATGCAAGCATCTGTCCAGACAGAAACGGGGGAAATGATGACAAGAAAAAATAAGTGGCACGGGAGGAAACGAAAGCAGACACAATCACATTATCTGTGCTGCAGGCCTGTCCTGAGGACCAGAGTGATAAACGCCTTTCACATGAATACCAGGCCATGCCTGAGGCTGAGTGTAATTTGAAAACAACAGCAGCAAAGTTGACAGGAGATTGATAGCCACATAGTTATGGTGCACTCAAAAAATGCCAGTGATGCTGGTGGGCTTCTTTAATAGCCTGAATTAAATAGATAATGAGTTAAATCTCCTACTAACCAAATTACATGAAGTTGGAGCACATAAAATAATGAGTCAACACAAACATTTGTTGACTCATTTCGTTAAAACTTTTAGAGTGACTGTGATTAAGTGGCTTCTTAATGCTGGAGTGAAAAAGGTCACCAATTGGTGAGTATTAAAAAAAAGTTAGTCATTGAAATACAATTAGCCGTTCAGAGTACTTTACAGGCACTGAGAATGAAATGTGGCCATGTTTTGGATGTTTGAGCAGAGTCTGTACCATTGCGGGATAGAAGAAGATGAAAATGGCTGATCCCAGCAGAGCTGTGGGGCCCAGGAAGAAGACCGTGTAAGCCAGCCCCAGTATTCCCACCAGGGGCCCTCCTGCCAGCAGGCAGCCCACTGATACTGCTTCATATATCCGCTGGCCATCACTGGAGCAGATGTTGATCAACTGGGTATCAAGCAAATTGTAACACAAACTGAATTAAAAACATTTTATGAGCTAACCAAACTCATACAAAACAGACAAAGACTATATGAAAAATGTTGCAATCACAGTTGTCTTTTATTCCCCACTTTACTAGTTAGACAGTGGATCTTTTAAAGCTGCATCAGGACTAATCTTACAGGGCTTTTGTTCCTTCAGGCAGATGTACAGAGATCTGAGCATGGAATCATACATGTTTGGTATTCAGAGGTGCTGGACTATGTTGTTAATTTGGAGGTGCGTCCCCTGAGCCACCTACCTCGCCTGGACTGATGTCTTTAGTGTTGCGCAGACGGAGGATTTTCTGGAAAGCAAACGTCAGAGCTGCCCCGCGTAGACGAGCAGCAGTGCGGTAGTTGACAGCCCACATGAGCGCCAGAGACCAGGAGCGCAACAGTTCCATGAGGAAGATCCCGGCTACCAGGGACAGGCCGTACAGTACATAGATCTGTGAGCTGTGGGAGTACTCCAGCAGAGCTCGGACGAGGAGAGCCTAGGGACCCAAAGAAGGAGCGAGACAAAACGGCAAGTGAAAATAGGGATACAAATTAGCAGAGAAAGAGCAAAGATAAGGACAGCAGGCAGAAAACACGTTTCCAATGTAGGAAATGTGAGAAAAATCATATCCACTCCTTGTTTGAATAAGTTTAGATTAAATGTATTCATCTGCGGAAAGAATTCCCACAACAATGCTTTGTCAGCATGGACATTAATGAATCCGCTTGTAAGTAGGAAAAAAATGTCATGGTGCAAGAACTAAATCCAGTTAATGCTCTTAGATGTAGAAAGTAGTAATCACATAAGGCTAGGTACCAACACATCTAAATAAACTTCTTGCAGCAGAAGGAACGATGTAACCAGCTCAGAAATGAACAGAAAGTAGTGCTTTTGTTTCTTGAGCTCTTCACATCCAGGATGATCATCTTTAATTTCCAATAAGGTTTTGAAATATACACATTTATAATCTGTATTATGCTTTAAAAGGCATTTTAATGCCATAAGTGATCCAGATAAGAAGCACAGCATCACTGCACCAAATAAGACAGCTGTTACGAAGATTAATTTTACAGTTTAAAGTTGTGCAATCCATCTCTTAAATCCTGAGACAGCATTTAGTGATTTTCAGAAAATATTCACACGAGTTTTCTGAAAAGCATATTAGCTGAAAAGTAGCAACAGAAACAAAAGGAGGACTTAGAAAGTACTCACAGGCCCAACAAAACCCGCCACCATTGTGAGGAGGAGGGAGAAGATGGCCACCAGCATTCGGGTCTGGCAGAACCTCCAGAAGACTCTTGTGAGGGATGCCCCCTCTCGCCCACGTCTTTTGAGCTCGTCGTGCCACAGAAATTTGAGCCTGGAACCAAAAACCAAGAACAAAGGACATTGACTGTGACTGAGCTTAATTTATGACAATCTACTCACTTTCTTTAAATTATTAAACAACATAAAAGCATGATGTGGTGTATAATTGGTTTGACAAAAAGTAATTCCAGTGACAAAATATAAGAACAAAATTAAAGCTGGCAGAGTGATAATAATGCAAAGGTGACCTCTGATATATTATCATGAATGATGCATCACATAGTTATGCTTAGAGAGGTATTAACATGTTGAAAGATCTGTTAATATACTCCTACTACTGGATAATACCTCGTGAAGTGTGCAAATATCTTGTTGGCCAAATCCTCCTCGGCTAATGACTCCATAAACCAGCTGCAGAGCAGCTGCAGAAACTAATTTATACTCAAACGACTTTATTAAAAACCTATCAACGATACTCCCAATGCCTGAGAATTACAACTTGAAGTCAAGTAACTCTGAATGTAAGAAATTATAATCAAACAGCAGGTTAACATTGTTTAGATACCAATTGAATTGCTGACAATGTAAGGAATATTAGGACCAAAGTCAGGAAATATCTGTAAATCCATACAATTTTACGAATTAACAATAAGAAATGTTAAAAAATATTGTCTATTAATTTGACTCTTATCAATAATACTGAAGCTTTGATAGCCTAATTGGAATAAGTGGGTATAGAAAACTGATGGATGGACAATATAATATCAAAACAAAGTAGGTATGTTATGTTAAGAAGGTAAAAATAAATGAATGCACCTCCTTGTACACTCTTTTCCCAACACTCATGGTACTATGCTTATGTGCTCGGAGAGAATATATTTCTTTAATCTTAATGTCTGTAAAGACAATTTTTTTTTATGCAGGTGGGGAACTTTGTACATATTTTCTTCACTAATGCTGGTGCTGTTTTTTCTGAGGAGTTTGACTCAAATCTGAAATCCATACAAAGTTTGCTATTTAGATCAAACTATCAAAATTCTCCACAATTTTTCCTGATTAAAAAAAACACTCCACTCATGATGAAAGTTGGACTTAATTTCTTTCGCTGTCCTTAATGATACCTTAACACACCCTGCAGAATGAAAGCAGCGCATTTAATGGAATTAAGTCCCATTAAATAACCATAGAAACGTAAAAGAGGTACAGAAGAAACATTCAGTGAAATAACTTGTGCCTGGAAATGAAACACAATGAAATAACAATGATACTTTACATGATTTTCTTGCTTTCATCATCAAAGTAAAATGAATTCCTACTATTCAAAAAGTAATGGAGTGATGCAACTCTGGATCTTAAGTGTATGCATATAAATTAATCAATGGAAATGAAAACACCAGGGCAATGGTATGGACTTCTAAGGAAGAATTATTTGCTTTTAAACAGGACTGAAATCTTTCTTACAGCCAGATGGCAAGTGAAGCTGATGTTTCAAGAGTGTGTTGGCTGGGACATTGCGTTCAAGGTTCGCACCTCACTGAGCACCAACAAGTGTCAACTCTCCCAGGGAGCTTTTCCAGTTCCCCCTAACACCACCATCTTTGCTTTGCATTGCGGTTACATAACAGTTCTTGCTATGTAAACGCAAGATACCCCCCCCGACCCCCCCCCCGTTACCATCGTGATAGCTCTGTGTTGCTTTCTGTCTATGTGCTCTTAAAGACACAGAAAGCAGTAGCAATAAACCTACAAGTTCTGTGATTTCTCTGCAGCAGAAGTTACTGTAAGACACCCCCCCCTCCCGCTCTTCAAGCACATGTTTGAACTTCCTGAAACATCATAACTGCCCAGTCATGGCACGCAGGGGAGACAGTTCATGAGAAACAGACAAACCACTGATCTTCTTTTCAATGAGAAGCAGCACCCAGCAGGCCTGTAATAAGCTTATTTCAAGTCCTGATAGATCATTCAGAGAATTACTGCGTTACCGTTGGTCAAGCTGCGGTTTGGCAGTCAAACAGAGATGTTTATCTCAGTCAGTGACAGCTATTTACCGTCACGGGCGGGACACTGTGCTGCAGGTAGAGTAGTGACATAAGCAACCAAATCAGGCACCAACTCTCACTGTAATCTCTAATCCCTGCTATTCTTAGCACCCCTGTCCCGACACAATGTTCCTGTATTAGCAAAGAGAAACAGGCTGTTCATCAGTTATGTCTCACAAAAGTGAAAACAGACCAACAAACAGCAAACAAACATAAAAAATCTAGAGTTTTGAATGATATCCCTGCTACCGTAAATTACTCAGTGAGCCACGCAGACCTAATTTTCAAAAAGAAAAACATCAAAGATGACACACTTCTGGAAAATGTTAAAATACTTCATAGTTCAAAATGGAAAGAAAACAGAAAAAGGCTTGAAGTAAACAGTTGGATACAAAGCGTTCCAAATACTTAGTAACACACTTATAAGGCACTGACTTTTTCCAGTCAGCAAGAGCCTTTCACTTCTTCTTTAGGGTATGTTTGCCTTCTCTGCATGCAAATTTACTCTAGTTCATTGAGATGCCTGCACACACTGCTCTTTCGAGGACTACGCATGGATTTTTGATGATGTTTAGGTGACTGAAGGCCATTGTTAAATCTAACTTGAACCTCTTGGGGTAGTCCACTGTAGACTGAGAAGTAATTCTAATTTAATCTCCTGTTCAAAATCTGTACCATGTAAAGTATGAGTTTTGCTTTCAGAGTTAGTTTGCACACATTTATTGGACTTCCATCCATCCATTTTCTCAACCGCTTCCCAAATGTGGCTGCTGGGGGACCAGAGCCTATCCCAGTATTCAATAGGCGAGAGGCAGGGTACACTGGTCATTTATCGGACTTGTTTCTCTCAATTAATTCATATTCTCAAAAAGGTGTTTTTTCATTCACTTATGCAGCATTTTTTTCGAAAAAATAATTGCCTTTTGTATTTAATTAATATGTTCCTCTAGCTTCTTCTTTTTAGCTCCACTCATACAATTGCCCTGTGTGTGCCCATCCTAAGAATACAGGATACAACGGCAGAAATATCCTTTTTCCTGAACACTGACACTGTTCTGACACTGACGTGACAGACATCACATACACAACACACAACGGCTTTTTGATTACATCAAATAAATTACATCATTTCAGCTTCAGAGTACTGGAACCTGGTGGAAAATGTCTGTCAGCAACAGACTGAGTTTTTGTAATGCCACAGGTTTTTTTTATGAGGCAAACCTTAGCAGAGCGTGGTTATCTCACCTTTGACAGTTAACTGTGGACGCCTCGTGGCAAGACAGTCCCCACACGTCATCTATAGACAGGCTGGATGTCCTGTAGGCCTTCAGTGCCATTGGAGTGAGCCAGTGCAGCGTCATAAACGAGAAGAGGCCAGCGTTATCGACGGGGTGCTGATGCCTAGAATAGAGTGGAAGAGGTGGAAATGGGTGAGATGTCTAAAAGTGCAGAGCCCACACAAAGGCGCACTGTTGGCAGAGCAGGCCCATGCAGATTGCTGAGAAATAAGCGGCGCCTTTGCTCGCCAGTCAACGACAGGTGAATCATGCCTGCAGTGTTTGGACAGTCATTTACACGCTCCTCATAGAAATCTAAGAGAGCAGTGAAAAAAAAAGGTCAGGGGGTAATTTATCAGGCGGCATATGTTCAAACATAGCGGTGTGTGTCTCTGAGGGATAAGGACGTTTAAGTTCCCATCCCTTATCAAGGCCTCCTGCTACACCCTAACAGTCAGGGCCTTAAATAGGCAGCCGACGGCAAACATAGAAGGAACTGACATAAACCGTGTGCCGTCATATCTCCACCCAACTGGACAATATCGAATTCAATATAATTTTGTTTACTTGTGTGTGATCCTGAAGGGCTTTAAAAGCTGCAGGCTTTTATGGTAGCGGCCTCGTCTCTTAGGCCCCCTCTCCACAGATGTGTCGGCCTCCTCTTCCTCCAGCTCTGGCATGGGCTGTGGGGAGGACAGGGACAGGCCCTCCACCCGCCCAGCTGCTTCCAGGGCATCTGGGAACATGGCAGGTCCGCTAAAGAGGAAAGAAAAATAATGAACGAATGTATTCATAAAAAAAAACTAACACATTTCTGAGCTGTCACCAAAGCCGGTTCAGCCGGTGTAAGGCAGTGTTTTTCAACCTTTTTTGAGCCAAGGTACAGTTTTTCATTGAAAAAATCTCAAGGCACACCACCAACCAAAAATTTTAAACAAATCTGTAGCCGCCTATAGTAACACTATAGTTATTCTTATTTTATTCTTATCTTACCTTAAGTGTCATGAATAGGAATCAAATAAACACAAAAATGTATTTTCATCTTATTTTATATTTCTTCTTTCAAATTGCACTTAACATGTCCACTTCAATATGCAAAATTATATACAAAATCTAGTCATAAGGAATTATTACATGATTACGCCACCAGTCACTAGAACAGCACAGACACTCAAAAATGGCATAGTATTTGCAGAAAATTCATTCCTTATCGAAAATGTTTTTTAGACCAATTAGATGAAATAGGATGATTTTCTACGGCACACCTGACCATCACTCGCGGCACACTAGTGTACCGAGGCACAGTGGTTGAAAAACACTGGTGTAAGGGACATGGTGAAGACTGTTAAACTGTCAAATTTAAGGAAACAGTTATTTTATTGATCCGTTTACACTCAGTCATGTAAACAGTCTAAAGTTCAATTTTTACCATTCTGGTCTTCCACTTCCTTGAATGTGATAATACCTCTCTGTAAGAGCAGCACATTTCACATCCGAGGTGCTGAATCCCGCTAAAGTATCTTTTTCTATTACCATGATCAAACTTCACAAGGTAGCTAACACCCCTGGAACGGTCACTGATACATGGGCTTCAAGTTATTTTCATTGGATTTTTTTGTTCACAAAAAGTACTCCCAGCATGACATTAACAACCAAACCTCAAGTGAAATAGATTAAATGCAGCAATCTACCTGTTCTGCCTCCCTTTCAACCACAGAGCTTATGCAGAGGAACGGTGTTTTGCTGAATCACCCTCTGAGACGCAGATAGGTTTGAGAAATCACCTTGCTCACAGGTCGTGACATCTCTCTGGCATACAGTGCTTATCTATTTAAAGACGATCTGCCAGCCACCCTGGAAGCTCTGGAACAGACATATGAGCTGCCACTGCATCCGAACGCTGTCACTGATCCTTCTGCAGCAAAGCTTCATGACAAGGTCAGCCTTGGTTGGTGTGGGGCGCAGATATTTGTCCAGGGAATGCAGTCAATGATGAGACTGGACATAGTTAGCCCAGTACGGGGAAAAACAGAAACTGATACCATAGGTTCTGTTGGGAAATATACCGCAACGCATAGTTGCTGCTGTTGTGATGGGAACCAAACTTTGCAGCTGACTAGAAGTAATAATAAAGAGAAAAGGCAGGTTTTTGTGTAGGCTTCTCCATCTGTTGCCCACAGTGCTCATATATTGTGAACTTTGTCATATTGCTGTGAACTTCCTGGGCTCACTTTCACAAAAAATGCTGTTGCCTACAGTCAAACATTCTGCAGCCATACATTCTAAGATTCTCTCACAAAAAGCAACACAAATCTCATTTAAATGCCTACATTTGTTGGAAACTTGACCTAAAACTCAAGTTTGGACTGTGTCAACAAAACGTCACAAACTTAGTGCTCACACAAAAGCAAGGTTACATTCCAGCTGATAAAAGGGACCACAGTAAGAAACTAAAATAGAAATTACAGCAAAGCTAGTTAATAAGAACTGTTAAGATACACAATAATATGACATATTACCAAGAATTATATGAACAAATACATCAGAAACACACTTTGCTTTGTTTCTAGCTGTTATCAGTGTGTGAAAAGATGAAGTTCCTGAAAATACAACTTGAGCACTACATATACATTTGTTTCACCAGTTTCTGTTTTACTAGTTAAAGTCTCCAGTAAATTACTCTGTAGTTATTATGAATACTGTTTGATGTCAACCAGATCGAATCAAATAGCCTTATAATCTCCTGTCCTCCTTTGCTATCACCTGTAATAAAGTGACTGAATAATGTCAGCTTTTTCATCAGTTCCACACTTACATTTAAGTCAGCCTGTTTCGGGACACCTTGGTAGAAGTTCAGTTCTCAGATGTGTTCATAATAAAAGACCACAGACGATGGTGACCATGGTGATTGCTCTCTGTCTTGTCATTAAGCTAGAACTTCGTTTACACAAAGGCACATCCTCTTCAGGAGCTGAAGAAAACTCAGCGGGGAAACAACGCAAAGTTTACGCCTCGCGTGTATACTGTGCGTGCTTCCTCCTCCCGGCAGCGTCCACGAGTCGGCTGCACTGTCACATAACAGCTTCACGTGAAACCCTATAGGGAGAGGAATTCCCGATATCTCTCTGATGTCATCGCTGCTCCGCCAACCACTGACGTTGCTGACAGTCGCCGTGGTAACGACAATAATAACCAGGAAGTGTTTGATCCACTAGAGCTCCGCGGTCGACCAAAAGGGCGGGGCCAGAAACATGGGAGGCAATCTGATTGGTCTCTGAGATGGCCAACACGATAAGTAACTGGTCTGTCATGTTTGTGCTAACGTACAGGATGAGTGTAATTATGACCGAACGAAAACGTTGCAGCTTAAGCTCGACCGCACGCAGTCTTTTGGTTAAAGGTCAAATATTTTCTTAAAGAAATTCATTAACATAACAAAAACAATATTATTTTTTAATATGAACGAATACAAGCTGATAACTATTTGATAAGCTTTAAGAGCTAAGACAAAAACATTAGTCAAATCTCAAAAGCACAGATGCACAATTTAGAGTACAAAAAGGCTACATCTGAACATCTGGGAGATACAGAAGTGCTTTTAATGCTCTAGCAACCTGAAGTGGTTAAATTGTGTCAATTAAAATCTGTTAGAGATTAGAATCGACTTCAAGCAAAACTTGTTTTGCCAATAACTGCTTCACTGAGAGGTGCTGATGCAACATCTGGAGTGGCAGATTTATCAGTCACAGCCATGCACAGCAGTGTAGATGCACCCAAACAACAATATATCTCAGTCCTGATGAAATGAATGGATAACACCTTGTTTTTCAAGTTAATCACCATCCTGTTAATGAAGCAGGTGTATTCAAACAGGGAAACATCGGAACCAGGGATGGAAAACTGCAATCTGCAAATGACAGATAATCTGACTAGTCTGTGGACTTGCTTTTCCTCACAGGGCATGTTGCAGTTGGACTCTGTTCCAGGGCTTCTCATAGCCTGTAGCTTTTTGTCTCATGTTAGGGCTGTGGAACTGGTAGATCCTGCTTTTCACGTGAGTTTGCTCAAGTAGAAAGCTACATTTGCTCTTTGTCTTCTGTTACAACTTCTGAACAGCCTGTACTGTTTGCATAAATAAGGATTAGGAGCTGAAAGAGGGGAGATGGTGCAGCTGGATTTTTGGCTGGTTTTCCTTTAACACTGGTTTCTGAGTCTGTTTTTTATTAAAAAAATAATAATTTTAGATTTCCGATGTATTTTCTTCATTGGGTTTTTTTTTTGTAATTAAGATACAACACTTGAATATATATGAGGCCTAACCCACCATGATTTAGTATTCATACTGAGTAAGTTCAATTATTTAAAAGTTATTATATTTATGATAATTTCTTTAAACTTAATTTAAAGATCACATAACTAAAGATTCTGTTACTTTTGATCTCAAAACTCAAAATGTAATAAGGCTGCTCTGTTCATACAATTTACTTGCACACACGTCACTGTCAAGTCACTCAACATGGTGCTCTGGCATTTGAAGAATACAATGTGAATACAATGTGTTACCACAATCACAGCTGAAATTTAGTAAGAAGGCAGAGAAATTTGATCTGAAGAACTTGGTGAGATGTCGTTTACAAAGACATTTATGGATTTGCTTCAATTAAAACAAAGAGATATTGCAGAAGGCGATGTGTGCAGATACACCCAACACAACAAATGTGGAGGAGGAGCATCAATATGAAAAAGGCAAACAACATGAGAATGCATTTACCTTTGTTGCAGCCCTTTTTTCAGAGTGGCTTTATCCTTCTGAAGTCACAGCTCTTTATGTTTTTAGAAGAAAAGATGTATTAAAACTTGTATACTGTATAGCTGAACAACTATTGAAACAATTTGAACAGTTTTTAGCTTCTATTTTCTCATCTTTTTCCCCCTAGTCCTGCTAGACGTGATAGAGTGCTATTGTCATTGCTGCCAGTTCTCTCTGAAAGGCTTGCAGAAAAAAAAAGAGGCAATACACGAAACGGTGAAGAAAATCATAGAAGGGGTCTCACTTTACTGATCTGGGAAATTTGCTGAACTTCTGCAATCAATGCGCTGAATGTGGACTTAGCTATCAACCCCCTGAGACATTTAAGATAACGGCTAAGCCACAAATGGGTGTGCAACAGAGTCCAATCACATCATTTCTGCTTTTCTACCAGTATGGTATGATTTAGGACGGGCAGTGCAGCAGCTAATGCTGACAGCGTGTTCCAGGAAAGCACCACCAATCGTCATTTTCAAAAAAAGACTTGGAGAGAAGAACTTCTTGAACTAAACCGATTAGAGTTGTTGCTAGATTTAGATGCACCATGTTTTCAGCTTTGGCCTGCAATTTCCATTGTTAAATTGTTTGAAAATATGATCCTGCAAGCATTAAATTTCAGAATTCGTTGGGATTATTAAAACGCCTTTTTAGTTCCTGACTGTATATTTTAGCCATTAATCAGAAGGGGCTCAATTATAATATGAATATGTATATATTAAAATATGAGGGAAAAAAAGGTTTCTTCCTGTATTAAATAATGGCGACCCTCTTCTTATGAAGGCCTCAGGAAAATGTCTGCAGTCTGTCTCTGGACTCCACGGACCATGGTGCCCTGAGATTTGATACATGTTACAAAGCGCTCACTAACCACCCAGTTGAGTGGCCTTCATTGGCTGCACACTGTCTTTCACAACGGCATACATAAGACCATTTTAGGCCTCCTCCTACAAAAATGATGTGGAAGAACCCAGAGTACTTCCTCCGTCCGCTCTGATTTTTCACCCGCTGCTTGGAAGTCACTACAGAACATTGGTTCTGCTTTTTTTCGTTAAAGCCTCACTGTTCAACTTATGGCTCGGACTTGACTGTATTTGTCTTGTTTTTTTGTTGCTGTTGATTTGTATTGAATGTGACCTCTTATATTGTTTATTTTAAAACTTGAAACTTAATGTGTTTAGGCTGCTGTTTTCAGGCCAGCCTTGAAGAAGAGTTTATGAATGACCTGGTTAATTAAAGGCTAATATATATGTGTGTGGGTGTAATTATGGCTTGCATTACACTACTGAATGTCTAATGGTCTAATTAACTATTCGGAAGATGATTTGAAATAACTTTCAGCTAATAATATTAGCATAAATTCTATTTAATTACTTCCTGGTCAACACAATGCACTAAGGCTACGATGTTTCAGTTTAATCTTAAACCAGGCCAACTCATTATACAGAAATATAAACATAAATAGACTGAATATTCATACATAAAACAACATGGTGCCCAAACAAACCGTCGCCTTCGTATTAATCATTTTTCATGTTTAGCGCCATAATTCAGCTTTACAATGCTAACACTTATAGGCGATCTTGGCAAATAAACTAATATTTTCAGTAAGTTCCAAGGAAGAGATCAACAGTTACCAAAATAATATTAACCTGATGATAAAAAAAACTAAGTTTGAACACTTTTGAACACCCTGATTCTCATGGAAAGACAAAAGACCTGCTAGCTTGGTGTCATCTCTAAGAACACCAAGCAAAAAAACATTCTGTAGAAGTTGGTATTTTAGGTCTGTCACAAATGCGAATTACTGTGAAAAAATAATAAAAACACAACTATTACACTGATTATCATAACGTCTTACTAAATATGTTCATACCTGCTGACCCAGCAGACCCCCGGCCTCGGGTAATTCCACGTCACAAAGATGAGACACTTTTTAAATGAGTTAGATCACCATGGTGATGGCGCGCATTAGGGCATTTTATGAGTCACTTCCTGCTTTATGAACGTTCAACTAACTTTATCGGTCTCTGACTGTGAAACTACACTGTTCCTGATATAAATTGTCTTTGGCTGAAACAAGTAAGTAGGTTGTTATTTTTTTTTTAATGAATTGTAATCATGATTACACTGTTCATGTTTTGTTTACTGACAAATACTTGTCCATGTTGCATTTTCTCAAATATAATTTGAAAAAACAAACAGAATTCTTTTTCCAAAGCTTTCATCCAGTTTTTGATCAGACATATTTCCAAAGATTTTCCTCTACAGATCTTAAATTAGCGAGCACATTTTCAGTGTGCTCAGACTTAGGGCAATACTGCCACAGCAGAGATCCAAGCATCCATGGTTTAAATTATTTGGTTGGTGGTATCCTTGGTATCCTATTTAAATCATATCAATGCTGGTATCACATCTAAACCATATAGGTGTTGGTATTTTTGGTATGATATTTAAATCATATCAATGTTGGTATCATTGGCATCATGTTTAAATTATATCAAAGTTGGTATCATGTTTAAATCATATTGATGTTGATATCATGTTTTAATCATATTGATGTTGATATCATGTTTAAATCATATTGATGTTGGTATCACTGGCATCACGTTTAAATCATATCGATGTTAGTATAATTGCCATCGTGTTTAAATCATATCAATGTTGGTATCATGTTTAAATCATACTGATGTTCGTATCATTGGTATTATGTTTAAATCATATCAGAGCTGATATCATATTTATTTGACTTTGTAGTTGGTATCATATTTAAATCATAGTGGTGCTGATATTATTGGTATTATCTTAAAACCATATTGGTGTTGGATGTTTTCTTGCATGACAAGATTGAAATTCTAGCTTAATTATTTCTCATATACAGGGTAGGAAGCAAAAGGGCGCCCCTGGAATTTTTTTTTGTAGAATGTAGAATGAGCTCCACTAAAAGGTTGCAACACCCTGCAGTGATTTGTTCAATTTATGCTGTGTGAAGGGGGAGAGGAAAATAGGGGGAAATGAAAACTCTATTTTTAAGACCACTTCGCCAATGGAAAACTGTCCCTCTGTTAATTCTTTAATCCATCACATTTGGGTCGTTGCCTTTGAGATGATGATCACAAAAATAAAGACAGTGCTCATTTACTTATAAAGCAATATTATACCATTGCTTAACATTATTAGGCAACAGTGTTAGCACAGACAACAACGCCCGCTGATTTACCCTGTATAACTTTGCATGGGATTTCTAGATTTACAGAATTGCACACTACTGCCCCCAGCTGATGGACAGATATGCCCTCATTGATCTTAAAGACCTGCCTAATGTGATTTAGTCTGCTGCTTTTACTAACTCCTAAATGCCTCTGATAGAATAAAAACCAAGAATTGTCTAGCTGGCTGCCAAATCCTTAAGGAGAGAAGAAACGTCTTCTTAGAGGCTTCATTTGCATTATTGGCACATTTCAGGCTAAATGAACTCTTTATAACTTCACGTACTAAAGTCTTTTTAAATAATAATTTAAACATCACTTGACATAGACATCAAGGACCCAAATTGTACACATAGGCTCTGATTAAAAACCAATTATTTCTGCCACTGATGTATGTGTTTTATGTACTTTTTCGTTTTTCCTATTTGTTCAGTGAATGTCAGGATATTTTACCCTTGGTCAGCGTTATGTTGTGTGTCGGTCAGCCTGGCTGTTGTTTTTAATGAGCTTTGTAGATAAAGAGGTATGGCGTGTGACTTTGACTGGCCAGAGACATACATACTGACCACTCAGAGCTGGCTACATGTATTTTGATGTTTACAATATTTGGGGATAGTTCATTCATACAGCCTTATATCCTGCCTTCTTCATCTAGCCTGAAGGGGGATTCCTCAAATACAACGCTATTGTCTTTTTAGTCACAGGATGAAAGTTGTTTAGATTTTGGTGTTCAAAGGTTAAGGTCGCTGACACGAAGATTATCCTTCTCACAAAAGGACTGGACTGACAGGACTGGAGATTAAGCAATGACATTTTCTGTCCTGACTGTCAAAGGTCAGGTCTGAATTTACAAGGATGTAAATGGCAACTGTTTTTTGGAGACGTGAAATCTCATGGTGGAAACATGTTTATCTCTCGGTCAGTGAGCAGAGAAAAGCATGGAGGCAGCAGCAAGCTCGGTTAGAAGGGAAAGATACACACTGAGATAGAAAAGTTCAAAATGTGCTTGATGGCATATATTTGAGAGACTGAAGCCACTACCAATGGAACATTTTGAAAACCACAGCATCAACACTTTGTTTTGAGATCTTGGAATTGAAAACTTTCCATTCCGTGAGTCATTCATTTCTGTCACCCTTGAGGAAGTCATCAGCGTCGGTATCTCTGTTTACGTGGATCCTTAAATCCAGCTGTGATCTCTACCCCTGAGAAGCAGAGTCTAAACATTTTTCTTCTTTCTTCAACGGCAAATACTTATCATCTGAAAAACCGTTTACATAAAAATGATTGTTTATTTTTATTATCCTAGTTCAGAATACCAACCTCTTAGTGGGATTTATGTCCCAGTTGGAAGTCGTTTTCCACTGAAATCACCATCTGTAGCACAACAGATTTGAATCTTAACAATAAAAAAACGTTGATGAAATGTTGTCTTTAAGACAAGGAAGGATCCTAAATACTTCAAGTTTTGCCGCAGGACTTTTTATTCAGTGCTTTCATGTATCCTCTGTTCTGCAGGCACCCAAAACCCTTTGTGGCCCTCTGAGGCAGAATGTAATCTAGCATTAGAGTGGCACAAAGCTTGACGGGGACAAACAGAGCCTAGAATATGTTTTAACAAAACAACATTTCTCTTTAAGAATATGCCTAGTAGATACAGAATGTAAATATTCAGTGATTAACTGTCTGACATCTTTCCACCATTCAGTGTTTAGATAAGAGCTCTCCAAATACAATATCTTTACGTAGAAAGAGATGTGTTAACTAAAGTGGGTGTAACACAGATCAGGTCGCATACGGATGTGTGGAATCTCTGTGCCTTCATAGTTTTGATTAATTTTTAAAGTAAACACATGCTAAACACCTGTGAGCTGTTGATATTTTGTATTCACAACCCTGTCTGTCTGTCTGTCTGTCTGTCTGTCTGTCTGTCTGTCTGTCTGTCT